>NQII01002823.1:10307-187228 GCA_002778355.1 Clitarchus hookeri | reverse complement strand
GACGTGGCTTGGCGTGAGTAGAACATTTCAGAGATAGATATAGCTTAGATCGTAGAATACTCGCCCCTTTCTGCAAAGAGGGGGAATTGAGAATAATATCTTAAAATTTCATCAAAATTCACGGGCGCCCAGACGAACTGCCGCCTTCCCGCACTCAAAAGATCAACAGTGCGGGACCTCATAGATTCCCAACTCTACAGTAGAACTCCAAAAATTCTGTTCACCTATGAATCCAAATTCCTGAAATGTAACCAGTAGTAGTTCACTTGTCAGTGGTTAAATAGATACAAAAATTTTAAGTAAATTTCAAAATTCAAAATTTAAATAAATATCCAAAGTTAAAAACGGTACCGAAAATANGATTGGTCAATCAAGTTTGTAGGTAGTTTGGTTGTGATATCATAGACCTTTAAAGTTGGGCTATTCTTTTGTACTCCGCCTGCATTTTCTATTCACTCGCAAGTGTCAAATTTACTTTTGACATTTACAAATAAATTTTAAATGGAACAATCTCAATCTTGTGGTACCGGTCGAAAACAGGAACACATAAATATGTCGGAACGAAAGATAAAAGCACACCTTATAATAATTGTCAACCAACAAATAGTCACGAGTCGAGTTTGGTCCCTTTTTAATGGGCAGGTTACGTTTCCAAAGTGTCAGTTATGGAGAATATCTGCTAATTAAATAACGTTTCCCCGTAGAAAAAAAATTGAGGAGCCCAGTTTTGGTTCTTCGACACTGCAGAAACACCTACATTCCGTGCCATTACTAAAAAACGGTGTATCGTAGAAGAAAAGTACGGGATTAAAATGGCCGGCCATTAAATTATAGGGAATACAGTTCTGTAAAAAAATTTCCCGTATCCCAGATTGTTTCGACCATGTCCGCAAATTACTATTTCATACCGAATTTTTCCGGGTTTATACTTCTTAATAATTCACAGTTTTATAGTCTACAATACGTGTTATTTGACTTCTCCATACATTAGCAAGTCTTTCTGGTTATCTTCTTTTAAACTATTAAAAGGTATTTCTTTAATGTTACAAAAAACATTATTTATTGGATTCATATTTTACGCCTTTATCCACCAGCGATAAACATGCCCAGTAGCTCTGAAACCCTCAATTGAAGAACGCTCTAAGACCACTAATTTGTACTGAAATTTATGATGCTGTTAGGAATAAAGAATTACACAGATAATTTAAATTAATAAATTGATTATGATTTCATAGAGTAGGCGAAGTAGTATATCAGACACGTCTAAATCGAGTCACCACTGAATATTCACATATAAATGTCAATTAAATAAGGTTTTCATTTTATTTTACTAACGTGANATAAATCGAGTCACCACTGAATATTCACATATAAATGTCAATTAAATAAGGTTTTCATTTTATTTTACTAACGTGAAATAATACGGCGTCAGGTTTGCTCATTTTAGGATGATAGTTTTATTTTCTATGTTTGCAATAATCACAAGGTACACAATTGCTGTTCTTGGCTATAAGAGAAACGCACTGCCACTTGAAATGATTTACTTCTCAAAAATGACCATTCGTTCTTACTGTTAAAACAAAAAAAGTATTATTGAGAGATCTGAACTCACAAACAATATCGTTTTATGTTTCAGGTCGTGAATTATGTCGTGAAACACGAACGGGATGTAAAACTTGTCATTTGAAGAATAAATGCGTCTTNATGTTTCAGGTCGTGAATTATGTCGTGAAACACGAACGGGATGTAAAACTTGTCATTTGAAGAATAAATGCGTCTTTGACGACTCGACAAATGTGTCCTTTCATGTTTCACATAGGCGGTAAGTACCCTTGCTAACACGCGAGATTTGAAGACTAAAACGTTTTCTCGAAAAATAAAACATGATTAATAGCGCTTTTCCCAGCGTTGAATAAAAATACGAGGNTGAAGACTAAAACGTTTTCTCGAAAAATAAAACATGATTAATAGCGCTTTTCCCAGCGTTGAATAAAAATACGAGGAATGTCGGCAGTTGTACATCAATCCTCTATCTTCAGCCACTTTCTTTCCGCTTACCGCTTCGCGAGACCTACCAAACTCCTCATCTCGCACATCCGTCGCATAAAGCTTGCAAGGCGCGCTTTTTATTATTTCTGATATTTAACATGACGATGAGATGCGTTTATCACGTTCCACAGTGAGAGAGAAACTAATAAATCATACAGTATGTACGCAATAATACGAAAAATTACAAAACCTCAAGATTTTATTTCTTTTTTCTTTGTCCCATTATCATTTTTAAAGTTTATTATCAATGTTTCAGTAAAACAAAATTATACATTGTTTTTTAGTTGCCTGGGGGCATATCTGAGTTTGTGAAGGGAAGAGGTCTCAATAAAAATAAAATAACTAGATTTGATTTTTAATATACTCACAAAGCTGATACTTACAGTTATAAATTATCTATATCCACTTTTTCTTTCTTTATTTCACAGTGAGCGCAATATTTAATGTCCACTTCATCTATGATTAACGTCCTTAATGTCTCAGNTTTTCTTTCTTTATTTCACAGTGAGCGCAATATTTAATGTCCACTTCATCTATGATTAACGTCCTTAATGTCTCAGCTTGGTTATAGTCAATTAACTCGTACTCATATTTAACACATGTTCAGTTTATCGGTTACCATTATGTAAAACGTCTTTCACTCACGCATCCTGTCAATAGTCCAGCCTGCAAGTCGCACTCTTCACAGCGCTGNTTTTCTTTCTTTATTTCACAGTGAGCGCAATATTTAATGTCCACTTCATCTATGATTAACGTCCTTAATGTCTCAGTTTGGTTATAGTCAATTAACTCGTACTCATATTTAACACATGTTCAGTTTATCGGTTGNCACTTTTTCTTTCTTTATTTCACAGTGAGCGCAATATTTAATGTCCACTTCATCTATGATTAACGTCCTTAATGTCTCAGTTTGGTTATAGTCAATTAACTCGTACTCATATTTAACACATGTTCAGTTTATCGGTTACCATTATGTAAAACGTCTTTCACTCACGCATCCTGTCAATAGTCCAGCCTGCAAGTCGCACTCTTCACAGCGCTGATACTCGCAGCCGCAGATTTTCCTCCCACTGGTCACTTTTCTCGCCGCTCGTTTCTCTTCTCGCTCGTGGTCTATCGATAAAACTACGGGCACTCACGAACTCATTAACTCCTCACTCGTAGGCCCTACACGCTTTTATAGACTCTGGCCTTGACCTGGAAGTTTCTCCGCAACTCGAGCCACGCTGAGAGACGCAAGGACGAACGAAACCAGAAAATTCTTCAGATAAACGGATAAATTCTACCTGCTGAAGGTGAGCAGCAAGCGAGCCACAAAGACTTACCGCGGCGTCTCGCTTTTCGAAACAAAATATGCGCTTCTTGGATTATTGCTCGCCTGACCTTCACTCCACCATTCTCGCCGCCGCTGTCATATCGCTATTGTGTCCTCCACACACTCTTTGCTCGCGCGATGCAAAGGAGCGACATGTAACAATGCCCCCCCCCTCCCACCGCAATTCTCTTCATCCCAAACAGGCTCTGCAACGTCAGGACCTTCGTAGAGGTCCAATCGGTCTATGTGGACAACCTTAGGCTTCGCCGTACAGCCATGATGACAAATTCGTAGGACCGCATAATTGATCTTATTCAGAATTTAATCAGCCTCAACAACAGTTATTAACTTTCATATATCTACGAGAAATTTACTACTGTAAACAGTTAACCTATGAAAGTGATGGCTAATAAATTAATTTTGTCCGCTTGATTTCTTACATAATCAGTATTTATGAAGAAAATTTTAAGGTGAAGATAATAAATTAATAATTTTTATTCTATTGTCCTGAGGATATTCAATATTTAGCTGAAAGCTGTAAATTGGCGGGTTACGAACATGATATATTTTGTGATATAGTATGATCCCATTTCTTACATTTAATCCTAATGATACTCTTTATTCTGATACCAACAAAGTTCAACAGGCCTACTCCACAGAAATCTACAATAAACAAAAAAAAAAAAAAAACTTTGACATTTATATTTATTAAACTGAAATAAGTAAGTGGAGGGTATGTTAGTGAAAAAGTACAGGATGCAAGAGCCCAATAATATGGTACACGGCTCAAACAATCACATCAATATGCTGTGTTACTCACGTGTCCTGAATAAGTGTACCGAAATAAAACCATGAATTACATTAGAGTCAGACATTTATTTTAAGGAATTTCCATAAATTAGGACGAGTGCATTTTTGATGTCCTAAAATTTACAAGTTGATATTTACATTTATTAGGATTATAGCTATAATGATACATAACACATTCAAATGTTATTTTAGATGGGAGCAACTCCAAGATGATCTTTGAAAATTTACACGCACATACGCATATGTACACAAATAGGTATACACAAACACAATAGTACTTTTTTGGTCAATATAGAAATATTATTTAACAAATTATTTTATGCAAAATTCAATGTAATAAATACACCATCTGCACAGTTAACTAATTTGTTTTTAATACTTTTAGGTTCTGACATTTAATGAAATTTGTAAATAAGGTTTTAGTTTTTATTCTTATCTGCCACTTGTTGGCCAGCATGGAAAGTACAATCATTTCAAGGTGATTACTTTATGGTTATAATATTAGAAGTAATGTGTCATTAACCGAAGTGGCAGGGAAACTTATATGACTGCTTCGTTTGGCGAAAATATTCACTGTACCATAAAACATTTACTAAGCAGTTTGTGAAATGTTTTTCTTAATTAAGATATCCATGTGTATACAACAAATATACACTNAGCAGTGCACCCATGTGCCCCATGTGCCATACCCTCCAATGTTAATAAGTGTAAATGTGTTCAGTCGTTGATACGATGATCCACGAATCGGAATACATCAGACCAGGCAACCATTTCTCAGTCATCCACAGTCTGGTATCGATTGTATTGTTCCCACCTCCCACCTCATGCACTGCTGTCGATGACATGCAGTCATAAAGGTTGTACGAGCGTGTCTTCGACTCAGCAGTCTTATCTGCATCAGTGTTCAATAAACCATGAACTGGTAAAAACGTTTTTTCGGTCACCACCGTTGTATCTCTCTGCCGTTTCTCGAAATATGACTCTGCAGTCAATGTCAACAATGCCTTACATAACCCATTGCCCTCTGGCATCAATGCACCATGTTAGACACAAGGATTGACGAAATGTCTTCCTCCATTATTGCACCACAAGTGACAGGTGCTTACAAAACCACCTAGATCCACCAACAAGACAGGCTGTTTTAGTGATACTGGTACGAAGGTCGCATGGCATCACATACTCACCTCTGTACAACTCAGATATATCGGCTGCTTTTCACAACTTGATGCTGCAGACACTACTAACAGTGACCCTGTGAACATACCATATATATATATATATATATATATGTATCATGATTCCAGCATTTCATGTGTAAACCTCTATGCCAAAAATAATCCTTGGTTGGGGTGGTCAGAATGTAATAGCTCATAGGTGTACCATAATATATATTACAGAACTCATAATTTCAAGTTGAATTCTATTGTGATAGCATAACGATTATATAAACAAATTACAGGAACCATTCCTCACACCCATGACCCACATCCCAAACACCACCCAGTGCCATCACTCCACCTTACCAGTATGCTCTCCTCCCATCTCCACCCACACCACCACTCACCCACTCCACAATATGAATAATATTTTATTTGTTTAACTTTGAATAACGTAACTGAAAGAGATTTATAACATCATGCCATCCATGGTCTCAAGTATCGGAAATGTACTGATGGGATCAACTAACCAATATAAAATTCTACCCTCTCCAAAATCCCATCCACTCTTTGACACTGCCTCCTCTCATTCCATCCCCCACGACCCTGAATTGATTCACCCTCGCATACACAAATTGCATCATCCTCTCCTCTCTCCCTTGTCGATGCCCTCTTCACACTGCAGTCGCGAGACAGATGGATTGCAAATATAGGCTTGCCAGACGGGCAGCAGCGTAGAATCGTGTATCGACCCTATATCTAGGAATTGTTGCATCTTTAATAAAATAAAACTTATTTAAATTTATTTGGTTTAGTGTTTTAAAATCTTCAAATATTTAACTAATGCAGGATAATGTATTGAATGTGTTTTTAAATGCAAAATTGATTTATAAACTCTCAAATATGTAAAGTTCATGCAGGTAGGCGTAATCGAACCTACACAACTCTGGTACCCAGGTGCGCATCCTATCCACAACACCTCACNAGAACTCCTGGCCGAATGTTTCCTTGCTCCTCGCTGTAGTATTCTGTCACTGATCTGACAGTTTTAAACTTCTTACCCCAAACTTTTGGCGCGAATAATTAATCTATTATTCACCAATAGCATAAACACAGAAGTCAAATAAGTTTAAACTAGTTTGAATTACTAACATAATAAAGAAATTGCTTGTTTTTAACCTTTAAATATGTATGTACAGAGTGAATTGTCCCGATTGACTGACTCAATAACATACTCATCAATATATAGGCCAAACTGCTGGAAGAAAAATAATGGAAGTTAAGAGATGGCTTCTATTAAGATGTAGACACCCATTAATTAAGGATTTTTTTTTGTTATTGGACTCTTAAGAGGATGAAAAGGTGTATATTGTGTTTTTAAGGACCTATAAATAGCTGATTAACCCGATAACGTATTGTAGTGATCTTAGTTTAAAACAAAACATATATAATTTAAAGATTTTTCGAAATTTAACTTTAAAGACATTTGATTTCGAGGACTCCTTAATATCCTAATAAACTCTTAAGATACCATAGTGATATTAGATATGAAATACTGTGTACAAGAATTACTAATTATTAATTTGAGGATTTTTGAATGTCAACCCCAAAAGGTAAAAAGGAGAAAAATGGGTTTTTGAGGTCTCGTCAATATTTCATTAACCCTATAAGATATCGTTTTGTTCTTCTCTTTAATAGGCCACTCATAGCAATGTCAAAACACTGGTATTGCAATTTTTTTAAATTCAATTGCTTACAGGGAGAAGGTAAGAAATGTATAATTTATTTTTGAGGACACCTTAACAGCTCAATTAAATACAATATCTTTATATAAAATATCATTAAGCTAGTACCCAAANATCATTAAGTAAGTACCCAAAAATTATTAGTAGATGTTTTTCAAAATTTGAAACATTATAATTTAAACAGTGTATTTGACACACAGCTCATGTCTTGCAGATAAATTTGACAGAACTGAGTAGGGTTAGTAATTAAATATCACATTTTCATAAATTGCATATCTAAATCTCACATTATGTTTTTATCTCTGATAAGATACTTTACGTGTGAATAAATCTTTTTTTATTCCACAGTTTGTAATTTCATTTATAATATTGCCAATTGCTCAGTAACCAAACTTTTCTTTGCAGGATTTCTTTGCTTTCNGCAGTTTGTAATTTCATTTATAATATTGCCAATTGCTCAGTAACCAAACTTTTCTTTGCAGGATTTCTTTGCTTTCATTCGAACAGAACTGTCAGAATAAAATACTCGCGAATCATGTAGAGAACTATCGAAATAAAGGTTTATAATAAATTCAAGGATGTCTATTTATGTTTGTTTTTAAAATACATCAAAAATTTTGTTTACTATAATAATATTTACTGGAACTAGAATACATTGCTTTAGCAAAAACATTAGAAATGCTTAGAAGAAACATGTTACAATTTTTTCTATCAAATTAAAGTAAATAAAAAAACAGTAAAAATTTATTTTCATAAGTAGTATGGTTTGATAGGTTCGAGCGCAACGGATCCTGGAGAGGATGGAGGATTCGNGTAAAAATTTATTTTCATAAGTAGTATGGTTTGATAGGTTCGAGCGCAACGGATCCTGGAGAGGATGGAGGATTCGTCTGTGATGATGTCGAAGGCGAAAGTCGCGCTCGGTCGATGCTATGTTGTCATCTGACCGCTATCTTGGATCTGTGTGAACTTGAACTTGAACTCACATCCCTGATATTGACCCTGTGACTGTGACCATAGATGAGATTGAACACAAAATATCGCAAAATTCTCAAAAAAAATTAAAAAATTGTTAAACATCTCCCAAAAATTTGTAAAAAAACGAACAATTTTTTTTTAATTTAAAAAATTGGAATGTTTGAGCAAAGACGGGATGGAGAATCAGAGTCGTAGTCGACTGGCTGTTATGTTGTGAAATCACTTGATTGCCACTTTGGATATGGGTGACCTTGACCTTAACCTTGCCACCATGTCCTTGACTTCAAGCCGATGACCTTAAATTATCTTAAACCCCAAATATCGGAACAATCTCAAAAAACCTTAAAAAGTAAAAAAAAAATTATTTCAAACAATTTATTAAAATTATTGAAAACATTATTTATAAAAAATTATTAAACTAATAAAAAAATATATTTAAAAAAATTTACATTTCCGGAGGCCTTTGCAGCAACATGTGCAGCAGACGACTGACCCCACTCCAGTTGTTATTGGCTTTAGTCCACAGGTCTTTTCCCCATGCTCTTCACAAGTGTCATGCTCATCTCACCACTTCCCATCACTGCGTCCATATACATCATAAAAAATTGAAAGAAAACAGAAAAATCGAAAAATCTAAAATTTGAGTAAAATCATGTTAACATCACACTCCCCCTGGCCACTATAAACAACATCCCTGACCACTCACCCCCACCCATCCGTTCCAAAATAAGGATAGAAAAATCACAAAAAATCGAAAGGCAAAACCTAAAATCGAGGGAAAATTACATTGAAGACTACGACCACCATGTTGAATGCCATTGACCTTGACCTTTACCTAGAAAACTTGAAAACGAAAACCTAAAAAAAAAAATAGTAAAAAATCAGCAAACATATTACATAACATACTACGAAAACCATATTGAGTATTGACCACCTTAACCATGACCCCAATGACCTTGACCCCATACCCATAACCTTGAATGACTTTATACCCAAAAAATAGAAAACTTCTCCAAAAAAAGACAAAAAATTTTTTTTAAATCTTTCCAACAAAATTAAAAATTACGAANAAGACAAAAAATTTTTTTTAAATCTTTCCAACAAAATTAAAAATTACGAAAAATGGTGACAATAACATTTAATGACTTAACACACAGGCGATCCGGGCCTCGATGGCAGGTGGAGCGATCANACCCCAATGACCTTGACCCCATACCCATAACCTTGAATGACTTTATACCCAAAAAATAGAAAACTTCTCCAAAAAAGACAAAAAAAATTTTTTAAATCTTTCCAACAAAATTAAAAATTAAAAATTTCGAAAAATGGTGACAATAACATTTAATGACTTAACACACAGGCGATCCGGGCCTCGATGGCAGGTGGAGCGATCAGNCGAAAAATGGTGACAATAACATTTAATGACTTAACACACAGGCGATCCGGGCCTCGATGGCAGGTGGAGCGATCAGCGACGAAGCACCTGAAAGGTAGACCAGCGGACGCCTGATACCCGAGCCCCAACCCTTCCAATTTATATTCACTGATTACACGTGTTTGTTTCCCCCCTCCGTTCCACCAACCATCCAACCAAGGCAACCCATCACATTGCTTCCTCGTGATTGGTTGTTGGTCGTATTATATCTTATTCTCTGCAGATAATTAATGTAGCCAAAGGTGTACCTCATAACAGTTCTTTATCTGATGCGAGAGGGTAACAGATCACACTCTCTTCCTTAGCATTTTCAGCATTCGGTCTGAAAATCTTTGTTANTTATCTGATGCGAGAGGGTAACAGATCACACTCTCTTCCTTAGCATTTTCAGCATTCGGTCTGAAAATCTTTGTTAGGTATCTCTTCCATCAGATTCTGCAGTGTATCAAGAATGTTCATAAATAAATAACACATACATTTTTTACATTTTAATAAATATTTTTTGCAGAAGGCTTTCTGTGTGCACAAGCTAGGCTCTTTGGTGTAACAAGAATCGCTTATATATTAAAAAAAGGTGGGGATTATTAAAAAAATTTCAGCATATAGTTATTTGAGAGCTTGAAATGCTTTCATTCTGAAAAGAGATACGTGCAGAACGGCCAGTGAAGCTCGACAACANTTATCTGATGCGAGAGGGTAACAGATCACACTCTCTTCCTTAGCATTTTCAGCATTCGGTCTGAAAATCTTTGTTAAGTATCTCTTCCATCAGATTCTGCAGTGTATCAAGAATGTTCATAAATAAATAACACATACATTTTTTACATTTTAATAAATATTTTTTGCAGAAGGCTTTCTGTGTGCACAAGCTAGGCTCTTTGGTGTAACAAGAATCGCTTATATATTTAAAAAAGGTGGGGATTATTAAAAAAATTTCAGCATGTAGTTATTTGAGAGCTTGAAATGCTTTCATTCTGAAAAGAGATACGTGCAGAACGGCCAGTGAAGCTCGACAACATCAATAAACTTCAAGTCTAACTTCGGATCTGCAAAAAGAAGTTAATTTTATATGAAATATCATTAGCGATGCATTGAATGTGTGTATTGATTATTTATATATTAATTACATTTATTTGTAACTGATACACTATCAATAACTTTTCCACTTTGATGCTACTGTCACCTGAGTTATACAGCGTGGTGGCTAGTAGGGTACTGAGTTACTGTACTTTGGTGCAGACTAAGGGCACCTGTAGTTGTTGCGTAAGGGGTGAACAAATACTCTTATTTGACTTAAAATAATATGGGTATTTACACACACACATGAGACTGAGCCCCCCACACGTCGTAGGCCTGAAGGGCAGGTTGGCGGAATGCTATGCGTCGGGGGGAAGGTTGCTTGAATTGAGACATTTTTACTTAATAGTGACTGCGGCTTTTGGTGAGTTGTCTTCGTTGGTTGGTGTAGCTGGGTCAGCTCGGCGTCCCTTCTCGGAAGTCCGGAGCTGGTTTTTCCAGGACTTGTGGTGTCTCTGCGATATCGGCTGGCTGTTCCCGTCGGAGACCTCAGTGCGTCTCCTCTCCTGCGTCGACGTCTGCCACGATCCGGCTCGCGCTTCCGACTCCTCCGCCTCGCGTCGAGGCCGCCGAACAACTAACTTCCGTCTCGGCTGGGCTCGTGATTTAACTCGTTCGTCGCTATATTGAAGCTACTTTTGTCAGCAATTTCTCGGGGGAGAATTGGTGAGTTCCACTGTGTAACTCGGACGATTTTGTGCCCGATTTTGTGTCATGTCAGTGGATTGTGCGCTCCAACAAGGGTGGAGGAAGGGTGAGGGTGGTGTCGCGGGGATTCCTATGGTACTAATTTCTGAGCAAACAAAGCCGAAGTATACAAAATTACACTGCCACCACTTTACCCCTTAATATATAATCACAAATATACTTGTTCATGTATGACATGTTACAGAATATGTGGAATCATAGTCATGGCTGTGTAAGTCCAGAATCTATCACCAATAAAGACAGGACCTTTGTTGGGGCATTGCTATTGGTTGCTGCTGATACACTAACAGATTTATTAATTTGATGTTTCTTGTGCCGTGGATATACTGTAACTCTTTTAATAGGTTATAAAGTAATACTTTTTGAAAAAAATTCGTCATTACATTTCACATCAGTAAATTTATTATTTTGCGAAATGTTAATGTTTATGGTAAGCGATTAACTATGTAGCCATTTTGTGTAAAATAAAACTAACAAATTTTGCAATTACAAAATACAATAAAATTAAGAAATAATACTGCTATAGGATAATTATTTATTTATGAATATATTTATTGTTAATGAGAGTAATATTGAACAGTTTGTATGAACACAACGGAGTTACATACCAGAAGAAGAAAAGGACGACTGTAGTCACTCTCCTAACAACGATATATTGTGTTGCTAGGGACTCCTGTATCTATTATTTACTCTTTCTGGATTCCAGCCTTCAACATGTCTTGCGAGTTTGGCCCACTTAAAGCATTCGTGATGCTCGTTTCTCGGTTTTATCACGGCTTCCCTGTTATTGATGGGCAGTGGCAAATCGATGTAGCTGGATGTGCGCAGGGGGTCCCATTTTGTCCAAGCCAAATCATACATGTATTATAATTCATTTTTAGTAAGCCTGAAATGCAGTTATATTCGCGATATTTTAATCAAACTTTTAGAAAATTGGCATATGTGTTTGGTTGTGTCGTGTATCATAAGTTATCATTAATTTATTGGCTTAATTGAACTGTTACCTATAATTTGTATACAAATAATATAAAAACGTGTGATAGAAATAAATTACGTTTAATCTTTTTTGCAAACCGATCAAAGCTTTCCATCGCGCGCAGGCAATGAATTACATGTCGTATTGTCTCTAGTGTATGAAGACAATAATTTTTTTCAAATATAAACTATAATTTATTTCTGTGAGCTAGCGAGCTCTTCTGTTTGTTTCTACGAAAGAGAAAACAAATTTTATATAATGTAAGGTTTAATTACCTTTTTCCACATTAAATAATATTACATCTGCCTTAGGCAATGAGAACCAGTGAATGCAATTGTATACATTATGCACATATATGGAAATTTTTTGTCTGTAATGACCAATGATGTAACCAGTGGGTAAATGATTCACAAACTCTCTTACTTGTCGAGGTCATAATTAATTCATATAACTGTACCCGAACATATAGCCTACAGTGACAACGAAACAAGTGCTGAGTCGACTTGAGTACACCAATACTTGAAACCGTAAAATTAACTATATAATAGGATTAGCAAAATCATTAAAATATAGAATTACTAATTAAAAAAATATTAGAATATATTTATATAAAATATGTATCAAGAGTGAGTAAAGAGATTTGGATGGCTCTTAACATCGAGGTCTTGAGAGCTGATGAGGGAGAAGCGAGGTGAGTATGGTGTAGCGCCNAATTAATTCATATAACTGTACCCGAACATATAGCCTACAGTGACAACGAAACAAGTGCTGAGTCGACTTGAGTACAGCAATACTTGAAACCATAAAATTAACTATATAATAGGATTAGCAAAATCATTAAAATATAGAATTACTAATTTAAAAAATATTAGAATATATTTATATAAAATATGTATCAAGAGTGAGTAACGAGATTTGGATGGCTCTTAACATCGAGGTCTTGAGAGCTGATGAGGGAGAAGCGAGGTGAGTATGGTGTAGCGCCNCGAGATTTGGATGGCTCTTAACATCGAGGTCTTGAGAGCTGATGAGGGAGAAGCGAGGTGAGTATGGTGTAGCGCCAGAACACAAGGATGTAGAAAATGGGTGATCTCCGAGAATAACCACCATACAGAATAATCGTCCAGCACGGAAATCCGGGAGCGACCCCAGAAAATATGATTGTTAATTCACTTAGATAATATTTTCCCTCATTAAGAAGTTACATAAAAAATATGTTTATTAAAAATCTATATTACATACAAGTTTTAGTAAAAAAATTTAATATTGAAAGAAATATGACAAAAATAAGAGAAATAAAACAATTAAATACATGTTTATATACTATTTATTTACTTTACAGTCAATACAAAACACAAATACAGGCAAAGGTGAACTTACTATTACGAAATTGTAACTATCGAATATGTTTTTTTTCTATGGTTAACCAAAAAATTTACAAATTGCACAATTACAGGAGACCTTCACATGCAAGGCTAAGCAGATCGCGAATGATTAGCATCTTGCAAAAGGCAGCACCATTCTCCTGATCATGGCAATGTCCGTCGTCTCGGCCAATCATACCCCCGGTTCGCAGTTGGTTGTCTACCACATCGTCGCCGCACTGCATATTCTTCTCCCCCTTAACAGTTGGCTCCACGACTTCTTGCCTCGCCAAATACAGAACTGCCAATATGCTTGCCAACAGCAGGTGTGGCTGTGGGGGATCCAGCACCCACAGCTCCATAAATACACACCCTGGACGTCGGCAGCGACGACGAGTGGGTGCAGTTTTGTCTCTGGAACTGGAGGCAGAATCATCCATGATGGATACAGATACGAATATCTGGCTTCGACGATGCACTCGGCGACGTCTGGTCGTTTGGCTGAGGGCATCTTACTAGGACCCAGGTTCCTGGGAGTCGACCGATGCTTCGTGCCCCACAGCACAGTCTGGCGCGTCGACTCTAGCGTGATTCTGTACCGGGGCGATAATTCGGTCCACGGTGCAGGGCAGCTGTATCTGTGCCATCATGTGAAACACAAAACAGGCTGATGCTCCCGGACAGTCAACTTGAAACTATGATGGTTCGTAGGTGATTGGAAAATGCGCGAATCGCCATTGCTGCACACCGCCGCCATCACAGGTCTCGGAGTACGTGTGCAGNCGCCGCCATCACAGGTCTCGGAGTACGTGTGCAGATATTCATCTTCTATGATGAAACTACAATCAATGCTACCATAATCAGGCTTGGCGTTTATGTAAATTTTCGTAGGACAGAATGGAGGCATTGTGACTATCTAGGGGGCGACTAAACGAGCTCGTAGAATTTTACATCTTATATATTGTTTGTGTCAATCAGGTGTGCAACTATCGAAAAAATTAAATTCTCTTATGTTACGAGTGATTTGTGTCTAGCCTATGCAGCCGATAAACGGTCCAGGGACGATGCACACCATTTGCGCATCAGCTGTGTGTTCCTCCATGTGTCTGTCCAGTGAGCTTCTGGCCTGTCGCAAACATGCTGCTGCTGGTCGTCGAAAAGTTTCGTTACCTTGCGTAGTGAAGTACACCTGTACTCAAACTGTACGTCGATAATTTCCAATTCGCTTTCTATAAAATTCTTAGTCATTTTTCTCCTCAGGCCCTGCCAAGTTAATCGGTTCTCGCGGATACTGCATCAGCGAGTCGCGCAGCATGTTTCCCAATTAGCGGTGTGGAATCTTGCCTTCACCCAACTCCAGTCCGTGATAGTCCTTGGTCAGCCAGTCATTCGTCTTCTTGCTTTTCTCGTCCTAGAGTTTCCATAAATAAGGGGTGGCGGAAGGATCACGTGCATGTGTTGCCATCGTCGTCTTAAGGCACTGTGATTTCTTTTAGCACGTAGCTGTTTTGCCTCTGGAAGCCTTGCAGATTACAGTACATCCTGATACAAACTGATGCACAAGGCGGTGACAATCCTGTTTAGCTCACGATGTTCGCTAGTCCCGAAATGCAGTCGTAGCTCACTACTCTGTCGTGCAAAATCAAACAGTTTGCAGCGGTGTTTGCAGGCATGTTTTCATTTGAAATAATTTCTATACCCCAATCCACCACACTGTTTTGAACTCATTCGTTATGTTCGGACATGTCGAAAACAAACAATGATACGGAATTTTTCCGGGGTCAGGATGGAGTAGTATTTGCACCCGTAGTAGGAGACTTG
This sequence comes from Clitarchus hookeri, assembly GCA_002778355.1. Lineage (NCBI taxonomy): Eukaryota > Metazoa > Arthropoda > Insecta > Phasmatodea > Phasmatidae > Clitarchus > Clitarchus hookeri. Next base: position 171,793 of record NQII01002823.1, on the reverse strand, counting down.
AAACTGTGTATAATGTTAACACAGCAAAGTAAATCTTTCTTGGTCGAAGGAGGTGTTAAAATCCATGTACGGATGGCTTTCGCTATTCAGAAATATTTTTACATTCTGGACTTTGCAAAGGCCGAAGGTCTATTCGTCCACCGAGATGTTATGTTGCATGTTCCTTTGAAATGCCAATAGGATGTAGCGAAGTTTCTCCATGGTTGATGGTGTCTTCACGACCCAGTGGTTTCGCGTGGCAGATGACAGGACTGAGCAAGTAACCAAACTCCAGCTCCTGAAGGTTATGTCGACTATTTTTCTTTCTTGGCGTAGTTCAGTAGCCTCACGCATCCACGGGTGATCGGAGTCACTTGAGGAACGAACCATTCTCTGTTGGTCAGCATTACAGTGATGGGCTGCGGGTTTTCAACAGCTCTCAATACTGCATCGAGATGCGAGGAGGCTAGCATTATCACCAGTTCTGGCTTGGCTCCTATAATTATCTTCCTATAATCTTCGGCGAAACCCAGTAACATCGATGGTGTTAAACTCACCTCGAAATCGAACTTGCCTTCTGCGAAGATAGGAACTTAGTAGCCATCTTCAATTCCCCAGCCTGCTATTTTTAACATGTCGAGATTGTTAGGTGTGAGTGAGGGTGGGGTTTTTTTTTTTTGGTGGTTGTTATGCCCACATCCTGTGTTTCGTCAACAATAACACTGTTCAGTTCGTACATTGCTCGCTCGGAAATGTTGAGTATACCTTTGCGAACGAAAATTGTGGTGGTGGGGTGGGTCCCACTCTCTTTCATAAACGTATCTTGGACTTGCAGGGTTGATTGGGAAGGCATCATTTTAATATCTTGATTCTCAATCGGGATTCGAACCCCTCGCCCGAGAACGTAGGATCCGGTCATATATGGCTGGTAGTAATGCAATTCTGTCTGCTGGGTCATGCTCAGTACGTTGTCATCTTCCATACTTGTACACATTAAACCCTGATATGTGTAGAAACTTCTTGATGACACATGCAAGTGTTTCGAGCTCTACTGGTCGCAGGTTTGGTGCTGCACTCGATTTTATGCATGGTTCGCCTTGCGAAACGCAATCCCATAGTTTCAATTGCAAGCACAGAGTGATTGCTTCGTTTCTGAAATCTGTCTGCTTATTGTCCTGATCAACAATTGACACGACTCCTTCGCGTGGGCTCTTCACGATCATGGGAATGTAAATAATGCTTTTCGGATCTTCGACCAGTTTATAACGTGGTGAGGCAGTCGGCGCAACTCGTGCAGTGCATTGCTGGTTTTACTATTGACTTAGCAGCCGTTTGCTAAATAACAGTTAATTTGCATCAGGTTCACCGGAAATATGTTTACAGGCATTGTCGATTCGTGCATTTTTTCATCTTCGTAGTTCACGACTCTAACCCTACCATGGGTCCGATGGTATCTTGTTCGGTTAAATCAACATCTGCATTGCATTTATTTCTGCATTCAGTGTGTTTGGGTTACCATGAAGTTTGAAGGTCAAATCCGATTGTACGGATTTCTGGATGGAAAAGCGATGTCCTTCAGTTCGTATGCCCCAGTGAGAATGCATATTTCCTTCATGTCTCCTGCCACTACTTACCTGAATGTTGAATTCAAATTTTCTTCTATGTTGGATATGGAGTCGTATGTCTGAAAATCCATCATTCCAACGATTCTCTCACTATCCGGCTCCAAGGGAAGGTAAAACGTCACCCACAGTTTGGATGTCTTACCACTTGGAATGATGGACACAGACAAACTGACTAACGAATAAAGGTGTGAATATCTTTTATGTAAAGGATAACGAACTCTGATTCGCATACGATTTTTTTTCTGATGCACCACAAAGTGAAGATACACCGCAAAAAAATTCTAAATTTGTATAAAAAAATTTTCAACAATATTTATAAAATTGTAAAAAAAAATTGATATAAAATAATAAAAAAAAAATATTACTAACATTATGTTAAGAATTAAAAAAAAAACTTTCATTCCGGAGGTCTCCTACAGCACAATGTCCAGCAGACGACTGACTCCCTCCAACGAATTATATTGTATTTGCTCGATCAGATTACAGTAAAAATAAGTTTTATGTAAGCTGAGTGCTTCATTTAAATAATTTGCACTAATTGATATTTTTCCGCGATGGCTTGACACAGTAGAAGTCACCAAACCACATGTGTAATTTTATTTTAATTCATACATTTACCTCGTATCGGTGTAACTGACCCAATGGAACCCCTGACGAATGTGCAACTATTATACCATTTGACTGCCGACGAGTGATTCTAATGCTCTGCACCATTTACCATTTACGGGAAGAAACCCGTGACTAATGGACCATTGACAATTTACAGGTAAATATATTGGTCCGGCATGTAATGAATGCAATTTGCTCTGCCGCCGCTCCAAGGAGCTGCCTATTGTTCCATAATTTGGCCTATGATGAGAATTTTATTATGAAACAGCAAGGCTATAAATACAAGAAAATATTCATAATACCGCAGACGGAGGATAAGCTTATAATATTTTCGAAATCACCAAGACAGAGATATAGTATTCAATACATTGATACATTTAGATTTATGTCAGCAAGCCGGGCCGGGCCACCCTCGCCGAAAACCTACCAAGAAACGAATTCAAAAACAAATCTAAATGTTTTACACCAGATGAAATGGCACTTGTTACCTGCAAAGGAGTATTACCGTATGACTCCATTTCAGATTGGGCAACGTTGAACGAACCATAATTCCCACCTAAGGAAAATTTTTTCAATTAATCGACAGCCTCAAACAGATTAGATGAAGATTACCTGCACGCTAAGAATGTATGGGACAAGTTTAATTGTACAACACTAGGTGAATACTCTAAATCTTATTTTAAGACAGAAGTGCTCGTCGTAGCAAATTTTTTTTTAAAATTTTCAGGAAATTGTGCCTTAAATCTTATGACCTCGACTGCGTCCGCTACATGAGCGTGGCAGAATTTATGTATGATGCTATGCTGAAACTTACCAAAGTTAATTTAGAATTGCTAACAGATTATGAAATGTATTTGTTCATTTAAAAGGGAATAAGGGATGGGGGCAGTGTCTCAAGCATAACTGCATGGCAAACAATAAGTACATTTCATCCACGTACGATGCCACCAAGGAACTGGCATACCTCCAGTTGGTAGACGCAAATAATCTATACAGGTGGGCAATGTCTCAACGACTACCCATACACGATTTCCACTGGGTCGGCTCAGACATTGGCACTATGGGTGTGCCCGACAACAGCATCATAGGCAACGTACTTAAGGTGGTTATCGAGTACCCTGCAGCCCTGCATGAATCACACAAGGACCTGCCATTTCTGCCGGTGAACGAATGTCCCCCCCCCCTGGATTAAAGCTGAAGGAATATATGACTGCATAAAAAGAAAAAAAATTATATAATTCATTACAGAAATTTTAAACATAAACTTGAACATGGGCTGAAATTAAAAAAAAATACATAGTTCACAGCAATTTTAACAGGAAGCATGGCGTAGGCTATATATTGATCTAATATAGGGAGCAACAAGAATTGCGAAAAATAATTCAATAAATTAATGAACAATAATACTACATGTGTAAAACTGATGGAAAACAAATGGAAGAGACAGAACATGGAATTAGTAGGCTAAGAACAAAGATAAGAAAAAATTATTCAAAACAAACATTCAAGGATAGGATTATATATACAGAAAATTTATCTCTACTGAAGATCGTAAAATAATACATTTTATTTGACAAAGCTATATATGCATACTTTGCAGTACTAGATCTCTCCAGGACCCTGATGTATAGATTTCATTATGATGTAATGAAAAAAAAATTGAAGATGACCTTGAGATGGCGTACATAGACACCGACAGCTTCATATATCAGATACATACCAATGATTTCTATCAGGACCTGGCTAATTATATGCAGTTAATTGCAAAGTTCAATGCAAGCGCCTCCCCCCACATATCCTTGCTACTTTGCAACCAATGCTTAAGTTCTTAGAAGATTTAAGGATGAATGTGGAGGGGATGTAATGCTGGAGTTTATTGCGCTGAGGGCCAAAATGTATGCCTACAAATGTAACAACAAGGCCACCAAAAATGTTAAAGGCATCCAGAAATGTGCTTTGAAGGATAATATTCCATTGATGATCATAAGAAGGTATTGACGCCACAACAAGTTTTAAGTGTTTCTGTCGACACAATCAGATCACACCAGCACAATGTATACACTGAATGTACCAACAAATTAGCTCTAACTTAGACTAATGATAAGAGTCAGATAATGGAAGATGGCATACATACAGAGCTTTATGGATATGACGATGGCGATATGTGATTATATCCCACCATCATCTGCAGTGATACACTGTAACCCATTCAGGAGTATGCATATAATGTCAGGTGTGCCATTAACGAATCATAATGATAGCTGTAGCCCATGCCAGAGGATGCATAACTTGTCAGGTGTGTTATTGTACAATGATATTGGAGACTTTCCATACAAACTATCCACACAAGTTATTTTGTTTATCCATAATATTTTGACTGATATTATGTTATATTTTGTGGTGGCATGCTGTAGCTCGTGCAAGAGGTATACTTGTCCTGTCGGGTGTATCGTTGGCTTATCCAATTTCTCAGCTTTTTTATATATACTATTGTTTTTACACAAAATATTTTTCCTTGGTAGCTATGCTTTTTGGCAAGGTATTTTTAGTCACATTGTCTCCCTTCAATAGTACACTTTTTTGTGGGTTGCATTGCTTTCAAGATTTTTCGACGTTGCACGGAAGGTTCGTCTGCCTTGCTTATTTTCTCCATTGTTTAATCTTTGTGCGAAACTGTGCTGCCTTCAAGATTTTTCGGTGTTGCATTCAAGGTTCATCTGCCTTGCTTTGTTTTTTTGTGGGCAACATATAATTTTTGAGACATATTGTGTAATGATTATTTTCAAACACAGATACGTTATTCTGTTAGATATTATTTTACTAGTTTCTTGAATTCAAAATTTTTTTTCTGTGCTTCACACCGAGGTCATGAAGGGATGACATAACATATTCTTCTCTGCTGAAGGAAACGATGCTGGAAATGGGACTGGTAATGTTCTTAATACAACAAATACAAGAACAGATCACGAAAAGTTTAGCACAAATCTGAGCAGATAAGGAAATGCTAGGAATACCTTAATGGATACATAACTGGACAGTTTAGAAAAACCAACGAACACATGAGCGTACTGTTTGATGGCCATCGCAAGGAAATTATGAGACAACAGAACACTGAACAAATTCAGAAACAGGTTCAGGAAGTAAGCGAACTGACTGAACACAACACGCAATTCTCAGCTAACAATACAAGTAGTGTAGAATTAATTCCTGGCGACGACACTGATTCTCAACGTAGTTGCTGAACCAAGTCGCATGCATATCCACCACAACACATAACGTAATACTAGGCGCACACATGAGCACAGTGCCACACCACACTTCGAGGTACCTAAATCACTGGAAAGGCAGGCTGGATAGCAAACAGACAGAATGCTTGCAAAGGACACATGCAAACAGTGGCAGAGAGAAACTGGGTCCACAGGAACGAAACCCGCATTTGTACCCAGGCCAGTAAGACACCGCCTAGGAGTGAACAGGGTCCAAGAGTAAATGCGTACCAGCTGCAATATTTTCAGCCCTATCAGAACAAAGATACAGGTTACCGCCGTATTGGCCAATGCTCATATAAAGGCCGCAAATATTATTACCATAAGAGGTACAGCAAAAGAAGAAAATACCGCGAGTTTAGAGATTCCGACAGCGACCAAGATGGGTATCGATCGGAAGGCGAGAGATNTGCAAAGGACACATGCAAACAGTGGCAGAGAGAAACTGGGTCCACAGGAACGAAACCCGCATTTGTACCCAGGCCAGCAAGACACCGCCTAGGAGTGAACAGGGTCCAAGAGTAAATGCGTACCAGCTGCAATATTTTCAGCCCTATCAGAACAAAGATACAGGTTACCGCCGTGTTGGCCAATGCTCATATAAAGTCCGCAAATATTATTACCATAAGAGGTACAGCAAAATAAGAAAATACCGCGAGTTTAGAGATTCCGACAGCGACCAAGATGGGTATCGATCGGAAGGCGAGAGAGGCCACAGAGAAAGGAGATATCTGTAGTTCCAGCCTCCGCCACTGCATGTTTCACATGGATAAGGAAAACAAGGAAACTCCAGAGAAAATGATAACAATCTTCACCAAAAGCAAAACTCACCTGGCAAACAGAAGCCAGAACCAGCGCAAGTAAACAGCCAAAGCCAACCTCCGCAGCTACATNAAACTCACCTGGCAAACAGAAGCCAGAACCAGCGCAAGTAAACAGCCAAAGCCAACCTCCGCTGCTGCAATCTAATTATATTGCATGAGTCTACCACCCTAACCCCGTGGGAAGTGTTGACTGGCCAGAGATCTGCGGTATTTGACCTCACCAAGTTACCATCACTGCCCACAACTATAGAAGGAAAAGGTACATCTGCAGAAGGATTACGCGAAGATATCACCCACATTGTGAAAAGCCATTTAATTTTCACAGCTGAGAGAAGATGTAAAAATAAGGAGCTATCTAAGTTGCCAAAATTTCAACCAGGATAACTATTTCTACGAGAAGCGAACGTAAGCAAACATTGGTACCTTATAATCAGGAAATTATTACCATTTTTGAAGGGATCTATATAATATCTAACATCACACAGGAAAACTGCTATGAGATGAAAAACCCCGCCACTGGAGAAGTAGTAGGAAAGTTTAACTTTACAGCGCTATGAGCTTAAAGAATGCCGCTGAATATGGTATAATGAAGTTGATTTTTTTCTTTAAATTTATTTGTATGGTGAGCATTATACACGATAAGCTTTAGGGAAGTTTATGGTATGCAGTGTTTAAATGAAGTTGTTATTTGGTAAGCCTTTTATTTTTATAGCGTGAAGGTAGCTGAAGAATTTGCGTAGAATTGGATTGCCGCAAGCCAGTGAATACCCCGCCTTTAAGTGTTTAATATGTCGATACCCCCACATCTTCGCCTTGAAGTAACGAGATTGTCGCACGTGCGTCGTCAGAATATTGTGCCTGTACGGAGTGAACTGCAACGCAGTATAGTATTTGGAAGAACTTCAGTAAGTAGCCTCGCCGAGGAGTACAGTTCCTATTTTGCCCTAGCATGAACCTGCAATTGAGCTGTCTAGCCTTGCCTGCAGTATGGTGGCCTGCCTACCCGCACATCGCTAAGGCTATGGATTGAGTACTTGCAGTTTATACTGGCCCCCTCGAGCTTTGATTGGAAGGAGAGATGCAACATAAACACTTTATTAGGAAAGAAAGGATCTTGATTCCTAAAGTTGATTTTCATTGGAAACAGCTGCTGCGATAGAGTCATCTGAATTAATCCAATTAGGCAGTGCTGTAAATTTTTATTATTGTTTATCTGACAAGGTGTATGTTTCTTCTGCATTTGTTGGTACTATGTTATGTTGTACATATGTGTTAAAAATTTTTTTTTTGCATGTCTTCTTAGTTGTCTTCTTATTTATTGCATTGTTAACGCAATTGGATATAGCTTGCTATTTCGTAGTTCATCTTCCTGCATTCACCTATGGGTTGGTGGAAAANCATTGTTAACGCAATTGGATATAGCTTGCTATTTCGTAGTTCATCTTCCTGCATTCACCTATGGGTTGGTGGAAAAGTAGATTTCTGTTTTTGTATTTATTATGTTCCTCTCGTTAGTATTGTTACACTCTGGTACGTAGTTTTGATATCGGACAAGTATACGCGTGAGCCCATAACTAGCCGTGTATCTCGTTTTTGAATTTGAAGTTTTAGTGCTATTGTTGAGTAGCAGAACATTTATCATATAAATGACAGCCAGAATAATGTATTTTGTGTGATTAAAGACGGCACCTTTAGTGATTGGTGCTTTTCCTGTGGAGACTTATAAATAGGATCTTCAATAATTAATGCGAACACCACAACACAACTTGTAAACCCGCTAGTTTGAACACTTGATACACAAGAGACACACGCAAAATGGCGGTGCCGGAAGGTCATCGGACATACGACAGCTGAATGCCATGTTCGTGAAAACTCTAAGACGCAGGCGGTGAGAGTGTAGTTTTGTTATGCTGTGAACTTGTTAGCATATTTAGTTCCAGGTGTAACACCGGCCTTCAATGCAATTATCTCTTGCGTGATAACTTTATCTAGAGTCTCGCCTGAACGCCTGATATACAGACGCAGAACAGGCACGATCTATTTCCTCTCGACAACTAACTGTCGTGCTGGTAAATGTTTGATACGCTACCCTGCAAGAGGCTCGAACGAGGGATAGAGCCGAATGTCGCTGGAAGAGGGCGGAGAGAATCTATGAGAGCCAGGCCACCCGGACCTACCCCAACACTTGACGAGGAAAGAAACTCTATCACTTTTATTTTAAAGTGAGAGGCACTGTTAATGTGGGTTTCTTTCATTGTATGCGCTGTCTTCAAGGTTTTATTTTCTTTTCAGTGTTTGTTTTTCTTTTGTTCTGTGCAATTTCATAATGGTAAAACATAATTGACAGGATATTTTTTTATCTGCCACGAGGTATTATATGATGATATATCTTTGCAAATTTGGTTTCCAGAACAGAATTTAGAGTGATGAGTTGTAATTGTTTTCTTCAAGAAAGGACACTGGAATTTAAAGTTGCTACATTTTCTATAAAATGTTGCATTTCTGTTTTTTACATCCCAATAAATTTAGCAGTGCAGTTTGTAACGCCTCAGTTATCTCAGTTTATTTTTGCAATGTGTATGTTAACATAAAATGTATTAAATAAATTTATTATTTGTTTGTGGCAGATATATTTTATTTACTACAGCTCTAATTCATATTATTAATTGGAAGTTGTTTTAACATCAGAAAACATTATTTTATGTAATTATGTTCGTAAGTCTTCATGTTCTCGTTCCCAATGTTATTGTTATGTGGGCCGCTTTGCATAGAATAATTGGTTGTTTGGTTGCTATGGTAACACACGACGAATGTGTAAGATATGATATAACCGTCTTGTGAATAGCACGATGTTTAAAGGCGTCGTTTAAGTAAACAATTTTAAGGCTTTTGCCTATCTTGGTTTTTCTGTGAGGCAGACGATGACCTAGTTAATTGGCCGAGTACTGTACAGAAATGCAGACTGCCGATAGGACGCAGACGCGCGGTATCGAATAAGAATATTGAAAGTCTTCACGCGCTACCTACACCGATTATGATTAAAGCAAAGCTTGAGCTACCGCGACTACGTGTGGTGCAGTAAGAACTTTAGTGATGTTGTACCTGAGTCTCTAAGGCCTGCACTACCAGCTGCAGGAAATATCAAGACCTATTGCAGCGATCAACATTTATTTTTAGCCAAGTATGCTGAATTTTAGACACAGAGACTAAGCATTAAAAATAATTAATGATTTTTGAGAAACTATTCATGCTTACGTTACGCCATCTTGGATAGACATTTTTGTTAAATTTGCACTACATATATGCCTACGGAGCCCTAAACTGAGGTCTTATGTACTCCCATCTGATTTGGTGTGAGATAATTATTTATTATTCTAATTCGTATATTTATAAATAATTTAAAGAAGCTGAAGAGACTTAGGCACATTTTAATTGCAATTAAGTAATACTAACAAGAGGGTTACACCCATTGTTACGGCCACACAAATTAAAGTAATTTTAAAACCAATAATTAGGTGCCACATATTACTTAATATTTGCACAGGTATTAATTTAATTAATAATGTTTCAACGAAAATATTTTTTTCAGTTAAATCAAGTTTACTTTTACATAAGTCTCTGTGAATAATCATTTGGTCAGTAGCAAGTGGTAGTTTGTGGATTTTATTACTTCCTAGTGTCTCTTGTGTGTTGTTCGTAGCCTACGGAGATCTGGCTGTGGCAATTGTTCCTAAACTACAAATATCTTGCGTAAGACACATACAGGTCTGTGGTAAGATCCAATCAATCTAGGGTGTTTATGTGTGTCAAGTTCTCTTTCTACTACACAACTATATATTACATATACACTTCAGTATGTGATTTACGTTTTGGCACCTAATCGCGCCAACAAGTAAAGAAAGTTCCCAGAAACATTATTTAGGGATTAAAATTCGTACATAATGATGAACGTAATTGTGGGTAGATATGTAGAGGTGCAATTTTAAAATAGTCCCTCTAAGACTTTTAAATATGTAAAGGGACTTTTTTTTGTTTTGAGAGCAATACTGTTATGGTCATTACATATTGCTTACCATAATGTACATTTATGTTCCCCATATTAACAGAAAATAGGCACTTATTGGTGGATTATTGAAGTCCAGCTGGGACTTCTGGAAAAAAGTTCACATAAAAAAATTCCTACGCTATTAATATATATTAAAAATAATAATAAAAAAAGTCCTACATTTTTGTGATGGGAAACTCGTCAAATGCAGCCATAGGTAATCTTTTTGAAATTATCTAGGATGGGACTTAGGTGGTAGCTACCTTGATTCTCAATGCCACAGACATGGTCCATTCTTTGGTTTTTCAGAATTAGGCTAGTTCTTCATTTAACCAACTTTCCGAATATTAGTAAGAAGAAAAGATTCTTAAAACTATGATTTTGGATTGCTGGTTCATTTTCACATGGGCGTATTTTGAAATCGACATTGCAAGTTGTGCCATAATGTGGAGGGGTATGAAAATAAAGGAAATTCCTGGGTAGAAACATACAGAGTGCAAAATAAATTCATGAAAACATATAAAAAAATTGCATCTAGTTTTATAAAATGGGTGACATGCACCGCCACTCTGTTTCCTGGAGCACGAGTGAAGCGTTCTTTAGTGCCTTTGTATCGGTTGTTTACATACTTTGTATGATGCAGGTACATAGGTTTGCCCCTCCACACCCGCATCGCTCGCATTCTGGTATGCAGAGTCTAACATATTTGCATGCAATCTGATATGTGGAGCTAGTGGTGTACAATTTGGTGCTATATTTTTTCCGTGATCTTCATACCCCTCTCCACTCTGGTGTTAGGCCTACTTAGGAAGTATGTCGAATAAACTAATGTGCATATGTGGGAATGAATCTACAACTTCAGTTCAGCTTAAGGGTCATTTTTACTATCCGATACCGCCAAGATGCGAATGAACATTGATACAAATGACGCTAGCGATGTCAGCACAAGACAAATAAAAGAACAACGTTTAAACAATCAGTGTGAAGACATTAAGAAATGTAAATCATCAAGATAGTTCGAAAGTTAAAGGGAATACTTCAATAAACAAAACTGTGAATAGTGCGTGATATAATCAATGTGGGGAAACTAAAGCTATTTGCGTTTAACGGTTACATCGGAGGAATATGATTTGTATATTGACATAATGTCACACCTGTACAGTTAGGTAATTTAAACTTCAAAAATCCTAGGTTAGTTTAAACTCCAAAAAAAGCCTAGGTTAATTTAAAGTCCAAAAAAGCGTATGTTAGTTTAAAACCCATAAACTCTAGGTTGGATTAAACAGCTATACTTGGGGTTATGTCCTGTTAGGTTTGGTATACCATGGTGAAAAAATCATTTCGGAATGCACCCGAGGAGCGAATATATTTACTTCGCCTAAACGGTATCGTATAGTACACTCGATGTTTCTCTGCGTTACCGGAGTTGTAATGTGTATTTTAGCAAATATTCGGACGCATATTTATGTGTAAATGCAGCAGTATCGTATGGAAACATAGAGCGGGTGGGTTGTATGTTTCTAACCGATATCNTTCGGACGCATATTTATGTGTAAATGCAGCAGTATCGTATGGAAACATAGAGCGGGTGGGTTGTATGTTTCTAACCGATATCAAGTTATTGGTATCAGATAGTAAAATTCAACCAAGCCTCTCAATATTACTATGTGGTACCAACATAACTATTTTATTGCCATTTGTCCTGGACCAAAAATCCCCTCGTTCCCCTGGATTTATCGTTAAGATATAAACGGGGAAGGGTGAAGGGTAAATGTGTTACATCATCGGCCCCCTTTTTTTTGACATCATAATGTGGTTGTATATCGTTGATAACGTGTAGTAATAATGTCCCGAGNTCAAGTTATTGGTATCAGATAGTAAAATTCAACCAAGCCTCTCAATATTACTATGTGGTACCAACATAACTATTTTACTGCCATTTGTCCTGGACCAAAAATCCCCTCGTTCCCCTGGATTTATCGTTAAGATATAAACGGGGAAGGGTGAAGGGTAAATGTGTTACATCATCGGCCCCCTTTTTTTTGACATCATAATGTGGTTGTATATCGTTGATAACGTGTAGTAATAATGTCCCGAGCCTAAAAATACCATGTTCAGAATTTCTTTTCAATTTTCTAAAAAATTGCTAAACTAAATAATTAGGCTACCTAAATGTGTACAATTTTATTAGTTCTAAATGAATTTGTGATGCCCACTGGTGTCTAATAGTAATTTTCATAACTGGTTGGTTACATAATTCTTGATCATCTGTTCCTTACTTATTGCATGCAATGTATAACACATTAAGTAAAATGTTTCATGTTTCCAAAGGATTTGGACAAGCGACTTCAGTGTGATAGAGCTGTTGGAATAGGAAATTGAGAACCATCAGCTTCAAGTGTTCATTGCTTGTGCTACTTCATTGAAGATTGTTTCGGTAGGACAACTCTGTGCTGTGTACGACTGCGAGGAAGTGCTACGAACGCTAGAAAGGACCGTCCTAACAATATTTCCTGCTCATCCACCACACTTGCAGCGGGAAGGTTATGGCTCTATTTTAAAACTTTAGCTATTTATAAACATGTTTACTTTGGATTTTCTTTATTCCAGAAGTGCGCAGACTAAATTGTGAGGTTATGTTCTAGGAATGTTGAACCACAGGCATAAGTGTTCTATGTTCAACAAAACAAAGGGCTTTATTTTTATCTTTTAAAAATTTGGGTAATATTTTGTTAAGGATTTCCTAAAAATTGTAAAGAAAATTCCAAAAATTATATTTTTATTCTTTACTGAAGTTATTGATTTATTTTTACATGTGTACATTGTTGCATTCAACCAGAAAACTCTATAGTATAAATGGATTCGAAGATCAGAAAAATTGCTGGGTAAATAAAATCAAAGAAACGTAAAATGTATCACCAAAATGCCAAAAATAACAAAGACCTCTAAGTATTAAAAAGTTTACTACTAGTACCAAAAAGCTAGTTAGTTGCAAATTTTCACACCCATCCTTCTTGGAGCATGAGCAGGCGAATTGATATGAATCAGGCATATGAGTACACCTCTTCGAGTGGTCCGGGAAGCACAGTGGTTATTTGCATTTAATCAGTTTTCTGTGGCTAGTTGTGGATATTTTTTTTACATTTTCATGTTTTTCGGCCTCTTGTGTACCGCTGCTTCGAAAGTTTATGACCTACAATTTCCCTGATCTTCACAATCCTCCTCTCTACGGAGATATTTAGGTTGTACACCCCTTACTGTAATATGTCCATGAAGAAATGAATTGGAAAATTGAGGATACCATTTGACTGACCGTATTTCGATATTGTTATACCGTAATGTGTGGAAGCGCTAAGAGCGGCCAGAAACCCACATCAGATGACTGCTGTATAAGCTTTCTGTTGTCGACTTGTCTGTAGGAGATTTTAAGTAGTGACACAACATTCTTTGACCTAATTATACAAATTACGGTGTGCTGCGTGTCTTTATGTTACTTTGAATATTACGAGGCAAAATTTTTATACTTTTAATTGACTACGTATATCTATTTTAACCATTTCCACTTTCCAAAATAACCTTTAAGAACAGAAATAGATTACGAAAGTAACATTTGGACATGAACAGTTTTATAAATGCTTTTGAAAATTAGACACCACTCAAAAATATACAACAATGTAAATGTCAGCTATACTACTGACGTTCTGCACAGTGTTTGCTAGTCTGAGACATAGCACTCTAAAGTAGAGCCCAGAAATAATATTATCAGAATATTTTACAACAATTTTTGGAAAAGCTCTTTAAGTAAAGAATGTCTTAATGTCAGTGTGTGTGTGTGTTATGTTTGATTGTAACTGCACCTTACATATTTTCATTAGTAGTTTACAAGTGTTTGAAATATCTGGTGGAAAGCAAATAGTTTAGTCGCATTGTTGTTTAATTAAAATTTTTGGTGTTGCTTTAATGGATATGGCACGTCACCAGAAAATTGGGATTCATATAAAGTGCATAAAGAAGTCTTTTGGTAGCAGTGCAAAATTGCAACTCTTTCTGGAAATCGCTATAAATATTCTGAAAATGGTATTGTTTTAGTTTACAGAAGATGCAGATTGAAAATCACATATATACATTTGTATTTAGTTGAGGTTCTACAGTTCTCGCTAGGTGGGAGGGTTATGAAGTTCAAGGAAATTTCAGATTAAAAACCTAAAAAGTCAACAAAAATGTAAACATACAACAACTAGCTCGTGAGAAATGAGTAGTAGGCAAATCTGCTCCGCGCAGTGCGTGCGGAGGGTCTGTCAGGTGGCCACTCTTCTCAGAAACAAGGAATAACTAGAGTAGTCAGGGAATTGTAATGGTCGGGAAAAAAACAGGAGAAAGTACGGGAATTTCATAAAATTTGTAAAACAGCAGGGTAAAGAGATGCAGGCTTCAGGGGTTTGGTCCACCAAGTAGTATTACAGTTTTAATTGCTAAAAATTAGGTTACTAATCAAAAATTCAATTTTTATGGCTGCAAATAAATGTAACATTTTTACTGTTCTCATTGCATTGTAAAATTCAAATGATAATCTAGGTTGTAAGCAGAGATTCGGCCAAAATTAGCAGTAAGGGAAAATTAAAATTTTGTTTGGAAAACCTGGAAAAGTCAGGTAATTTTAAAATAGAAATTGAGTGGCCATGCTGGTCACACAGAACTACCTGATTCATGGTATAAAAAGGAAATGGCAGGTTTATAGCAGACATTTTTCAGTTGATTAATCACTGTTTCCATAGTTAAACTATTTTTCTACAATAGGCAAATTACTTGTATATATGTTAACAATACAGATAAAATAAAAGAGAACCAACAGCACAAAGTACAATAGTATACTCACCTCCTGACAGCAGATAAAATTCCCTGGCCGCGAGTAGTAAGTGATGAACACAGTTGATGATTAAAACATTGCCAATTAATTTTTGCATAGGCGTATTATTGTATTCTTCTAAAAAAAATCCAAAATGGGGAGGGATTCAAAGGGAAATATGTTACAGGATTCAAACTAATACTCCACCTCAAACATAATGTAATTAAAATTCAAAAATTATTTGTAGACGTCCAGAGAACACCATCATAGACTATTTCATCATTTAAGTTGCCCTAACTTGTAAACTTAATTATTCTTTCATGGATATTCTAAAATGTACCAAACGCTAGTGCAGCGGTATTCTTCTCATCCAACCAACACTCCAGCAATCACAGTGCTAGTGGAAATGAAAATTGCTTAATGCTTACCAGCTCTCTCCATTAATATCAATGCTCATTTGTTTACACATCCAGTGCTGTAACGTATCACACATATACATGCGTCAGCTACTGCATTACGATGTGATGCCCCATCATACAACGAAAATGTTCTGAATAATTAAACCATGCAAAATATCACAAAGCTCCTTGTGCATTGCGATGCAGTAATAGAAATAACGTCCATACCGATCATCTTCGGACTGGTACTTTCCGTTTTAGAAAAATGTAATATTCTGTACAATTAACATAATTTTATACCACCTGAATCACAAAAGTGGTAGATGTAAAATTACTGCAATTTGGAAATGTTATTTCATTGTTGCTATGATGTTGCATTGAACACAAAACAATTGAGAAGTAATTCATTTGTAGTTACCCAGATTTTATGAAAGACAATTTTTTCTTACTTGGCCCACTTGCTTCTTTGACTGGGATAGTTACAGTGACTGCATTGTAGTAATGATGATGACGGAAAAAAGTTTTGTTCAATTAAATTATACAATAAACTTATAATGTACTGTATTGTGCATATTGATATCATGTATTCAACCAGACAAACATGGTTAAAGAGCCAAAAATGCTACATTTATTTATAGCAGCCTAGTTGGTTAGGTTTGGTATACTACAGTGGAGATCTAAGGACTTGGAGCTTAAATGGTTAGTAATTTTTGACCTTTGCGACCAACATGAGAACACAGGTTTATGCACATTTTTTCTGCTCGTGTCTAGATCTGCATTAAATACTACGTATTTGCTGATGGATGCACGGATTCTGAAAGTTAATTGATCAGAAAAAAGGTTTTAAATTGTTATTTACGTTTAGAGCATGAGCGCAAAAGAAAACTGCCACGGTTCCAAGCAAGTGATACTGCCAAGCAAGTGATCCCAGCAAAAAGGATGTGTCATGACTCAACTGATATGTAACCAGAGTACATCAGCTTCTCCTGGAAAATTACGTGTCCAAGTAAGCAATGTCTTCAGTTGAAAATATATGAAATGAGTAGACGCTATAAAAGGAAGCTTAAAACTTTGCAATTAAAAAATTTGTGGTAAGGGAAGAAGGTAGCTCATTTAGATAATGTAATTGCAAATTTGAAAAACAAAAGTTTTATTATTGGAGAAGGTATAGATTAATTAATGAGTATTGCTGGTTCGAATAAGGAGCTCCTCAAGAGACAGTTAACAAAGTCAGCAAATACAGATGTTCTTAGAACATACAGTCAGGAATTGCGGACATATGCAATAACGCTCCACTATTATTCTCCGTGTGTGTATTGCTACATGAGGAAAAATTACAATTCGTGTTTGCCTCACCCCAAACCAATTCGCAGGTGGTACAGTTGTTTCAGTTGCATGCCAGAGTCTTGAGGTGGTTTTCGCCCTTGTTTTCGATGAAATGGCTTTGTGAAAACATGTCGAATATGACGGACGCTGTGTCCATACTGTGGATACTTTTTAGCGGATGGTGCAAATGCAGAGCATAAAGCTAATATAGTTTTGCAGTGTGTAAAACTGTCAACTGAGCGTGGAGTGCGTGTTGTTTCCATTGCGTTTGATAGAACTTCCACGTATTTTTGTATGGCAAAGTTGTTGGGTTGTTTCTTGGGTACAAGTAAACCTTTAAAAACTTGGTTCATCCTACAAGACAGTGAAAATAGAATAGTCAAATTTCCTGACCCTAGCAATGGTAAAACTTTAGCGGAATGCGTTAGGGGATAAACGTGTGTTATTTGATGAAAATGGTGAAAATAATTTGGGGGATTATTTCAAGAAACTGCATCATATTCAGGAGCAGGAAGGCTTGCATTTAGGGAATAAACTCAAGTTATCCGACATTTTCCACCAAATTCAGATGCTATATAATTATTATCGCACTCGATTGGAGACACAAAGTTTTAAGTATCAGCAGTCACAGTAAGATATGTTAAGATCATCATTAACTTATTTGATATTTTAAATTCAAAGAGCATGTGGCAATTAGATTTAAATAAGCCTGTCTGTGAATAAAATCATATCAAGGTGTTTTAATTTTTATATGAAGCTGAGCAGAATCTAAGCAAATTTGAAATTAAATGACATGCGAATATTTAACACATGCAGGAAAACAGACTTTTTTAGTTTCATTAATATATTGAAAGTTTAAGAATTTTGTGTAGTGACTTATGTAACGTCAGTGATTCGCCTCTGAAGTACATACCAGTATATAAACTGTCGCATGCACGGTGGTATCAACAACAACCCTACTGCAAGGCAATTCAAATCTGCATACAAGAAATGTTTGGTCCATATGGAACTGAAGCCAACAGGTACCTGAAATGCAATACCAATAGAAGAATTTACTATGTTCAATTAATCATAAGTAATAAAAATTAATATAACATCACCTACAATACACATGTACGCATACATGTATATATCACTATTTTACCCGCCTTAGCCCAAAGGCTATCCAGGGATTTTCGTTCTTCTTTTTCATGCCTTGTGGCTTCTATGGGCACCGAACTCCTTAGACCAGGAGAGAGGAAGCTGCCCGGCCCTCAGAGCCCCATGTCCGGTTTCCACAATTTGGCAATCATTAGCCCCTAAGCGTTTATCTGTACTTTTTCTGTGTAACCTACATATTGTATACACATTGCATTTACTACAGTTTATATTTGCTTTCCTATATTGCCTTCTTAATCTCACTTCTTACAATTTAATATTTGGTTTTTGTGAGAGTGTGGAATTGCTGTTTTTCGTACTTGATGGCTTTTTCTTGCAACAATTTTGGATTTGAATTTTTCACTCTTGTTGGTGAAATTACTTAATTTAAATGTTAATTTGATGTGTGCTAGTGGCAAGATAGTACTTGTTGCTATTTTGACTATTTTTAAGGCTTGCCAAACAAAGTTTGTTTAGATAAAATCTACCACAATTGCATTTTTGTTTACAGTGAATCATTTGTCATTGATGTTATCACTGCTGTGTGTATTGGGTATTTTAAAATTTATTTTCATTCTGTTGCATTTGTAAGGGTGATTTATTTAAATCAAACGGTTGTATTTTTGAGCCTTGAAACATGACACTCCTAGTTTTAAAGTTAAAATACGTACACAAGTACATATTTTACGTTACGAACCTGAATTGTGTAAGATTTTGTTGATATATATATATATTATTCGCAGATTATGGATTAAAACAATTGCTATAATTTTTTGAAATGTTCATTTTTAATTTGTAGCTTGGGTTAGGGTTGTGTAGTTTTAATTATCTGTTTATGTAAACACCACTTAACTATTATGTACTACTAAGCACAACATATATTTAAATTTGTTTTTAGCAAAACTGTATTCTAGCAAACAGTGTACCAAGTGCCGTGATTGTTACCGACAAGAGGGAGGGGATCCTACAAAAGTTTTGTAATAAATGTTTGTTTATCCTTACTTTGTGGAAGGCTGGTATTCATAGCGTCTCGAAACAGGACCTAACATGGGCTTAACTAAGACCGTCTTATTTTTAGGACAGCGTTCTACAGCACCATGTTTCAGAGTTGGTGAATAAGCCAAGTTTCTTCAAGGCCACCTGCTTCAAGACGAAAGACTAGCATGTTTAGTAAACCATATGACTTGGCGAAGCATTTGCTGAGTAATTGATTGGGGTGCCGAGTGTACGTGGATAATGCCATGTTATTATGCTTTGTGCTGCTAATATATTTGTTACCCTCGCTTTTGAGAAGGATACTTCGGTTTTTTTGTGCATAATAGTGTTTTTTGAGCACATTGCAATCAGTGTTAACCAAATAAATTTATAATGCATAAAGAAAACTAAATTCTGTAATGTTCAACGCTAAAACATAGAACTATTGTACTTCTTGTCTATATAGATGTGTGCCGATAAATAAAAAAAAATCAGAGAGAAGTGTAGTTCATAATTAAAGAAACGGTAGAGTGAAATTGCCTGCTACTTATTTGTTATCTCAGTTTATGTGTATGGCAGTCGGTGCATCTTATCGTTCAATTTGCGTGTGTAATGAGTTTATTGTTTGAGGTTACAATACAATTTTTTTTGGGGGAGACACTTATTTCACCCATATAAATTACAATTTATTAAATGATCTCATCACCGCTTAAAGTGCTGTTCAAGTTTCTTTATTAAAGTAAGAATTTAGTTTCTACAGCTACAAAATTTTGCATTAGAAATACTACACAGTTTTTTTTGGCAAATTATCCCTTTATCAGAATACTAAATATTTAAGCATATGACTATCAAAAATTACGTATGTCTTTCTAGAGAAATAACTGAATTACAGTTTGTACGCCATTAGAAAAATTTAATTCCCATATTTGACAAAATTACGGAGTTGGTTGGGATCAAACCATGCCCAAAATGTTAATCTGCTTAATGTTTTATAAACACTAATGCTACAAACTACAATACTGTGTAATTTTATGTATATTGGTCTCTCATTATAAATTTCCATTTGATAATCTGTAAAACAGGCAGTTTGTATTTCACTTTGTCAAAATAAATTATACTTTTGAAATACATACGTTTCCTGTACACTTAATTCTTTTATAAAGCTTATCTTATTTGTATGACAAATGGGCATCATGACAAGTTTTTCATCATGTGAAAATATTTCATGTTTTGGAAATAATTGAAATGTTTTACAAATATTAAAGCTCATTTGCATTACACGTATAATAACTTTTGCAGTGTACAAATTAAATATAGTGGTTTAATCTTCCAAAGTTACTGCAGTACCCTGGTACCCATCATTTTACAATGCTTCGAGAATTTAACAAGATAACACTAGAGTTACCCAAGCGAAGACTGTCANGTAGTTTAATCTTCCAAAGTTACTGCAGTACCCTGGTACCCATCATTTTACAATGCTTCGAGAATTTAACAAGATAAGACTAGAGTTACCCAAGCGAAGACTGTCTTATTGCTTTCCTTGAGCAAATGCTTGAAATCTATGAAATGAAATGCGGTTTGTAAATGACTACCTCAAGCAGTGACAGTAACAAAAAATATAGTGTCAAAGAAAATGAAAATAGTACTATCTTTGGGGAGATCATCTTATAATTTACTAGCGAACCGGCCCGGCTTCACCCGGTAACAATTTAGTTTTTACAGCGATACTTTGAAAGACAAAAATGGTTACTGTGGGTCATCCTTAAAAGATAGACATATGCTATCGAGGACATTCTGTAGATATTTTTGAGAGATACATATCTGTAGTACATTAATTTGATGTATCTCTTATCGTTTAGTCAGCGCAAGCCATGTAAGCTCCCTAAAAGCGGTTTTTTACTACTTGATTACAAACGGTTCAACATTTCTCTACTATCATTAGATTAAAAATAAATGAACTATACACTTTCACCTTCCTCAAGAAAGTTTCTAAATGACGTTGGAAACCACATCAAAATCCATGAAGTAGTTTAGAAGTACTAAGCGAATACACAGACTGACGCGGATAAGCGACATTGTTTTATACTAATTAGAGAAGAAGAATAATATTAGTTTAAGCAGTGTCTATGGCATGTGAAAACAAACTTGAGAAAAGTAATAAGATGGCCTTAAAGGAGCTATTCTTTAAGGCATGGTTATGAATTGTGGCCTAAAAGGTAATTGAGGAATTAAAGACTAACCAGTCATTCAACTTTTTCTTCTGGTGATTTAAATTTGTTCATTTGACGTGACAATCATAATTTAATTTTAAGTTGTTTTAAATTTGAATTATTAATCTTAAGAAAATTGTATTATATTTGAACTTTATTAAAGTAAAAATATACTATGAACATGATGCAAGTAGATATTTATTACAATGCACATTTTATATTAGTTACCATGCTATTGTTTCCATGTTGTTTTGACCAGTGCAAATTCGAGATAAACATGAAATGCATTTTATAATATTTTGTAGACCTTGGGGTCTACTTGTTATTATAGAAGGCTGAGACAATATTGTATAGTTCTTACATTCTGTAATGACAATACTGATAAAGTAACATTTACCATCATGTTGATATTTTCTCAAGTGTGCATACAAATGAGATATTTTGAGTGTGTGTGCGTGCAATTGTAATTTAGTAATACATTTATTATTACTATTAATAACATATAAATATGATATCGACATTTGCAACAAGCAGATCACACACAATAAAAATTACGCAAAAAATATTAAACAACTCGTAAAATGAAAATTTTCTATAATCGTACATTGTTAGTAGCTGCTATGAATTCTAAATTATGATGCGAAGACAAAGAATTTCTGCAAAAGGGGTGAAGTAGAGCCTTATACTTAGCGCAGTTATTTAAATAAATATACTTTCTTCAACAAAATATGTGTTGAAATATGAAAGTTCTAGTTAATTTTAAGTTATTTGGAAAATGTGTAACGACAGGGATTTGAACACGAATAACGTAGGTCTTGCCGAAGACGTTACCAGTTTCGCTAAAACGGCACAGACAGTAAAGGCTGAATATTGTACATATTCACGGTTAGTTATTTCGTATTTTTCGCTGTTCTAATAATGGATGCTTTTTAAACACGTTGTACATATTACACAGTATTCTTGCCGNTTATTTCGTATTTTTCGCTGTTCTAATAATGGATGCTTTTTAAACACGTTGTACATATTACACAGTATTCTTGCCGACTTCAAATTTTATTTGGAAAACGACTAAATCGTGCTGGTTTCCTAATTATCAGGTTAATAAATTACATCGCTACGTATAACGATCTGGACGCGTCGTATTGTTTAGGCGCGTTATACAATGACACGGATGTGGATATGGTTCACGTACGGATATACGTAAGAAAACTGGGTAACTCGCAACGCTTCCGTGTCCATGAATCCGTGCAGCCAATAGGAATCGAGTATTTGGTTTGTTTATATTCGTTTTCGTGGCCATGGTGGTATTTATGGCTACAAGTGCATGGATTTGCCGTGGCTTTTATCATTTTTGTTTTAATAAACATGTACACATGGCATGACAGTAGTATTTACGCAGTATTAAAAGTTAAATATATACCAAATATGTTTTGACATGGATTACATGTCTTTCTCGCACGCTCGGGAGGGTAATGCGCGCCTCTCCACGCCATTCAGTCCTCATACGCACGCCGGACCGTGCACATGTACCGATCAACGCAGCAAGATTGCCCGCACATTATAAATACAATGTTTTATAACGTTCGCCTTATCGCTTCCAGTGATGCGTCATCGAGTTTGAGACAAATTTCGGCGCAATTTGCAGCACTTTTATTTTTCGCGCACCATTGCTCCGAAGCNTCATCGAGTTTGAGACAAATTTCGGCGCAATTTGCAGCACTTTTATTTTTCGCGCACCATTGCTCCGAAGCTACAAGTGCCACGGACGCGAGTGATAGCTCATTCAAAAGGGCTTGAAAGGGCCCTCCTATTAACGCAACAACCACCTATCTACTCTGAAAATTTTCGAAGCGGCTGCGCTTTGAGCTGGTGAAACAGAGTCATGCTGTTAAAGAAGGGCAAGGATCCGAGTCGAAATTCTCCACAAAACCAACAACCTCAATTAACTTCGACAGAGCCAAGCAGCAGGTATAGACAGAAGAAGAAATTAAGAGAATCGGATCACCAGGAAAGAAGTTATGGGCCTCCAAATACTAGCTTGCAGAACGAAAACGGCGCGCGCGCCGCTTATCCGCAGTCGGGTCCCTCGGGAGTGCCACCAAAACGACCGAGGATGTCAGATATGTATTTGCGAAATCAAGACGAAGCTGACGAGACCACTCATGTCACAATGGACTACAACACAGGCCCTTCAATGCTGTTACTAAAGCCACCAGCAGCGTCATCGCGCTACTCTGGCGCAGACTAACAGTTCGCCAAGATATTTCTAAAGCATTCCTTCGGGCATATGTGCGCTGTGTACGATCGCCTCTGGTACAAGGATATATCGAACTATGTGTTTCATTCATTATCCAGACAGACATGTAATCCTTGTTCGGTAGGTGCCACAAACGGCAATCTACCAAGGGCAAGTTTTTTTTAACATCATAAAAACCTATATCAGTATTTATTAACAGTTAAGTATTTTAAATTTCATAAGTTGCAGAATTACATGTTTCTTCGTATTGTAAAATAGTTAAAATTTAACCTCGAGTCGTCCGCTCGTTCCATTTACGTGGTACGAATCCGTTTTCTTACGCACCCTTGCATTGTAGGACAGTGGATGTTCGTCATGCCACCGGCTGCGCAAAATGAGATGCATCCTGCGCAAGCGTAGTTTCGTTTGCGCCAAGGATAAATCACCCAAATCTGAGTCTGGAATACTGATAAGGCATGGGCATGGCTTGAGCTGTACAGAGACCATTATAAAAACATTCTGGAATACCGTCNTCATCGAGTTTGAGACAAATTTCGGCGCAATTTGCAGCACTTTTATTTTTCGCGCACCATTGCTCCGAAGCTACAATGCCACGGACGCGAGTGATAGCTCATTCAAAAGGGCTTGAAAGGGCCCTCCTATTAACGCAACAACCACCTATCTACTCTGAAAATTTTCGAAGCGGCTGCGCTTTGAGCTGGTGAAACAGAGTCATGCTGTTAAAGAAAGGCAAGGATCCGAGTCGAAATTCTCCACAAAACCAACAACCTCCATTAACTTCAACAGAGCCAAGCAGCAGGTATAGACAGAAGAAGAAATTAAGAGAATCGGATCACCAGGAAAGAAGTTATGGGCCTCCAAATACTAGCTTGCAGAACGAAAACGGCGCGCGCGCCGCTTATCCGCAGTCGGGTCCCTCGGGAGTGCCACCAAAACGACCGAGGATGTCAGATATGTATTTGCGAAATCAAGACGAAGCTGACGAGACCACTCATGTCACAATGGACTACAACACAGGCCCTTCAATGCTGTTACTAAAGCCACCAGCAGCGTCATCGCGCTACTCTGGCGCAGACTAACAGTTCGCCAAGATATTTCTAAAGCATTCCTTCGGGCATATGTGCGCTGTGTACGATCGCCTCTGGTACAAGGATATATCGAACTATGTGTTTCATTCATTATCCAGACAGACATGTAATCCTTGTTCGGTAGGTGCCACAAACGGCAATCTACCAAGGGCAAGTTTTTTTTAACATCATAAAAACCTATATCAGTATTTATTAACAGTTAAGTATTTTAAATTTCATAAGTTGCAGAATTGCATGTTTCTTCGTATTGTAAAATAGTTAAAATTTAACCTCCAGTCGTCCGCTCGTTCCATTTACGTGGTCCGAATCCGTTTTCTTACGCACCCTTGCATTGTAGGACAGTGGATGTTCGTCATGCCACCGGCTGCGCAAAATGAGATGCATCCTGCGCAAGCGTAGTTTCGTTTGCGCCAAGGATAAATCACCCAAATCTGATTCTGGAATACTGATAAGGCATGGGCATGGCTTGAGCTGTACAGAGACCATTATAAAAACATTCTGGAATACCGTCCTAAAAGTAAAGGTGACGAGAAAGGGTAATATTTAGTAAAGGGTGTTTGAAACACTACTAGTGAAAGTTTTCATTAAGGGAGGGTGGTTTTCTATTATATTTAGTTTTCCACGCTTCCATTGTTTTGTTTGTAATGATGGTGTGGGTAGTATTCCACTGTAGTGGAGGGGGGAATGCGCTTCTGAGCAAGACCTCTTTGGTGTCCATACTCATTTGTCACATGACAGCCGCTCTCTCTCACATACACATGAATGTGCTACTATTCTCGCAACTAGATCAAGCTGTGGACGGCTCATGCAGTAGCGGAGTCAGTGCAATTCTTAACTTGGTCACATCTCTGAAACGGGCACAGGCGCTATTGCAGTGTGGCTAGACGTTTTTTTTTAAAAGAAAAGTATACACATAACGACAGTTTATTACAAAACAAACCTAAGGTAATGTCCCATTGCAGACAATATTCTTGATATAAACATCTTACGAACCATATCTAATCTAATTATAACAAATTTAAATCATACGATAACACATTTTTTACAATTAAAACATAACAAAATGCAATTTCTGCAAATGTTCACCATTGCCACCAAATCTAAAATCGTTCCTTCGTACAAACTGCTGGTATTCTCATCGTGTATGTGGCAAAAGATATTTTTCGGAATATTTCTGAGAGCATGCGATATTCACAGTAGAATAAGTAGCCACAAAGCCTTGGCTGACATCACGTACTTCATCCCACCAGATCAATGTAAAGAATGTAGCTGTACACAAGGAGGCTAGGCGTTGTGGATGCCGGGTGTAAACCTCTACATCCCTTCCTTCAGGCAGTAATCCTGGTGTATTGCCGGCCGTCATTCTAACCTCTTATCCCTTCTCCCAGGGATTAATTCTCCCCCGATATGCTTCTCTTTCACTCTGCTTTCTTCCCCACCCCGGCACAGCACGGCTCACTACAGAGCTGTAACCGAAATGTTCTGCGCTCTATCGATAGCGAAGCCTCCAATGTTGCTTTATAAGGAGAATCCGTAGGGCTGAAGTTAAGGAAGATTTTTTAAAGTTCATTCATACTGTTACAGCCGAGCTATTTCCAGAAGTTGTTAACAACTTATCGCATACAACTGAAAAATTTATCGCATACAACTGAAAAACTTATCGCATACAACTGATAGCTTTAAACATTGTTATTTTTGTTATATATTTATATTTTATATACCATATGAAGAAATTTACTTTTACAATTCATTTTTATTTTACGTGTGTAACAACTGCTGAAACAATACGACCATGTGTTTCCAGGCCCTCAAGTACAGAATTAGTTCCTGGAACCAGTTCCTTCTCTGCGAAGGAAGTGGCTGACTTAATGTTACGCGAGCCGAGATACGGCGCGAGAGGTTCTGGAGTAGATTCCTGTTTAAGTACTGCGTGGTGGTAGTGTTCGTCTTACCAGGTCATATTTGTTACTCAGTATGTGTAAACTGTGTCTTCCTTGCTAAATTATTTAAATATGCTGAATTAAGTGTTAGTAGTTTAAAAATAATGTTCGCGGTTACGTTTTCGAACAAAGATAAATACATCATAAAATAATGTTCCATGCCTTTTATTTGATCTTAGTTTGGAGTAAATGCCGCCCTCTGTCGACTTCTCTACTGGCATAAAAGAAAGGTTGTCTCCTGACTACTCAAACCAGAATTTGATTCTTACACAAATATGCAAGATGAAAAAGAAATAATAAAAAAAATTAAAGCATTTTTTTTTAGAATTCTTTCACGTTTATTATATAACAGCACTCTATAATTTCACCTCAAATCATGTTCATAGGCTTTGTTATTACAAGAACCTTTTTATTTAGTGTGGGAAAATGTTAANTCCGTTTTCGAACAAAGTTAAATACATCATAAAATAATGTTCCATGCCTTTTATGTTATCTTAGTTTGGAGTAAATGCCGCCCTCTGTCGACTACTCTACTGGCATAAAAGAAAGGTTGTCTCCTGACTACTGAAACCAGAATTTGATTCTTACACAAATATGCAAGATGAAAAAGAAATAATAAAAAAAATTAAACCATTTTTTTTTTAGAATTCTTTCACGTTTATTATATAACAGCACGGTATAATTTCACCTCAAATCATGTTCATAGGCTTTGTTATTACAAGAACCTTTTTATTTAGTGTGGGAAAATGTTAACAAATGTGCGGAATTCTATTAAAAATCATATTTCGCACCACAATTTTGGGAAATTCTCGTACTTCAAATAATGTGGTTAAAATATATATGTATAAATATAAATTTATAAAAATATATATAGAATTGGCGTAATTAGAAGGACCAATTTTGGGATGCTATACCTCATAAAAAATTCAATGTAGAATTTATTTTTTACCGAAACTGTAAATTATGGGACATATTATATCTCGAAAATCGAGTTTCAAACTGCGCTTTAGCAAAATATCGGAAACTAATTTAAATTGTAATACAATTCTCTTAACATCGTTTTATATTATTGGAATCTTCAAGAGAAAACTCTTATTAATTAATTCCAACGTAATGAAAATAACGGGAGTGACCAAACATCGTCTTTTTGCAGACAACTCTTTAACCGTCAGGATTTATGAAAATCTGATGCTGGTTTATTGATCAGTATGACCTAATAACAAAGTAACGGTTCTCTTGTTGCAACTGCGCAAGGCTCGCCGTTTTCGTGTGAAACTCACATATGTGTTTGGCAGCAGCGATGCAGTGCCTAGCACGTAGACCAACTTACCTACATACATGTATGGTACGCTGTGTGCCCTCTGCACAGACCGTGCTGGTGAACATGTTCACACTTGCTGTTAGCAACGTGTACCATTGCCATCCTCAAGCTGTCTGTTTCTTCCTGGAGTCAGTTGGTGTGTGATTCACTGCAGGAGTCACTGGTAATGCCCACGCATCTGGAACTGTGTCACTGCCGCCGAATAATAATAATGTCGTGTGAGGAGTGCACCCAGGGCAAGGCGACACCCTCCGAGTGACGGTCTTTCCATTTGGGACCCGTAGGGGACCGTCATCCCCGGGCATGACAGAAATGAAACCCTAGAATGGAGCGGCGCTGGAATGCAAGGGTGGGGGAAACGGGAGTACCCATAGAAAACTCGCTAGCAAGCGGCATCGTCCAGCACGATTCCCACATGCGAAAATCCGGAAGTGAACCCCGCCGGGGATCGAACCCGGATCGCCATGGTGGGCGGCGAGCGCCCTGGACACTGCGCCACCGCTGCCCCTACAGCCACCGAAAGTTTTGTGTGTGTGTTACATGAATACGGTGTCTCCTGGACATTTGCAAGAAGGCCATTTTAGTTAATTAGGCCATTCTAGTTAACAAACCGGCATCAAGCGCTCATAAATACTGATGATATCTAAAACATTAATGTTAAAATTTTACTCGAAGTACAATAACAACGTGACCACCCATGTTATTACCATTACTATGAGAGTTATTAGTTTGTGTTTTATTATGGGTTGAAAATCCCAATAACATAACAATTGTTCAGATAATTGTAGTGAGTGAGTGAAGAGATTAAGGTGGCCATTAACACCGAGGTCTCGAGAGCCGTTGAGGGTGAAACGGGGCGAGTATGGAGCTGTGCCTGATTGAAAGGTTGGGGAAATGGGAGATCCCCAAGAAAACCCGGCGACCAACGGCATAATCTGGCATGAAACCTGCCTGAAAAAATCCAGGGGCGACCCCGATGGAAATTGGACCCGGTTTGCTTATGTGGGAGGCAAGTAGTATAACCATTACGCCAACGCGGCTCTTCAGATAAAATTTTATTTTACTTCGGTACTGATATTTCGCTAAATGTAGTTTAAAAACTAGGTCATCAAGGACTTATTGAGTGTGTAGTGGACAGGTAGTGGCGGGTCTTACTATCCGAATCTAAAGAGTTGACGAGGGTGAAGCTACGGAAGTACGGAGCAGAGCCGGAATGTAAGAAAGGAGATCCCTGAGAAAAGCTGCCGGCGAGTGGCTTCATCCTTTACAATACCTACGTGCCAGGAGTAACCTCACCGGTAAACCTGTTTGCCTGGTCGGGAAGCGAGTGTTCTAGCCACTGCTGCACCACGGCCCCTTCAATGACTCATCCCCTTTAATATTCAGTTTTTGTTCAACGTGTTCCGCATATTTCGCACATGAATTTGCATAAGGAATAAATCATATTACGAAGTTTGTCGGTTGATTTCCGCCCCACATGCAAGATGATTCTCAATTACACCGGAAACCTTCGTAAAGTGATTTTTATGGAAAAAAAATTTGTGTGTCATTTTAAACCTAAACCGAATATTAAGAGAGGTATGAGTAATTAAATATCGAGATTTTAAACAGTATTTTGGCAAAATATCGGAAACTAACTAAAATTAAATGATTATTCTCCAAACATTGTTTTATGTTATCCGGATTTTAAATTTAAGAATAAACACTCATACATGCCTCCCTTCGTAATGAAAATAACAGGGGTGGCCACCCTTTTATAACATACAACTTTCTTATGGTCAGAAAATATGAGCGTTGGTTGCTTAATTCTTTTTTGAGCGATAACATCTAATAAACAAAAATGGCCCATATGTTACAACTGCCTAGGACCCACCGTTTTCGTAAAAAAATGCACACATATCTTTAGCTGCTACGATACAGTGGGTAGCAAGTTTTATAACGATCATTGCGAGAGGGCCGTGCCAAAATAACAATTTTTTAGAACCATTTCAAACACACTTACTGACAAATGTACACCAATAAAAGAGTGACAAAACACAATAAACCACTAGGGATACAAGTGTGTCAGTTTTTTAACCCAGTCACATAACTGCAGCAGATGCTCAAAATGTGCACCATTAACTTCGATGCACAGAGTGCACTTGTGCTGCAATGATTGATACACACAAGAACATATTTCTTCGCTAGTCGTGATGTGTCCAGCGACGACCGAGATCCAAGCCACAAGGTCGGCTAAGATGTTCAACTGGGTCTCGCACACAAGTGAACGCGTGTCAAAAAACAAGAAAAGGCCTAGTACTATTAGGTCCGGAGAGCGTAGCGGCCACTCATCAAGACCCCGTGGCATATGCAATGGTCCGCAAACCTGGCGTTCAGGTAGTCGTGCACAGCCACAAGGATACAGGCAGGCGCTTAATCATGTTGGAACCATGTGGCATCCCTTGGAGTAAATGGAAAATCCTGTTATAATTCTGGTAATGTTTCCAGGGAAGGGCTTTAAGTGTTTGCATTTCAGTGTCCAGGCAGGATGCACGGCCCAATAAAACAGTCCTTAATAATACCTGTCCGTACATTTACCTGGAATCGTTCTTGACACCTGTGTTGACATGTTTCGTGTGGATTCGTGTCGTCGCACAAATTCATATTGCGTGAATTAAAGAGTCCGGCGCGTGTGGAGCGTGCCTCGTTGGTAAATAGGACATATTCCGCGAGCTCTGGCTCAGTTTGACAATGTTGAAGGTTACAACGGGTGAACTGTAGTCGTTGTGGGTAGTCACGAGGTTCCATTACTTGCACGTGTTGCCGATAGTAGGGGAACAGCGACTGATCGTGAAGCACTCGCCTCACAATTGGTTAAGTAGATCGCATTTTGTACGCAGTGGCACGTGTCCTGTTCGCCGGGTTTCGCTCCACCCGCCGTAGAACTTCTGCCTAGAAGGCAGGAGTTCTCACGTACGACGACGACTGTCTGTAAGCTCTGGTAAACGATCCTCTTTCTCGCAGACGCCGAGTAAAAGAAACAAACGTGGTATGGTGTGGAGCATGTTAATTTGGGTGGCGTTCTTGATAAATACGGCGTGCTGCAAGGCTGTTTCCACGTGCTTCTTGGAATGCCTGCACCATGTCGGTAAGTTCCACCCAAGTACTGTGTACTGCTCCACTAGAAGTTCTGCTGAGTCACCTCCACTGAACACCTCACTACCGTATACTTCAGTTTAGTAAATGCGCATTGCCCAACCTCCCGTTGCACCGGTGCATTTGTACCAGTTTGAGTTGAACGTGTTGACTAACTAGCACGCCATTTTCACGCACCCCATTCCCTTTGTGTTCTCATAGGCTATCTTGGAAATATCCTCGCCAAGGGAGTTACAAACAAGGAGGCTTACGAGCTTACTTATGGCAATTTTGATTGTCGGACACGCTGAAAAACACTCTCCATGTCCCGAATGGTTCCTGCGGATACAACACTGCGCACATGTCATTTTCAGCACCTGGCTCTGTTGCCTGACCTCCACGATCAATCTTAGATTCATAGAAGTATTTGAAATAACCATTTGCGTCTTTATTCATTTGAATCACGAGCGGATTCCACCGTGATCGCGTACTCCAGGCTGCGCATGTGTCCATCGTGTAAGTAATACTGTAAAAGTATCAATGAAAGGTAAAAGTATCAATGAAAGGTAAAAGAAGATTGAATGAAATGTTACAAGAAACCACCCAATCTTTTATGCAATGGGCACAGCAACATAACACACACACATGTAAGTAGTATTTCCTACGTGCTCGGTATTGTAATGCTGCTGCAGTAGTTTGTGTGCATTATTAACGAGAAAGGTGGGTCCTAGGTAGTTGTAACAAAATAGCCATTTTTGTTAATTAAGTCGTATTGCTCGATATAAAAGTATAAAATGTTCGTAGTTCTTGACGGTAAGGAAGTTGTGTGCAATACGAGGGTGGCCAGTAGAATAGAGAGAGAAAGTTTGTTAGAGAGTGTGTGTGTGTGTGTGTATATGTGGTCGATGTGTAATTGATATCAAATACAAAATCATAATAAGAAATTTCAAAATAAATTTAATTCACCAATCTCACTTTTCAATGCACAATAATAATCACACTCAACTGAAGTGACAGAATATACCATTTACTAGGAAATTCGCATGCACGCCATTAAGTGAACATTTCTCAATTCTCGGGTATCCTATTAAAATTAAATCATGTGTTTGAAAAATCAACAAAATAAAGGAAATATGCAGATGTAACGAAATTACTGGAAATGGAAGACAACATAGTATAAGCAAATAATTATAATTTGAGGATTATTGTGTATGCGTAGATGCAGCAGCGCCCTCTGAACTGAGGTGTAAAAGCATATAAATAGAGTAGAACGTCAGTTAGCTGTAAACGTCCGTAATAGCGATAGCACGCCTCGTCGACGTGAAGGGAGAACATTTAAATACGTTACGGAGTTCGAAGGTGGCCCAAGGATCCGCTTGCGTGAAGAAAGAATTTAATACAGCGAAGTTTTGTTTAAATGAAACATGCTATTATAATAATGACGCGAGTGGGGAATCAGTGGACTGAGGCTTAAACGAGTCGGAAACGTGGAACTGCTCAACGAAATATAACGACAACACTGGATGACAGACACCACATAAACATGGCCGTGACGGACCCTTCAACTTCGTCTCGAGCGTCAGCAGAACATTATAACACTGCAGCAGGCCTGGCATTGTTGTGATCTTTGAATGAACAGTGCGATGGGGATGAATGACTAGATGGAAAGTTTTGGACATTCGCCTCTGCGGAAAACTACTGTATTTGTGTGAGTTTTTGTCGTTGCCTTTGTGTGCCAGTGCTGTATTATTGGTATAAGATGATAACTAGCTTGTGTCATCTTGGGTGTGTTGTCTGTTGGTCGTATATAGTTTCGATATTTTCGATATGGCTTGCTGTCCGGTTTCATTGGACTCGATTTCTTCATGGAATTTTCTGGCTTTGAACATATATATTCTTGACTACAGAATCCCATGTATTCTGTCGTACCTGGTAAAACTGATGTGTTTGAGTGCGTTTGTTTGTTGTATTGTCCCATTTTGTTCTTGATATTTTATCAGTGTTGTCCTAATTTTTCAATCAGGTTCCTAGCCTGTATGCTCAGAGGAAACAAAGGAACACTAAATGATGTGACGACTACTCAATCAATCATCCGTGTGCAGTCGAATACATTTACACTGCGAGGTGAGAGTTATCGAAATGGAAATGTATTCCTACAACGAGAAGGCAAAAATGCTGCTCATCTATGGAGAATGAAAGTTAGCAGATGTATGTGTCCGTATTGTTTTATACAAGTGTAGTGTAGTAGGTTTAAGTGAGTTGTACTGAAACACACACACAGAGATACGTTATTACAATTATCAATAGCATGTTTTTATCACTCGTCGTTCATTTTTTTAAAGGTCGGCGCAATGCTAGTCAGGCGGAGCAACTCTACAGAGAGCGATACCCTGACTAGACTCCACCGTCCAGACGGATGTTTTCCAGTCTCATTGTGAAGCTTTGTGAAACGGGCAATTTGAACCCACAGCAGCGCAATCGTCCTACAACTCGCACAGATGAAGCTGCTGATGTTGCTGTTCTTACCGCTGTAGCAGTTAATCCACACGTCAGCACACGCCAACTTGAAGCCGAAATTGGCATTCCGAAAACGAGTACACGTCGCATTCTTAAGCCTCATACGTTCCATCCCTATCATAAACACTTAAATCAAGAATTGCATGGGAATTATTTCCAGTATCGCGTAGAGTTCTGTCAATGAGCACAGCATCAAATTAACGCCAACCTAAACTTTTTATTGGATTTTATTTTGCCTATGAATTGTCGTTTTCAAACTTAGGCCAAGTGAATACGAGGAACATGTATTATTAGGCCGTCCAGAAACCACGATGCATTCGACAGGTGAACCATCAGTGTCAATAGAGAGTTAAGGGCTTATGTGCGGTGACTGGCAATGCGGTTATAGGGGCTTATTTCGTGAATGGTACCCGACATGGCAGGGATTATGACACCTTCACACAAACAATTATTCCAGGTCGTCTGAAGGAGACACCGAAAGGAGTAGAATGATAATGTGATACCTGCGCGATGGATGCCCAGCACACAATGCTGTGTATGCAAGTCGTGTTTTGTACAGAAAATATCATGGCAGGTGGATTGGTCGTGGAGGACCAGTTCAGTGGCCTCCACGGTCTTCTTTTCCTTAACCACCTGAACATTTTTCTTTCGGGTTACCTCAATGGCACTGCCTGTCGAGATATTCCTGCAGCTCCAGAGAACATGCGGTAACGCATTGTGCGTGCTTGTAATGCTCTTCAGCAGGCAACACTGGAGGAATCAGTGTTGTCATTCATCCAGCGACTGAACTTATGTATCGCTGCCAATGGCCGCCACACTGAAAATTTAATGTGAATTTTCTACCCTTCGCAGTACCCATATGGGTTGCACTACAAACACGCAGTAGAGATCCCACTTTCTGTGTCATTAAATATGACATGTTATGAAAGTATACATTGTGAAACATGCTTAAATAGGTATTGACGAGCTTCCTTGAACTGTTGACCAATATAGTCGGTTCACGACTGGAAGAGACTTTCTTGAAGCCCTGCTAAAGATTTACTTTCAAACCCATTTCGTATCCTTCCACCAAAGGTAAACAAACATTGCCATCTGACTGCAATGTGGCAGTCACATGGCAATGTTTACATTCCACTGTGTGTGTAGATGTGTTCGTACATGCACGTACCCATTAAAGTCATGTATATATTATTAATGGATATTCCACAAGCGTAAAGTTTTTAATCTTGAGAATTTCACACAAAAGAATATGCGATGCAAGCGAAAAACATTTCATTCTATAAACCCAAAATGCGAATATTTTGATGAATCGATAGTTGTTGTCTATTTACAATCGATTGTTAGCGACTTTCAATAAACTCCCGTACATCGAAGGCAAGATCTTCAGTATTGATCGAAATAGCTACTGACGTTAAGATGGCGTGGTGGTTAAGTCGGATGTTTCGCGCAATTGTAAAACGTTATTTAAAAATGATTGTGACGGTTTTCGATAGGACGGAAGAGTTTGCGAGTGAAGGATTCTACGTCTTCGACAATGTGAAAACAATTCTTATGTGCAAATACTGCAACGTTAGAATAGAATGGAAAATGAAAAACACGTCCACGAAACACATAAAAACAAAAGAAATTAGAACTGAAAGTGAGCACAAATTAAAATCATACGTTATTAAACACAATTAATAAAGAGCGAATATTAGTAAAACAAGACAAATAAATGAATTATTATAGGTTAAACAAGATAATCGCACAAATTCTCTGGCAGGTGTGTCAACAACACAAGGACTACGAAGGTTAGTAAATAAATGGCCGTGTTACTTTCACCTTGAGCGTGATCGTGTGACTATGCAAGAAACGTTGAAATCTAAATACGTTAGCATCACGTCACTAATAATTGGCATAATAAGATACAATTATTTTCGACACCCATTTGTAAGCGATAAATGAACAATTACGTTAAAACTTTGGAACTATTTCCTCTCTTTGTGCTGGCAACCTAACGGCATAACTGTTTGTAATGTTATACGCATGTCGCTAACGGCTAGGGTGTTTTTTCAAAGGTTGATTTTCAAAAGTTTCTTCCAGTCGAGAACCGACTGTAGATACATGGCACCATTTATAAAAAAACTGATGCTAGTACTCTTATCTCACTAATAAATAATGCTATAAGCTGTGGCGTAACAATAGGATGGCCGGACGGGCTAAATTCCAGGGGCTCCCGGCTCGAGAGAGCCACGAGCACAGGAGGATCCTGACATTTATTATTACGAAATTAGTACAATTTATTAGTTTTGTATTCAATTAATTTAAGTTTCCTACTAAAGTAAATACACAAATTAAACCAAAAAATGTATCAAAATTTGAACGTATTTGTAAGAAAAATGTATCAGCCCGGTTTAGAACGCCTCCGGTGCGTAGTAATAAAATCCTCGCCACTTGTAGACGCTGCGCTGTGGCAACGCTATCAGCTATGGAAGAAATGTTTTCTCTAAGGTTTTTTTGTTTGTTAATATTTTAACCGCGGGACTTCTTTCGGGGCGCGGGCTCTAGTAATAACGACGCTCAGGGAATCCCCGTTTTCTGTTTTGTAATTATAAGAATATATCCACTACGCATACATCATTTGATTTTTATGAGAATTGATTGTTTGTGGCATAGATTTTTTTTCGATATCACAGTGTTTGTTTTATTCGGATCCACGATCAGTTGCATAGTTAATTAGGTAATTGTGGAAATTAGATAACAATATATCTAGTTCTAGACAGTATCTAATTGGGAGCGAAAAACGAAAGAGAAAGAAGGAGTCTCAAGATAAAAATAAAAATGTTGCCTAAAATAAGTCAGAACTTTAAGAATGAAGATTTTATTGACGAAGAATCAAATAAACAGTGCGGCGGAAATTAAGAAATTGACGTGACTAAAAATGGCAGTATTGCAGAGCCCGACAATGGTGAATATCTAGATCCAGAGCAACTACTACCAGGTACGAGCAAAACTCAAAGTGAATCATTTTTTGATGTGGAAGAAGTTACATATTTGCCAAATGTTACTGATAAGGGTAATTTTAAAGAACTAAATGATCAAGTGGAACTGTTTGTGATCGAAAACAGACACTGTAAACGTAAAGGCCACTTCTTAAATCTTTCTTGGAAAAACTATTTTTATATTGTTTCTAAGTCTGGTGTAAAACTAGAACGTACATGGCTGTCCTATTCTCTATTGCTTCAAAAGGCATATTGTGAACCATGTTGGTTATTCGCAAATATGGTGTCTAAAAATATACAAAATGTTTGGATAGAAGGTTATGACGATTGGAAACATGTTGTAGAAGTCATACAAAGACACAAGACAACGAAAAATCATTTGGACTCATGTCTTTTATATCAACAATGGCGGTTACATGGAACACTAGATGAAGAGCAAGAGTCCATAATCAAGAAAGAAAACTTTTTTTGGCGCCAAGTACTCACTAGACTCCTTGATATTACTCTGACATTTTCAATTTGTAATTTAGCTTTCTTTGCCATAGAAAAAAGGCATACAGCAATTATTCAAGTCCAAGAGGACATTTTTTGAGTATTGTTGAGTTTTTAGCGAAATACGGTCCTGTTTTACAAGAGCTGTTAAGTAAACCAAAGGGCCAGACAAAATACTTAAATCCAAAAAAACAAAATAAGCTCATTGCTGTTCTGGTTCAAAAAGTGGAAAACGCGCTGGTAAATGAAATAATAACTGAACCATTTTACTTCATCATATTTGATACGACTCAAGATATTTCGAAATCAGATCAATTGTGTGAACTTTACCGTTACTTTGTGATCGAGAAAGATGAAAATGGAACTCCAAAGGTGCTCGTAATTAAATAGTAATTTTTAGAATTTCATGAAATTAAGGATTAAACTGCCTTAGCAATGTCCAACCAGATTATAAATTCCATAAATGACAAAAATATTCCTCTGAATAAGTGTCTTGGAAAAGGATATGACGGTGCTAATAACATGAAAGGCACTTATGGTGGAGTTCAAAAACTTATAAGAGATCTCGAGCCAGATGCGGTGTATGTCCATTGTGCTGCTCATAATTTAAATCTTGTAGTTAATGATGCAGTAAAAGAGGTTATAGAAATGCAAATTTTTTTGAAACTGTGCATAAAAAGTATTTCTAGTGATTATAGTATTAGAAAAAAATAACTATAACTTATTGTAAGTGTGTGAGGATGTGGTATATAAGTGACACGTGTTGATTACTGAATAACTGCACGTGAGAACTACACTTATATATNACACGTGTTGATTACTGAATAACTGCACGTGAGAACTACACTTATATATTAGATAATTTAATAAATATTAATAAAATGGAAATACAAACAATTGCAGCTTTGCGATCAATAATAAAGTTAATTAAGAAGTACACTTAATTATTGAAAATATAATTGTAAACACGTCACTACTACGATCTGAGCACAAATGAATAAGAGAAAGGTTATTGTGTGAGAGAAAGTGGAGACCGGCTACTCCGTGCTGTGTCACTGGGAGACACCTGGTGGGAATAAATTGTAACCTAGATCGATAAATGATCGATGATAATTGATCAGTTATCGACCTAGGGTAAAATTTATTAAATTACTAATATCGCTATAAAAAAATAAGGGTTGGTGGTAGAAGGGTGAAAATTTAGGAGGGTATGTATTTTTTGATGCCACATCATAAAAAAATAAAAAATAAAAATTTTGTTCAAACAATAAAAAAAAATTGTTTGGGGGTGGCCACCCTTATTACTTAGGGGTGTAAAAAATAGATATAAATCTATTCTCAGACCTACCGAGTATACATAAAAAATTTCATAAAAATCGGTCCAGCCGTTTCGGAGGAGTTCAGTGACTAACACTATGACGGGAGAATTTTATATATTAGATATATATATATATATATATATATATATATATATATATGTATATCGTAACTATTTGCTGTCCTGTTTTTTTCGCTCTAAACCCTATTGAAATTTCCCAGTGTTTTATACATATATATTTATTTTCTCGTCAATAGGTTACTTGTTTTATTTAATTATTTTTTCGTGTCGTCTTGTTTTTCCATGATATACATATGCATCACAATACCGAATGTCCAACAATCTCCATCTAGTCAGGTGCAACATTGTCTATTTAGACAGTTTAATAGCATACGGTTCATAGCACACTGTGTGTATGCCTTAATTTGCCGGGAATAACCTTGAGCTCGAACCATGGACATCTCAGGCTACATTGGGCTCACGAAAATACCCAGTGGCGTCCAGTGTAACCATATGTCGTGTTTTTGGATGAGTTCTGCTTCATCTTGGATTACATTGATGGCCGCAAACATATTTGACGATATCAAGGTGAGCGCCATCTTCCACAATGCATTGCCCAGGCGCCATACTGCACGAACGTTACGCGTGGTGATTTAGGGAGAAATTGGGCATCTTAGGCGATCTTTCTGCACACTCCTGGAGACATTACATCAAGACAGGGGCGAGGTGGATGAGCCATTAGCCTGCTGGCCTCCCACCAAGGCGAACTGGATTCAATCCCCTGTCGGTGCACCGAATATTTGCACATGGGAATCGTGCCGGACGATGCCGTTGGTCGGCGGGTTTTTTCGGGGATCTCCCGCTGACCCCACCCTTTCATTCCGGCGCCATTCTATACTCACCTCAATCACCCTCATTGGATCTCAAGACCTCGCTGTTAAGCGCCGTCCATATTTCTTCTCTCACTGATTCATTACATCAAGACAGTGCCCGACCACATGTTCCCAGAGCTGTCCAGGCTGTTTTCGAAGGAAGCAAATTCCGCGTCTTCCCATTCCTGCATGTTCACCCGATATGTCACTTATTGAAACGGTCTTGAATATAATTGCTTGGCAACTAGACTGTCATCAATTAGCAGCCAATACCGACGAAGTGTAACTAGGGTAGAAGCATCGTGGCAGGCAATTCCCCAGGAATACATCTAATGCAGGTTTGATTCTATGCCACATCGTGTAGCAGCTCGTACTGCAACTCTTGGAGATTAGTTTTGGTGTTGCATTGTTTTGAAATCGAAATTATTGTTTTTTCGTAATAATATTTGTGATTTGTGTCATACATTTCCTTCCATTTGATCGTTCATTCATGGTGTCGCATTTTACAAAACACGAGTGCCTTAATCGTATGGTCATCTAAAATAGTATGTGGCATTTGCCATTAAAATAAATACAAACGCACAGTTAATGTTGTGATGGTATGCCTGAAAAAACACACAAATATTACCTACTACACTGCTGAGTCACGCGTCCTACACGGGGTATTGACAATGGTGTGATTCAATATAGGGTAAATGCACTAGTAGTCGACATCCTAAACTTGAAATCTCAGTTTTGCACTCATATTTCCATTTGTTGTTAAACTCTCAAATTGCAGTTTCGTTTTCCTAGTTCATCTGTTCTTATGTTACTTTAGTAATTTTCTCAAACGTATCAATTGTTTAACACTATTAGAAAACCTACATATTTCAAAACCCATGCTTTGCATTAGTAGTTGACACTGTCGAAAATCGAATGTGCCAGTAGTCGACATGGGTGTTTGGAACGCATAAAGGGTTCAGAAAAACGTTAGAAACACTTGAATAACTCGTTTTATTTTAACATGATTCATTAAATCAACAATATTAGAGCTCATTCTTGTTGAAGGAACTGTCGTGTTAAAAATAACGTGGATATTGTTGGCCTACAAAATAGTTTTAGGGTTAGTAAACAAAATCTGTACCACAAGGTAGGTAACTGAGTTTATTAAGTACATTAATTATAAGCAATTCACAACTATTCATAATGCACAGGCTCTTTATTTAGAGGGTTGTACCTAATACATGTAAATTAAAGACTAGTTCTTCAATAAAACACGAAAAAAACTATTAGAAACTCCAGTACAAAAACAAACACTCTCAGGAAAGTATATCAAAAATCTACGCTGACTGGATGTGGAAACTGATATCTAGTATTTAAAGAATCTCCTCCAAATATCAGTGGCCTAGAGATTTCCTCTATTACTTGATTTGTATTTATAATTCGTAATGTCTATCCTGAAATAACTATATCTAAGCAGTTCAAAAATTTTGATTTTAGCCACACAATAGATAGTTTATAAGTCCTGACAGATACTATTAGGGGGATTAAGTAGTCGACATGGGTGTCGACCACTGCAAAATGTTAATTAATTCAAACAACCTAAGGTGCAATTTAGGAGCAAAACAACCTAATATGAAGATAAAATGAAAGCATTCACAATGGACAATGTTTTTCGGACAAATAAACACGAAGTTAATCTTACCTTACTTGTCAGCAGACCGTTGTGAACACACCACTTTGACGACTTAATAACAGTGCAGATTCAACGGTCACTCTTATCACATTTTACCCGCCAATATCCGCATGGCAACCATTGTTTCTCATACAGGAGGCATTAAGTTTGTCGCCACAAATAAGAGTATCGCTAAACAATGTTCTTAAGCCTTATTATTTGGTGTTAAAAACCCACAGTGTCGACTACGGGTACACTGTCGACTACTGGTGCACTTACCCTACTTGTCGAGGCCCCCGTTCGACGCTCGCTGGTGAAGGACCTACCTCGCCGCGGTCAGCTGGTTCACCGAACGATGAAGCAGAGCGGGGTTCATCCCTCCTTCCCCCTTCAAATGCCGCTCCGTGGCACATGAACGGCGTTGTCAGGCGACGTTGCCGCGCTTCCACTTCCATCTGGGTTTGAATTGTCGCCGGCAAGAGAATCAGCGCTACCTTTACAGAGTTTCCTCAACACGCGACGTCTTGAACTCTGGGGGGCTGGCTAGACTACATAGTATATCATGTCTAACGACTGGACGAGAGAGAGAGCATGAGGTGGTGGGCGTCACAGAGGGAACACAATTTAAAACTGAGTAAAATTATTTCTTTTTACGGGTGTTTTATATAACCGGTTTTTAAAAAGCACTTTATGTAATTTTTTAAGCCCAGTATTAATCATATCTATATTAATAACTTTAAATAGTTTTAATCGTTTTTAATAACTTTTTATATTTTTGTATGGGTCATTTTTAAGGGCATAGTGAAATATATACACAATATATACACAAGAAACGTCTTTGTAAATTTTCATTTCTCACAACTGGGGAAATTTAATTGGCCATTTGTTCCTAGGGGTTTGTTTCTTTTACTGGTTTTTCCAGCTTATTTAATATCTGCGCAAGGTTTTTGAGAAATGTTTACATTGATATGAATATAATGGACGGAGGAAGAGGTATTGGTCACTGTTATGAGGTGTCCCGGTGCTCCCGCCTCGGACACTGTAATAAAAAGTAATTTCAAACAGGCTGGAATATTTATTAGCTTAGGCTGTTTTCTACAGTAATATTGAGATCCTTTTTTTTATCAATTATTCCAGATAGATCCAGG
Source organism: Clitarchus hookeri (assembly GCA_002778355.1). Lineage (NCBI taxonomy): Eukaryota > Metazoa > Arthropoda > Insecta > Phasmatodea > Phasmatidae > Clitarchus > Clitarchus hookeri. The sequence goes on along the minus strand of NQII01002823.1, from coordinate 129,851 downwards.
TGTTGACCTATAGTCTCAAATTAATAGACTAAAATAAATTTTGTACCTCTGCTTCGAGTTGTAGTGGCGTTATTTAGCTCTACTGGTCCAAAGTTAAGCTGCGAAATCATAGAAGTAGTCTGACATCTGGACAAAGTGAGAACACAACGGTAAAGGAACTCTTTGTTAGTGTTCTGATAGTTCGAAACGCGTCTTCTTTGCATGATTAGCTTTATTAAATTATGGGGATCTCTTACTATATCATGTCATAAATCCCAATCAGGGAAGTCGACTTCTGTCTTATGGTTGTCAATAAAATCAAGATATCCAAAACACACCGAAATGATGCAAATATTCTCGTCTCCTCCCCGAAATTATAATACGTATTTATCCTATAAATTGGAAAATATTTCTGAACGAGGCTAGTGTTGCGTGCGTTTGAAGTGCTTTACCACGGTTGCTTTATAAGTATACTATTGCATTTAATAACAATCCCAAATAATAGTAAATATCATCCTGCTTTGAACATAAAATAAATATTTTAATTGAGTTCACAAATTAATTCAGTTTGTAAATATATTAACAAAAGTTGTCGTAGAATATCTAAATATAAACCACATAAACCTAAGTACACTACACAAATGACACGTTATGTTATTTTATGCAGTAATGTCATAAATATAAATTTTAAAGTTTCTATATGTTTATTGGTGGCAACTGCAGCAGCTATTCATAGCAATAGATAATTACTCAAGTAAAATATAAGAGAGTGCAGGAAATAATTTTGTAGCTAAGCATAACTAAATTTATTTTACCTAATATTGAACAAACTGAAACCCGTTAAAAAGAAAGACATTAGGTATTAAATTTATATTGCACATTTCTAATATTCAAATGGTTTTATATATCGTCCCAACAACGCTTTAATATTTTCGTAAACACATTGGATTGAAGTACGTGTGTTCTAATTTTACTCTCACAAGTTTTAATTTTTATGAAATAATGACTACATTTTATCCACTATATTATATCACTTTACATGATTTAAACAAATAACATGACTGCAGTATAACAACAGTTTAAGAGTAAGTTTTTCTCTTCGGGCATAAACGCTAATGTTTTAAATAACAATTTTAATAAAATACATTATTACACATAATGCCACAGCAATTCCAATATCCACAACACGGCACTTATTTCATGAGATACGGATAAGCCATGAAATAATATTTGCACTTTCATGGTGGTAACAAGTCCGAGAACAAATGGGGTTATCTGATCAGCATTGAACGTATGAAATTAGACTCGTTCTCATAAAAACTATAGTCGTTAATATTTATTTTATTTACGCAAGCTTGTATTGCGTTAACCCATACAACACTTGCGCCCAGGTTAGTAACACAGGTAATATCAAATAATATCAAGTGATTATTTGAAGTGATAGTTGTCTACATTTTGTAAGTCTTCATCATGAAATATATTTTCTAATAATTTCTAATATGTCGGTACTACGCTCTGACTCGGCTTCATTTAAGGCTACTTTCTTTGTTCTCATATAACTGGCAGTGTGACAACCAGAAAATACACGAGTGTCAGGAAAATTTCTGCTTTTTTTATTTCCCTAACTTGAGAGATGATATGACATATCAGATATTGCCTTTTTCATTACTTATCAAAATTCACAAGGCAGTTCATCGCAGTTGCTATAGATCGTCCCAGCACTGTATTCCAATTACAAAAATTAATGCTACTGGACTATGTAGAATTGAGTAGCTGCGTTCTAAAATTGACTTATATAGTATTAAAGAAGTAGTTATTTGTAGTTTATTGTAGGGTTGGCACCCATACACATTAAAATCGTGTACAAATGCAATATAGTTGTTTTTATCTGTGCTTATTTTGTTTAAGGAAATTGCAAATCTTTCAAGAAGTCTTCTTTTCCATTGGTGTTGATGCAAAAAACTGTCCATATACTGAGCATACATTTTGCGCTGTAATGCGCCTTATCTGGTACATTACAAATGGCTGATTTATTTATTTCCAAAAGCCTCTGTATTCAGTGTATTCAGTTACCATGTCCTATTGATGATTGCACGTAAATTTGATTTGATCTCTGAGGACATTTAGTTTTTAATGTTACATTAGGATTATGCAGGGAAATTTAATCCGTCATCAAAAAGTGTTGTTTAAGTAGTAGTAATTATGATCATTATTAATTTCTACCTTTGTTCCTGACTGTGTTTACACTGCATAGCGGTCTGGCATGCACATGAATTAATGTTCTATTTGTGAGTTTATAAGTCGAAAAAATATTCTAATCGCCATTTATTGTAGAAAGTATCTCACAGTTATTATTTACATTACCAAGGCTTATCATAGAATTAGCTGCATGACAAATTGGGTGAGAATTACTTTAATATTTTTCGACATATAATGTAGAATATTAATTTTTGTTTGGTGCTCTCTTCCAACATGGATCACCAACAACATCCATCTCAATATTTAAAAATATAAAATAAAAAATTATATATAAATACTTACATGTAGCATTTAATCCCCGCCTCCCCCCATTTGCTACATTAAAAGTGATATGAGGCTATATGAAAATTGTGTTTTGAAAACGTATTTTTGCCGAATGCCCTTTACAACGCTTACAAAGTCCGCAGCAAAAAGGCGACTTATGCTTCCCATGCGTAATTCTGCCTTCAACGGTCTGTGCGCACTGTTCGGCTCGAGGAAGTGACGTCAGCTCATCAACGACATGCCCTTCACTTGTACACGCTCCATAGCGCGCCAAATGGGCGTGTCCCTTTCAACCGCGTGGGACGTACTGTGGGTAAAACGCCGCCATCCCTACCACTGGCTGAAAGTACAAGACATTCAGTGAAAATACGTTTTCAGAACCCAATTTTCACCGGCTCATATCTGTTTTAATATGCTGTATATACATATGGTATCCTATATATCTCAACTTCGTTTTTCATAAGGCGTTTAAGTTCCGAACGTCCTGTATATTATACTGGAACGTTTGTACATTTTGGAATATCGTCAAATGTAGTACAGATTGCCTCATGAAATTTCTCTGGAGCACTACTCACTACAAAACTTAGTCATTTTAATTTATATTTTAGAAGAAAAGTAAGATTACCACACTCTCAATACATGCTAATGTTACATATAAGCCAACCTAGCTTAATATTAGCAATTAAATTCAGTGAAAATGATTCATCTAAGCGTTGTCAACATGGCCAATATCATAGCTATTACAAACATGCACACATATCGTAATACATAAATGTTACCAACACGAAATACCAGCCTAACACGCACGAAATGATATCAAGACCTATCTCCAATAAGACCATCCATATCAGTCACCAGTATCAGCCAGACCACCGACAAGCCATACCAGAAACACACTCTGAAAATTCCAAACGTCCTAACCAACAGACCATAACAAATATCTATAGCCACCCACCAGACCAACTGGCCATCAAACACGATATGACATACCAACTGACAATACCGACCAAATGGCAAACACAATAATAACCATACAAGCCGACAAGGTCAACTAACCAATTATCAAGACCAAATGAAAAGTCTGATAGACCAGACGGACCAGCCCTACCAACCAACCATACAGACTGACCGTACAGCTGACGAACTGATTGCCCATACCAGCTGATTAGACCAACTGACCATGAATACCGACTACCGAGACCGCCCAGAAGATTGACCACTGAGAAAAACGTGAAAATACAAGCAGGCCATTCAAATCGGTCATACGAACACACTTCAAAAAATATCTCAAAATTGAAAATCAAATTGAATTTTTAAAACGAAACTCGAAATGAAACCTTAAATTGAAGTGACAAAAAAACTGGAAAATGAAATAAAAAACTTAAACCAGAAAGTTAAAGCTTTGAAAAAAAGTTCAAAATTAATACTAAAAAATAAACCTCGAACAGAAACCTCAAAACGAAACCTTAAAATAAAAACTTGAAACGAAACGTCATAAAAAAACCTGAAAAGGAAACACAAAAAAAACTTTAAAAAAAGTAAACATTATCTTAAAAACAAGGCGACTGGACATATTAATCGAATAGACCTACCAAATTTCTTCACCAGTGGACAATACCAATTGACACAGTTAATCAAACTAGCGGGCCAAGAAGGTCGACCAGACAAACAAACAAAAAACATCACACCAGATATCAATATCAACCAAATATATACTGCCAAAACTGGTACCAAATACCAATACCAGCTGACAAGGCCAACCGCTCAACAAAGCCGATGACGACAACCAACCAAACATATTAACTTACCCTAACCAGCTGGACATACATAAAGACCACAGTAACTGGCCAAACAAACATACAGACCAACCTACCAACCAAACAGAATGCCACTATTAGCTGCCCATACCAAACAGTCCTACAGGTTGTCGATATCAAATTGCCATAGAGCTGACCAACTGAACATACAGGCCTTGATCGATCAACAATACATGCCAGACCACCTGATTAGACAAACCGACCATACCATCCTACCATACGAGACGACTAATATTGCCGATTATACAAAATAGTCAACCATACAAACCATGCATACTGTTACGCGCTCGCTGCTTCGCATCGCTTGTGAGAATGGAAATGTGTGAAGGTCACGCATGTAACCCAAGAACGGGTGGCGAAGAGCAATACCAGCTTACACAGGCTTGTCGCTGCGCATGGCACCATAATATATCTTTTGAGGCTCGCGCGCTCCTGACCTTCAGCTGATTGCATTTCCGCATTTATCTTAAGCATGTTTTGATTTTGATCGTCCTTCCTCTCTCAGTATGACTCGGGGTGCAAAGAATATTACTGATCTTGGCTGCTGATACTATGAAAGCATGTCGGGACTCCGAGCCGGGAGTTTATGAGAGTCGGGATTCTGGGAGATTATGCAACGTTAAGCAATATACGACGAGCCAAAATAGCAACGAGTAGCGCCGGAAATGATCAGCGGGGTGAAAATCTGCGACTACGAGTATCAGTGCAGAGAAAGGTGCAACTGGCAGGCTGTACTATTGGACTGGATGTGTGAGAGAAATATATTTCATGAAGGTAACAGACAGACTGAACATATGTTTAAGATGAGTATGAGTTAATTGACTATAACCAAACAGAGACATAAAGAATGATGTTAATTAGTGTTGATATAGAAGTTAAATATTGCGCTCACTGTGTAATAAAAAGCGTGACAATGCAAACAGATAATTTAATCCTGTAAATAAAAGCAGCACGAATACATTAAAAATAAATTTAGTTCTTTCACTTTTTTAAAATCACAATCCCTCACGAACTTGGATACACCCCTCTGGGGTCTTGTAACATTGGTGTTAGAAGTGGGCTGGAGGCAATATTTAATTAACCAATTATAAATTAAGTTAGGAATTAGAATAATAATGAGTGATTTTAAAAGAAATTTAATTGATTGTAATAGCTGTAGGCCGAAAAATTACGACCGTTTTGCACAAACCTCGCAATGAATGATAACTAGAAAATTATCTGCAGGACTGGAAGCACTGCAAGCATCAGTTGATGAATAAGGTAGCTAAGTAAGTGGACGCATTAATAGCCTTGTAACATAATTAGTAGTTTGAACGAAGCTGTGAATATCTAATTAAGCAGTGTGAAAGAGAGTGTGAACGAAGCTGGAAATAACAGAATTATTAGTGTGAAACAGACTGTAAATGAAATTGTAAATACCCAAATTTGTAGTGTGAAAGAAAGTGTAGATTAAATTGAAAATAGTGTAAATGAATTTATAAATAACCAGATAGAAAATGAAAGGGCATTAGTAGTTAAGAAAATATATATTCTAAATGAAAATATATGCAGAATAATATAAAATATTCTTGAATCGAATACAACGATGGACTGTGTGGACATTATTGTGTAACTGAAAGAGTAGACAGAGTAAACGAAAGGATAGAAAGTCTAAACGAATGAATGAACATGGTTGCGAATGAAATGAAACAGGAGATAGATATAAAGAAGGAATGTCAGGAATTTCTTCAACAATGGGGTCCCACAAACACTACATGGGCAGACGAGAAAAGTGAGGAAGCAGTGCAAGTAGTAATGAACACAGCAACCTTGGAGGATAGCGAGCAGATGTCCAGTATTGCTGTCACACAGCCAGAAGCGGGGAAGAGGATTGAATTAAGCCCGCCTCTTACGATGGCCAGACTTCTTGGCGGGAGTACCAACACTTGTTGAAATAGTCGCCACTCTGAACGGCTGGTCAGCTGAACAGCGGGCTTATTACTTCGCAGCTGTACTAATAGGCTCTGCACTCAGTATACTACAATATCTGCCAGAGCGACGTCACCTGAAGTACCTCACACTGTTATTGGCCTTGAAGTTAGGTTTCGGTGACTTGTACCTTCGACATGCCCAGCATGTCCAGCTGCGAAGCTGCAACCAGCGACCAGAAGGGCCACTGCAGGAGCTATGGCAAGACATCGTGCGACTGTCTCAACTATCTCTATAAGGGTGCTCCAAGGAGGCGCACGATATCATCACAGTTGGCTTCTTCATCGATGTCATCTCCGACACAGAGATGCGGCAAGCAGTATGACTGGCTGCACCCCACAACATGCAGGATGCCCAGGCCCGAGCACTGGAGGTGGAGTCAGCAAGACAGGGGTACACACCCCGACGTCGGGTACGGACAGTGAAGCTGAACGAAGATGACGAAGAAAGAATAACGAAGACACTGAAGGAGTTGCAGACGACGTTGAGGGAAATTGTTTCTATGGCCAGTGCTACAGAGCTTCGCCGGCCCCACCCAAACAGCCAGAGTGTTGGTTATGTGGACATCCGGGCCACCTGAGGGCCTACTGCCCCTAAAAACAGCAGCAGATGTAGCAACGGGGGAAGAGCCATCGAGAGGCAGGTGAGAATACAGTTATTNGCTGATCTCGTTGTGACAAGGGGGGGGGGGGCAAAGGTCAGTGACTGCTGGAGGGAAGGCCCCAATATTCTAACATGTATTGTCAGTGAAAGAGTATTGGGATACAAAACTCGTGGAGGGGAGCCTGGAGAAAGTCCCTTGCCAGATGGTCGTCAACACTGGGGCGACCATAACTATAGTAAGACCAGACATCCTCAGGACTTTCCCCAACGATTGCCCGACGACAGTTAGGAACGATGATATTTGACTACAATAACAGGCGAGACCACGCTAGTTCGAATTTAGAGGAAAGTGATCTTGAAGCTTGGCGACTTTAGCATACAGTGTGATGATTACATAGCATAAATCGAGGATGAATGTATTTCGGCGCTTGATGTGCTAAGTAGGCTTGGATGCTGTATCGTCACTCGACTTGATGTGCTGCAAGTGAGTAATACAGAGTTGATTGTGTCAACACTGCATGATTTGTCCTCTCTAATTAGCTGCCCAATAGTCTGTTGTCAACCCAATGTGCTGCCAGCTTCTAGTGAAATTGCCATTACAGGTATATGTCAAAGGAAAGTTTGTCTATTATTTAGGTGGTACTGAGCCAGCAGAGAGGGTTGGCTACCTGCCAGGTAAAGACTTCGTTGTAAAAAATTTGGTCTCTTCTAATTCTGACATTTTCCAATTAGGATTATAAATGTATCTTGTAGTGTCATTTGTCTTGAGGATGGGGCTCTGATAGGTGTTTGCAAGCAGGTCTCAGAGGTACTTCGAAATGTTCCAGATGATTAAAGAGTTAAACAAACAGAATTCCATTTACCAGAATTACTGGAGGAACTGCTAGTAATGACAAGAGAAAACCTTAACTAGCGACAGTAGAAGACTGTCTCTTAATTATTGCAGAGAAATAGGGATACATTCTCGTGTAGACCAAATGATCTTGGAAGGACTAATGTGACCACATAGATATAGGGGACACCAGAACCATAAAGCAGCCACCAATATGACTGCCACTAGCTTCGCATGAGGCAATTGGAGGAATTCAGAATGAAATGAAGGATCTAGATGTGATAGAACTATCGTTTAATCTGTGGTCATCTCTCATCTTTCATGTTACGAATAAAGTTGGCTCTCTGAGGTTTTGTATAGATTATCGCCGGCTTAATAATATTACAATGAATTATTCCTTTCCACTTCTAAGGATAGATGACAAACTGAACAGCAATGGTTTTCTACTTTGGACATGAAGAGCGGGTACTGTCATTGCGAGGTGGTCCCAGAGGATTAAGAGAAGATGCATTTTCTGTCCAATGGGAAAGAAACCTGGCAGTTAAAAATTATGCCTTTTGGACTATGTAATACCACTGCCAACTTAGAACACCTGATGGTAAATTCGTGCATTTAGATATCAATGTTGTGGCAGAAGGAACATATAAAGAGCACCTATCATGTTTAGACTCTGTATGTCAGAATATAGCCGCAGCCAACATCAAAGTAGTTCCAAGTAAGTGCCACTTGTTCTAAAAGAATATAAATTTCTTGTGACATGTACTGTCGACCAATGTAATTGGTACAGATCCCGATAAAACCACAGCAATAAGAAATTGTGAAGAGATTTATGGGATTATGTGCCTATTACTGTCAATTCGTACCTGAGCTTGCGACGATTGCTAAGCCACTTCATGAACTTGCTTAGGCGAAAAGGAAATGTCATTGGGCCAGTCAGTGTGAATATACTTTAAGTTGTTCAAGCAAATTGTGATATCCCCACCATTCCTGGGTTTCCCGAAAAATGAGGACATATTCATTTTGGACACTGATGCTAGTGATGTAGACCATGTAGCTGTGTTATCTCAGGTTCAGAATAGGACGCAAAGGCCAGTAGAATACTTCAGGAATGTATTGCATAATCCTGAGAGAAATAACACTGTCACATGCAGAGGGAGCTTCTGGCCATGGTGAAGACAATAACACACTTTCACCCCTACCTATATGGCAGACATTTTAATCTAAGAACTGACCATGCTTCATTATACTGGCTACTAAATTTCAAGATCCCGGTACATAAAATAGGGCATTGTATACAGCATATTAAAAAATATAACTTTGAAATACAGCACATATCTCGATGCTTTTACTCCAAAGCAGATGGACATTCTAGGACTTGTGAGATATTATGTCGTCGATGCTAATGCCAGGAAGAAAAGAGTGGTGAATCACTGAAGGTATGGAGAACAAGAATTCCAGGTTCTTTATCTTCTGACTGTTCACCTAACAAAAAGTGTAATGGTATTAGGAAAGATAAGCTAAATGATCCCACTTTGCAGCCATTACTGGAACAGAAAAAAGTTGGCTTTTGGCCAACATGGGAATATATATCTTGTCTGGGCCCAGCAGTCAAAGCATACTGGGCTCAATATAACTCCCTCATACAAAATTATAGCACACATTACAGAAACTGGGAATGTAATGATGGAAACACATATTTACAGATGTTCATTCCCGAATGCAGATTCTCCGAAGTCTTGAAGGAATTATGTAATGCGTCAGCCTGTGGGCATTCTGGTTTTTATTAAGACACTATACAGAGTTAGACTGTGATTCTACTGGTTTGATTGTCGGGAGGACATTGAGAAGTGGTGCCGATCGTGCGATACCTACACTGTGAGAATGTGCCCAAGGACCAGGGAACAAGTTTTCCTCCAGAACACAATGTTAGAGCCTCATTCGATAGGATGGCAGTAGATAATTTGGGTTCCTTGTCTGTCACAGAGAGAGGTAATTGAAACCTACTGGTGGCCCAAGATTAATTTGCTAAGTAGTATGAAGATAATCAGTCGGATAGAATGGTTGAGAGGCTTAACCTCACTCTTGAGCAGTACCGGTCGATATTTGCTGCATACAATCAAAATTACTGAGATTAAAATGTGTCATTGTTTCTCCTTGCTCATCGCTCAGCAGTTCAGGAGTGTACAAGAGTAAAACCATCAACGATGATATTTGGAAGAGAGCTACAACTCCCTAGTGACCTGCTTTTTGGCCAACCGACAGAAATGGAAGCTGCATCATCTAATTTCGCCAGCATATACATAAACCACTATTTGGCATTCATGATCTGGTGGGACAATATTTTAGAATAAATAGTGACAGTATAAAGAGACACTATGAAAGAAGAATTTCGGGCGAAACCCAGGAGAATGCTGCTAAGACAAAGACCATATTACACAGGACTACTGTGACACGTCGCACCACGATTACTATTTTGTGGCTGGTGCACTCCTGACCTTCAGCTGATTGAATTTCCACGTTTATCTTAAGAATGTTAAGATTTTGTTCGTCCTTGCCTTTCTCAGTATGACTCGGGGTGTGGGGAATACTCTATATGTTGGCTGCTGATACTATTAAAGCGCGTCGGGCCTCCGAGCTGGGCGTTTACGCGAGTCGGGAGTCTGGGCCATTGTGCGACGTGAGACGATAAACAACGAGCCAGAAAAGCAACGAGTAGTACCAAAAGTGATCAGCGGGAGGAAAATCTGTGACTGCAAGCATCAGTACAGTTAAGTGTGTGACTGACAGGCTGGACTATTTAACTGAATGAGTGTGTGAAAACCATTTCAAATGAAAGCAACAGACTATCGAGTGTGTGTTAATTATTAGTGAGTTAATTTTCTATAACCAAACATAGACATTAAAATAAAAGTTAAGATAGACATTAAATATTGCGCTCATTGAGAAATACAATTAGTAATATTATATATAGATAATTAATGCTGTAAGTAATGGCTGTGTGAATAAATAAAAATTAAATTCAACTCATAATTTTTTGTTAAAATTCCCATCACATCCCTAACGAACTTGGATACGCCTCTATGGCATCTGGTAACCTCGTAACAATACTATGACTAACCATCAAATTTGGAAAAATAAATGGGTAATATCAACTATAAAGGACAACTGGATAAACCAATTATAACAAGCTACCAACCAGACCGACCAGTCATACAGACTGACTCATGCAACCTGGCGATACAAAACAAACATACTACCTTGTAAAGAAGACCGAACGACCAACAAGATCTACTAGACAACCAGCCAACAGAGCTGGCGATATTAAATGAACAACAAGATTTACCAATCATACCAAACTACCATAACGAACGACCACACCAACAGGATTGCCAATATCGAGCATACCGATAATTTCTACAATTCCTTCAATGCCAACCATGCCAACCGACGAAAAAGACCAGCAGGCCATGCCAAACATCAAGACAGATATTTTGAAAGAAACTATGGGAAAGACCAACCCACAAGGCGAACTGGACCAACAAACCAAACCATTCAAAAGGAAACCAACCAGCAGGACCGCCGACTAGCCCAACCAACTATATATGACAACCAAATTAATCATACCGACTGGCCATACCAATCTCTTATGTCGACAAATCTCTAAACACATTATTAACACGAATCACATTGCGAAACTCTTCGCAAATAACATTGGAAAAAATCTCGCACATCGCAATCACGTATCAAATCGAGTCACGATTATCGAAACTTGATGCGTGCATATAATGAGCCACATCGCGAAACCATGTTCGAACAACGAAAAATGTCTCAAAGCGTGTGGTTGTTCATGTAGCGAACCAAGATTTGATATGCTAATACTTCCTCAAAACATATTGCGAATAATATATCGAACCATATTAGGAGTCCTCTCGCGAGTCATCAAATTTCGATCTTTCCATGTATATGCTCCCAACATACAGTAAATTACCTATGCTTTTTGGCAAGCTACTGTACAACGAAGTTCTGGGCCAGACGAGTGAACTCTGCAGAATGCACCATCGTTACCACGCACTCGCTAGCATGCCTACGACAGACGATGTTGCGTCATCCGACCAAGTTTAACTATTGTCTCACTTCCACATCGTCGACACCCAGCAGCATGTCTCCCATTTGCGAAGCACTTTGCCAAACACATCGCGAACAATCCATTTGATTGGTGAAACTTGTCTGGAAACCATCTCACATTCATGGAAGACATATTCTACATGTTAATTCTAATATTTAAACATGTTAGCACTCAGAGAAAACCACATACATTGCTCACATAAACAGGCATCAGAGATATGCAAAACCTGTAGTCGCAATCATGTATATGCATGTATACGTATTAATGCGGAAATATATTGTAATAGTATTAATGTAGAGAATACATTTAAAACCAATTTGTATTTCTATTTATGTTATTTTTATTTTTATAAGTGCCTAACAGCCTACTTTATATTTAAAAACTAGTTATAAATATATATGTGGCAACATCTGCATGTTTTTAAATTATCTGCGACCCGTGTTCGCGCAAATAATCTACATGCATTTGGTCAGTGTGCTCCCATAATTTTTATTAATATTGCATTACGCTTAACCAGTTCCAGAAATCTTTCATCAATTAGATAGATGGCTCTTCACAAGTTTCATGAAGTTCACAAACAGAAGACATGCTGCTGGGCATTGACAATGTCGGTAAGTGTTCCATCAGTTTGAGCCTGATAAAATGGTGCCACACCACCGGTCGTGGCAATGCATGCGAGTGTGCACTGTCGATGGTGGGTTCTCCAGCATCCAGTCGTCTCGTTTTGAAAATCATTAGGAATTGCTTTGCTAAACAGCATCGGTCTTGCACCATATGACAGCAGCATTGCTATGGATATATCTGAAATTCTTGACTGGCAACAGGACTCGTAATGTGGTTCGCTATGAACTTCGCGACATATTTAGAGGCATTATTTTGCAGCTCACATCTTGATTCGTGACATAACACACCACATATTTTGTGGCATTTTTCTAAGTTCGGGTCTAGTTCCGCGAAATGGCCTAATATATGCTTGAGGTATTTTTCGTAGCTCGAGCATTGTTTCGCGATGTGGCTTTTTTATGTTCGAATTGTGTTTTGATAATAAAGACTCTATTCATTACGTGATCGTGATGAGCAAGAAATATTGTGAATATTTTGTGAATAGCTTTGCAATGACATTCATGTTATATAACATGTTTCGAGATTGGTCGGCATCGTCTGGTTATAATTGGTATGTTTAATCTGTATGGTCAGTTGGACTCGTCGGACTGTCTTACTGGTTGGTCTTGCTTGTTGGTTCGTTGGGTTAGAATTGTTGAATGGTTCAGTTTTTCCAGTTGGTCTTGTTGGTTGGCCTTGCCTATTGGTATTTTCAGTTTATTGGTCTTGATGGTTGGTATCGCCTGCCAGTCACGTTAGTAGGAATGGTTTGCAGTATCAATATGACGATGTGGTCGGTGTGGTCAGTCGGTATCGCCATTTTGTATGATTATATATTTATTTATTATGGTCCTTTGGCAATGTCGGTTGTTTTGTAAGTTCAGTCTCGTTGGCTCGTTGGTCTTTTCAGTTTTGTTGGTCGATCTGTTTGGCCAGTATTTCCAGTCGGTCGGCCTGGGCATTTGGTAGCCAGCTAGTATGGTCATTTGGTGTGGCCAGGTGTTATGTCAGTTGGTATTGTTGTTTGTTTTGGTAGGTTAGTTCAGTTGGTCTTGATGGTTCGTCTTTCCCATAGGTCTTTTCAATTGGTCGGTCTCTCATAGTTATTATGAATGGTTGGTATGGCTGACTATTTGGAATTGTTGGTCTATTTGATAATTTAATATTGTCGGTTTATGTGGTCGGTTGATCTAGTCAGTTGTTCTGATCAGTATTATTGATATGCATGTTCAGTTGACTTTATAGTATGACCAAGTGGTAGGGTCAATCTAAATTGTCTGTCTGTATGATTAGTTGATAGCTAGTATTGTCGTTAGAAATGGCCAGGTGGTAGCGTTTATTCAGTACGGTTTGTTGCTGTAGTGCATCGGCATGGTTGATTAGTTGGCCTGTTCGGCTGATATTTTCTTTTGGTAATGTTAAATGGCATAAACACTTTGTAGGGTTGGGGAGTTGGTATGTATGGCCAGTCATCTAGTATGGTCTTTTGAAATGGCCAGCTGGTAATGATCTGTCTGTATGATTGTCGGTCTTGTCCATCGGCCTTGTTGAGCAGTTGGCATGGTCATCTGGTATGGGTCTTTTGTATTCATAGCAGTTATTAACAGTCTGTATGTTGGGTCAGTTTGGATAGTTGGTCGGTCAGTCTTGTAGTTTGGTCTGGTCGACATTGTTGGTCATGTAGTCTGATCAGCCTTGTCATTTTTATTGTGAATTGGTTTACCCATATGTCTAAAGTCGATTGGTATTTAACATTTTCTTTGATAGCAAGTAGGGTTTCTTTTTCAGACTTCTTTAGTTANATGGTCATCTGGTATGGGTCTTTTGTATTCATAGCAGTTATTAACAGTCTGTATGTTGGGTCAGTTTGGATAGTTGGCCGGTCAGTCTTGTAGTTTGGTCTGGTCGACATTGTTGGTCATGTAGTCTGATCAGCCTTGTCATTTTTATTGTGAATTGGTTTACCCATATGTCTAAAGTCGATTGGTATTTAACATTTTCTTTGATAGCAAGTAGGGTTTCTTTTTCAGACTTCTTTAGTTGTGTTTTGATATTTATTTTTTGGTATTATTTATGGTGTTTTTCTTTTAAAACTTGATCTTGAGGTTTTCCTTTGCAGTTTTTTTTTGTGGTTTCAATTTAAGATGTCATTTTATGTTTATATTTTAAAGTTTTATTTTCAGGCTCCTCGTTGCGGTTTGATTTGAAGGTTTTTTTAGGTTTCTTTTTGAAGTGTGTTGGTATGGTCAATTGGCATGGCCAACTTGTATTGTCTGGTTGGTGCAACTGGTAGATCCTGTGGGTGGTCTTGGTGGTCGGTGTTGATGGTAATTTGGTATAGTAAATTATTATGGACTTTTGGTTAGCCATCTGGTGTAGTCGGTCTGTATTAGTAGTCAGTCTGTATGGTTGGCCTGTCTGTAAGGTTGGTCGGTCGGGTCCATCAGTACTTTTGTTTGGTCATGTCAGTTGTTCATTAGGCCCAGTCGGCTCGTATGAATGTGTTTGTGATAGCTAGTTGGTTGGTCTTGTCGGTTTGGCATGTACCATCGTTCTTGAAGGCCAGTTTGTCTGGTGGGTGGCTATAGATGTTTTGTATGGTTGGTATGTTCTTTCGGTGTATTCAGTCTGCATGATTGGTATGGCTCTTCGGTATTCTTGTCGGTATTTATGTCTCATATTGTGGGAATTTATATCAGTTTATGTTCGTTTTGCCGGTCTTTTGATGGCTATTATTCATGTATTATGGTAGGTCTGTTATATTGGCCATACTGATTATGGTTGCTATAAAATACTTAGAAAATTTTTCACTAAACCGAATTGTAACCACAGCCTTTTTTGCTAATACATTTATTGAAAGTGTTTTAGCTAACTGTTCTCATAAAAGACTTTCTCGCCAAATGTGGCATATCAGCGACTGAATTGTTACCTGTAATCTGAGTTTGGTGACTTTATCGGCAGAGATTCTATAATGGGGGTTTAACAATGCCTTTAAAAATGACTTAAAAATAGTGGGCTATATCGAGCTGATTAAGCTTGTGCTATCCTTGTACACTCCAAATATGAAAAACTTAATCTTGATTGATTGCGAATGGCATCGTCGACAAATTAGACATTCCAGCAGGAGTTACAGATAGTACAACGAAAAACGAAGTCACGATGGTGGTCGTGGGCATACTATTAAATTAATGTTTTATAATGGTTTTTATACTCCAATAATTCACTGGTACAAACAGTTATATTTCTGAAAATTTGTTTGTTTGTTGCAGTATTGTATGTGTAATTATGAGCATGACCTATAATAACCAAAGAAATACTGTAATAGAATAGTAAAAAATAAAATAACTAGCACGAATGAATGACAGTGAGGAGAGAGCGATATGTCGCCTCACGGATCCAACGAAGAACTGACGTGGCACGACTTTGGCTACATCTTTAATACGCAGAGGCTGAGATGTCATCAGCAAATAACTTGCACAGTCTAATAGTATTGCTGGAGTCGAGATATAGTTGGTAGTTTGTGGATGGATGATGAAGGGCTTGGGCGAAGAGGTTATGTGCAGTATAAATACAATGATTTGTAAAGAGGTGGTAGTTTGTTTGGGCCGACAAAATATCTAATGAAATATATAGTATTCGGTGTTCAGTCGTTTGCTGATTACCATACTAGCATTGGATGTGCTCCGCCATCTTTACAAGAATCCCGCTTTTAAAAATTTTTTAAAGGTTCAATTTGTATGTATTTTTTAAAAATTTATTGTGTATTTGAACGATTGTTTGCGATTTTTCGTAAATTTTCAGGTTTATGTATTGCTGGGGTCATAGAAATCAAAGATGATGATCGTCAGCCTGCTGTGTAATATAATATTAGCAAATTTGAGACATTTCAAATCACGTTATGAAAATTATGCATAATTATTGTTATGATAATCGAAAATAATAATATTGATGTTATTTAAATGAATGGGACCTGGCCAATAATAATTTTATAAGATAATTTTGTTAATTTAACACGTGTTGTGGTAATAGCCACAAAATAAAAAAATTATAAATAACATTTTTTTTTAATTTTTTTTTTTTACACGGATTTTCTAATCAATTATAATTTTTTATTAATATTTTAGGATTTAAATTTATGTTCGTCATTTGTAGAATTTCATTGATTTATTATATTTTAATTTGTTATGTGATTTTTATTTTTCCATTATTAAGATAAAATAATAAGATAATTCAAAATTAAGTGATATTAATTCTAAATTAAAGAAACCTTTATTGTAAAAAAATTCATGGTACTTATGCTGTCGCTATAATGTCATTTCTTACAAAATATTTACAATTTTATGTTAATTATATTATAACATAAATATATAATTATGATTCAATTGCATATAAAACCAATATAATAATTATTAATTATAATAATCAAGAAAATAGGGAATTTTACAAAAATAATAATGAATTTTAACTATATAATATAAAAAAAGGAAACAATTTTAAACTAAACTTCATGCTAATATCATCCAAATATTAAGTTTAGAATATAAATTTAATTTTAAATTTAAAGGTAATAAAATGTTTTCATAGAATGTCACTCATTTAAATCAGTTTTAAATTGGATTTTTTAAAATTTAGCTTTCATTACCTTATTTATATACTATACCATTTTAAAACAAATATAATCTCAAGTTTTGAACCAACCACATTTTTTGGG
Organism: Clitarchus hookeri; assembly: GCA_002778355.1. Taxonomy (NCBI): domain Eukaryota; kingdom Metazoa; phylum Arthropoda; class Insecta; order Phasmatodea; family Phasmatidae; genus Clitarchus; species Clitarchus hookeri. Next base: position 112,689 of record NQII01002823.1, on the reverse strand, counting down.
TATCGATATACTGTTGTTTATGAATATTTGCATCCTTCGTTTTAATATTAATTATGTAGTGTTTGATCATAATTATTTAATAATGATATACATATGTGGAAATTTTATTGCTTTTAGCAGTATTGATATTTTAATAATTTCAGCAAAGAAAGAGACTTAGCTTAGTACCGAAAATACTAATTATATTTTTTTAAATTGAAATATCATTGTAATCAATATGTTAATACTAACAAATAGACTTTTGCATGTGCAATATCCATTTACCCAACTGTGTTCAAGTAATTACATTTCATGTATATTTTATAAAATATAAATGAGTGCCAATAAGCAACGTATATTACACCGAAGATTTCTTTTGGATCCTAAAATTTTACCTCCACCACGCTAATGTTGCCTATGGATGAAAATTTTTGTGGCCGATTAATTAATTTCGTGTGCAAATTGTATAAACAATTAGTTTGGAAAATAATTTATTGGAGTTGTTTCAATTAAACTTTCCATTCTTAACTATAAATCACAACTATGTTTAATCTGTTTTTATAGGTTAAGTAAGTTTTTACGATTGATCATACATATTGAAACATATTAAATCACTCACATTTTCATTTTTTAGGAGTTTGAAATAAACATGTGAGATAAAAATTATGAGTTATTGAATACAAAGCCTGAAATTTTTTCTGAACTACTTTCTTGTACACAATTATGTAGAAATTTTGCCAGTTTCAGTGTCGCAACTGTAAGACAAGAAATGATAAATATTATATAAATGGCATTGATTCGAATTGAGAAGTTAAGTGATTCTTTATAGTATTGTAAAATTACCTATGCCACTGTTCCTAACTGTCAAAGGTTTAGAAGGCCACATATTTCAGAAATTGTCTTCTTCCGAACTAAAAAAAATGATACGTGGTGCAACCTGGTGGTCCAGTTGTCGACTCTAAAATATAAAAAATGAAGGTAACAGTGGATGTATACATATTCTGCACAGTCAAAGGTTGTTGAGCATGATGATTTACAGTCGAGCATCTAAAATATTCCATGTTGAGGTAAATATTCATGTGTCTCTTAACTCCAGCAAGAGTGCCATTTGGTATCCCGATCGTATAGACGTGCTTGATAATGAGTTGTTAAACGAACTGAAGACCCACTACACGATACATGTCCGTATGGAAATAAAGTAAACTTGTGGTGTTCTTTCTCCAAAATCAATGCTTATTTTAACATTTAGCGTCCATGACTTGCATAAAATGGCATAGGAAGACTATTTAAATGTTTGTATAAAGCAATTAATAGCTTCACTTATGCGCTGCTACATGTCTATTCTGTAAACTGCAGAAACTTTGCACATTATTAAATGATTGAAACGTTTACATCTCCACAGCTCAACATATCTAGCTCGCAAACTTAGGGGATTTTTTAACTCAGCTACCTATTCTTTTCTCAAGGCCAGTGACAAAATACTCACAATGAGCTTTGGGCTTACTCCATAAAGATGGCAGGTTTAACTGATGTTTCCACTCGCTTCCCCTCACATGTTGATACATCGTCTTGTACAGACCTTCCTTTCTGTAGGCCAGTTTTGGTTACCCTGTTTGACTTGTACGTTTACCCTGACGTCTGTGATTGTGACCACTGATCTATTCTCGTGAATAGGATATCCCTAGCTGCTTTAACCGTAAATTCAAGATGGATGATAGATAGTGCTGAGTGGGCTAGTTATCTAGTTATAGGGCCTCACTCCGCTTCTTTCAATACGTTCCTCTTGATGTGGAATTGGTACTAGAACGTTTGACGCTGCTGTTGTGTCAACTGGCGACGCTACCATACCGAGATCTTTTCAACATCGTGGCCAGTGCGTCACCTGGGGGAACCACCAATACAAGGATGCTATACATTCCTGACGCTGTTTCCATGCACACCCTATCCACGATAACCTACACCTCTTTCACGTCTGTCGGACCTGGGAGACATGTGTATTTTCACTTTGTGACATGCGTGAATTCCTTCCGTCAACTTATGGTGCGAGGTATGTTCAGTCCTTTCAAATTGCCTCGAGATAACATTGTAATTCTGCAAAGCTGTACTCAGAAAGGCCACGTGCTTCTCAACTTACACATGTCCATTCTGTGAAAGCCAGGACGCTGTATGAACTAAAGCAATCATTTGGCACGTTTTCTTAAAAGCTGTGTATACAAAAAAAGTCTTTAGTCAAATTACTTTTACTTTCTTATTTGTTGGAAAATATGCTATTGGTATGTTTACCTTCGTCGGGCCAACATTGTACAACCAATGCCATTAACAGGAAACAAGTTTTATATGCAAAAAAGATTTATTTTCGCAGTGTATGAATTATTTACAACAATACCCCTTTCAAGTGTTTTGTAAAATACGAATGTTTTCCAAGATTTAAGAGCTGTTTTCTTTTAAATATATATTTAAATGGTTATGTAAATTTTGGGAACACAATGGTTGGTAATTGATATTTACGGTTTTTTTGGTCAAAATTTTTCAAATAACAATGCAGAATTACTAAATTTTGTATTGAAACATGACAATAACGTCCTATGTTTTCTTAAAAGCTACTACTTTTTTAACACACAATACGTGAATTATTTAAAATTTTCTTTGTTTGTCATATGTTGGTTGATTGTTGTTAAACCTACTGTCGGCATTCGGTATATGTACATATTTGGGCCAATATTTTACAACCATCATAAAGTAACTAATACTTTATATTTAATATAAAAAATACCTATGTTCGCAGCATATTAAATCTTTACTAAATTAATTTTCTTTTAAATTGTGTATAGTTATTATTATTTCGAGACAATGTTCTGAACATATCAGTTTGTGATGGGTACTTTCTGTTATGCAGTGTCAACATTGAATTATAAAAATTATTTAAGAGTATGATATTATTAAAATGTTATAAATAATAAAGTAAATAGTGCAAACTTTGACTGATCAAAAGTCTTAAAAGAAATATACGCCATACTGGAATGCACGTAAGGCATAACATGACATCAGTAATTTCACATGATATTATAGTTAAATACTGTTTAAAAGCAGTGAAATGCGAGGTTTTAATACGTTAAGGAATGTATGACAGTATGGTGAACTGAAATGGTACGTAATACTTAATATTACATCTCTGCTGGTGTAGAGTTAAAGTGGTGTAGTGGATATCACACTGAGCTGGTAATACGAAGGACGTCGTTTTGCGCCCCCTCCTGCCGGGTATATTTTCAGGAAGTTAATTCAAATAAAAATTAATCTACATTAACAAAAGAAGAAATTAAAAAGTAATCTACTTTAACCAAATAAGAAATTATTAACAATGGTAAGTGTCAAAATTCTATGTTTTACTATTAATTCAAATTTATTTAAAATATCACTTACCAGTGTTGGGAAAAAATTGTTTATTAGTTGTCATTGTGTATGTTTTAACATGTATGGCCAACATAATATCAGTGCCGTAAAACATCAGCAAGCCATTGGATGGTAAGTGGCTGGACATTGGATGACCAACAATAACGCAAAGTTGGGCCAACCTAGGTCTGTATGCAATTTTGTTGTTCAACCAGTATTATTTTTACATGCCCAAACTTCAAGCGAAGTTTAGTTTAACGTTGGCCCAAAAAAAAAAAAAAGCTACAATGTATGATATTGGGAATTTATTTTAAGTGTGCGCATACTCTTATTGTCAGAATAATGAAAAAGTATTACATCTCGTGTGCTCCGCAAATAATATTTCTATAATTTTTTCTAATCTTTCCAAATATATTTGTGCATGACTAGTTGAGTTTTCGTTACACTCAGATAATACAATTATAATATTTAAAACATTTTATTTAAGAATTAAATTAAAATCTTGTAGTTCATAATTTTTTTGCTTATTCACTCACATTTTTCCTTCCAATTTATATTTTGTTAAGTAATATGAAGAAGTAGTGCTGTAATAGGTGAAGAACTGAGAGAGTTTCAAAACTGATAAGCACTGCCACGGAGGATAGTCGTTCGTGCAGAGACTGGCTCGGGTCCCTCGATACACCAGACAACGCATTGGCCTCTAGGGACGCTTCAAGGACACGCTCCAAGTCATTCTTTTCTAGATGTATGGACCCAATTCGCAGTTAGTCACGTGCGCCGTCGGAATTTAAAGCGTATCTCCAGGAGCGTTCGTCTCCATTGCAATAGGAACTTTTCACTCGCTTAGAACACTTCCGCAGCACCAGTCGATCCCCGCACGTGCAAGCATTAGCATTTGAATGGCGAGGATTGTCGAGTACAGTATCAGATACACTCTGGAACAAATGAACTAAAACAATACAAGTTTATAAAATACTTAATTTAAAACTGCTATCATGAATGTATTTATGGCTTCAACGTACAGTAAAATACTTTTGTTCCCTAGATTGATCCAAAATGTTTGTATATTTTAACCATCGTACCTGAATCCATTACCTTCCTTTGAGTAAGCATAACTGGATAATAATATGCAGTTAAGTAACCGATTTATCATGACGTGGTTGGGTGTCGTTTCGAATCTTTTCCCCTGACTAATGAACGCTTTGTGCGGCCTTGCAACTATCAGTTACATATGCCACAGCATATCCCGGTAATTTGTCACTAATTAAATTAATTTTTAACTTACTGATTGAAAAAAATTGGAGTTCTTAGAAGGAACGACTCAATTTGGAAGTAATTTCTTAAACGAGCAAACTACCGCTGGAGGTGTTAATAATTCAAGCTGCAACGACATGTAACATCTATAACGTCCATTACAGTGCATTGAGTGGGCGTGATACTTACATAAACACTAAACACGTAGATACAAATCTACATGTTTTGGAAGTGAATATATAATTTCTAAGAAATATCAATCCTGCGTAATACATTTCGCTAACTTTGCGAGAAAATATTTTGCCACAATGGTGCATTACTGTCCCGCTGCTTATTAAACCATAAAGTGACATGATTAGTGAGGCGTAAGATATTACGCAGAATGACTGTTTCATTCCATTAAAATATTTGCTGATAAAGTAGAATTAAGGTGTTATTGAGGATTGTTATCACTTGATTTTCTTTATTGCCTTCCAGAAAGCTGTAAACATCAATTAACCTGTTCAGCATTAACTTATGTTACACACTTGTTAACTTCCATCGCGATTTTAGCAACTGAAATACTAAATACAATGTGTAAAGCGCCAGGGAGTCAACTCAATGAGGTAAGACCACTGAACTTAGTATGCCTCGGAGATTCATTAGATAGTAAGACCTCCATTTGATGGAGTTTGATGTGGGCAACATTGTGGGTTTTCGCGAGTCAACCATGCAATTTCCAGGCGTGTGTGGCATTCTGATGGTAAGGTGGCAGATATTGGAACCGGTGGGTATGTGATACACGGACTCAAATTTGAAAGGTTCGTGTATACCAAGACAGCTATACCATATCAAAGGAAAATTTTCATATTGTGTGTCTTTATTCATACAGGCCCGTCGCATCAGAGCCTGCCAACTGGACACAGATACAAAACACTTTAAAGAACTTTATGTCTTGGTGAGTAGTATCAATCAGACTACAAATTCACTGTCTCATAAGTAGGCTGTCATTAGCACCATAGCAGAAACGGGGGTGTTTTAAGTTGATCTGTAACCAGGAGGCATAGAGTCACGACGATGGTCGTTGCATCATGTTTAGCTGTAAACCTTGGTTCTGCATAGCCATGGATTACTTACATACGAAGGTATGGCGAAGCCAAGGAGAGAGGGCACACCCTGCCATTGTTGTGGAGACATACAAAGGATATACTCCTGGCATCATGGTGTGGATTCCAAGGTCACCTCTGGCAGATACTCGGAGACATTGATGGCACATCGGAGTCCCAGTGACGTCCTGCACCTCACATGTTACTCCTCTCTAGACAGCACCATGAGATCATTATTCAACAAGCCAAAACAAAGACCGTCCACACACGACGCATTTGTCTGAGGAATGACCACGTCGTATCGAAGTATTCTCATGGCTAGCAAGATCACACACTCTGTTCCCGAGAGAGCATGTGTGGGAACACCTTTGATACCAACTCCAACCCAGTGCCAATCTGCAGGATATTGAGAGCCATTTACAACAGCGGTGGAGCGACTTGCCTCAGGAGAATCCAAAGACTGTGCGACACCCTTCCGAGCCATACCGGCATGTGTATCCACGTCTGTGAAGGTGCTACATCTTTCTGATTAGGTTGTGTTCCATACAATTTAATACGAAATATCATTAAAAATGGCCGTCAATTTTAACAAACTTGTCTAGAAAGAAGTGATAAGTGCACTGGTTCTTGCAAACCGGCGAGGTATCCGACACACTGCTACACTTTCTTGGAAACAAGTGTAAACAAATATGTGCAGGTTATTAAGACGCCTTTTGTATCGTTTTAAGTTATGAACCACCATTTATGGAAAAGTGACAAACGTTTAAAATATTACGCGACAGCTATGACTATTTAACACTTTGCGCATGAGGACAATCTAAAACACGACTTATGATACGCTTGTGTATTTTTGCGTGACACTGTTGCCAAATATGTATGTTTCTATAATGATCTAGAATATTATCATGTGAGAGATATCTCCTAAAAAGAGCCGAGCAAACCGGGCTTTGGGGAAGAATTAGACCTGGGGGTCTAATGGACCTTCCAGCACGTGGGGCTGCTCGGAAAGAAGATAACCAGCTGGAAAACAGCGACTCCCGTGATCAGATAGGTTAGGTGGTTCGTACTCTTATCGTAAAGTAGTTTTATAAAGTAAAAATGGTAGTTTTAAAGACCAATTTTAATTAAGGAGAAAATCATGGTAAGGCAGAACTAAATACTTTGTTAAGCCACCTCGCATCTGATATATTGACCAAGAATATTGAAGTACTTGTTAAGCTACTCCATGACAGAATACCGGCGAAACTTCAAAGAATAAAGATTTTAATATATATGTTTAAATGTTATCAAGCCATTTTATCAGCAGAATGCAAGTTCTAGTTTAAGGGAAAACCGAAAATAAATCTTGTAATTTTTTTTGCGGTATTTAAAAAAATATTGGGATACACATTTTACTGTACGTATCTTATCATTCATAGTGAATTAGTAATCTTGTAAGGAATATTTTTGAATGATATGTATATGTAATTGATATATATATTGACTGATAAGTAAGATTTATTTACCAGTTTTGTCAGAAAATATAAGTAAACGCTAACATGATTTTTTTCGTTAAAGATGGAACGTTATATATCCATCATGGTGGAGAAAACCAAAGCCGCAAAGAATCTATATTTTACCTTTTACTTGTTCTTTTTATTCTATAAGATTGCCAAAAGAAGGAAGTGGAATCTCGCTGATGTACCGCTTTGTTTTTCTACTCGTTTTTATCTATGTGTTAAGTATTGAAGAACCGAAATAAGAGGGAGACCTAAATATTTCAATAATAAGTGTTCTTTAAAAATTAAATTTATAAAAGAAAATTTCAGCAAAATGAGAAAAATCTCAACTCCCGCTGTAAAAATTAAGAGAGCATGTGCGCTTGAGAGTACCATATAAGCATACTATGAATAGTGTACAAGTGTCAATGAACAATTTAGGGGGCGTTAAAATACCCTAGTAGAAATGTATTTAATAACACTATAGATTACATTCTTAAATGTTTCTGCTTCAATGTTAATACACGAGAAAAAAATTTTAGGTTGTATTGATAAAATACCATCAAATTCCTAGGATATCAAGAACATGAAATGTTACACGTACAGCAGACACCTTAATAATCAGTGTCACCACGCCGAATAACCACGCGTGCAGAAATTCTGGCACGTAAACGGTGGTATGAAAGGTGAATATCTATCTGTGGTATTGTATCCAATGCTTTCTGTACTTCTTGGTGTAGCTGGGTGATAGTCGTTCCCCGGACTGGGCTGGCTGTCAGGCACCATCCCATCATGTCCTACACATGTGTGATGGGGCTGAGGTCTGGAGATCTAGCGGGTTAGGTAAGCATTCATCAACTATGTAGAGAAGGCTAAGTTGCCCTACCGACGTGGATGTGCGTTATTGTACCGGAAAATTGGTTACTGCAGTATGTCCAGATATGGTCAGAGGTTAGGATTGAGGTCACGGATGTATGATGCAACCGTCGCGCTCCCGTAAATGAATACCAGAGGCGATCGGGACGAGTAGCTTATGATCTTCATACCATAATCTCAGGTGTTGGTCAGATATAACGAGTGCGAGTACACAATGTACTGTTAAACTCATCTGCATATCTACATACTGCGAACAAGCCTATCACTTTGTCCAAGCCTGAAACTACTTCCATTGCTAAACACCACTGCTCTCCAATCACTTCTCCAACACTCTCTACCGACACACGGTGATATGTAGCTCGACTGAAAACTGCGTGTTATGCATTCAGCTGAGCGCTGCATCAAACTAAGCAGAAGCTAGGAAACAACTACTATGTATGACCTTGTGCCATAGAGTTTTGCACGTGTGCACTGTTTTTCAGCCAAGATTGGCACATGGATCTTAGAAATCGATACTCAAGAATAGACTGTTGACCACTTTCGGCTTCTGTGCGTACTTACAAGTTGTGCCATTTCAAAGCTGAGTTTACATGTCTTTGAAAATAACAAGTTGAAATCTATTATTTTTCACTAAAGACATACTTATGAGATTCAGACTGTGTCATGAGCAGTTGAATGTGAGAGACCAAACTAAAGGCTATTGACGGTATTACTTTAAGCAAATTTATCTCTCCCCACCTTCTTTTAATTTAAACATTGCATGTGACTAATAAACAAAGTATACAGTTTCCAGCACCTGAAGGGATCGGAAGTCATACTGAACCACGATAACCGCACAAACTCATACAATGCACAGACATAGGTTAGAGCACGATCCACAGTGCGTACATCGCTCTTGACAGCAACAAATTTATTTTCAAAAGGATTGAGTTTAGGCGAATTCGGGGCCAGGCAAGGAAACTCAAGTGTGTGAAGTGTTCATCTAACCACTTGGCGACAACACGGGAGCAGTGGATCAATGCATTGTCTTTCCGTAGGTACAGGTTTGTAGGAATATAAATTTGTGCTCATGATCTGCCAGGAAATCCCAGTATTGTTTGCCGATAAGGCAAGTTGGCGCCGGTAACAGGAATACTATTTGATAACACATAATCACTCCCATATGAAGGTAACAACACCACAAGCCTGAAATATAACTTGATGAAACAAGAAATCCGTCGCTTCATGTGCCAATCTGTACGTCGACTCATCCATTCATGCGACCTTTTCCATGTGTCGAGAGTCCAATGGCGATTTCCCCGTACCAAGTTAATCATTGAGTCTTGTGACGTGCGGTGAGCACAGGTTTCCTAGTGAAGTGGTGGCTCCCTTACCCCATAGTAAGGCGATGGTTCTGAATGGTGTGGCTTCTTACAGGTTGTTGTGGTCTTGCACTGGATTGGTTAGTGATCTGTTGCACTGTGGCCAGTCAAAACGATGTTACCAAATGTAATAGACGACAGCGACCCCTGTCATCGATACGTTGCACACCACAGCAGATATTGTTTCTTCCCCACTATGTTGTTGATGTTTACTCAGACGGCCAGTGTTAAGTCTAACAACATCCCAGTCATGCGTGGCTGGATAATCATCGAATCGTTGGGGCGAACACAGCAGTATTCCGCGCTAGCATGGTAGGTGTCTCTGATGGAACTGCTTACGAATGTATATTGGTAGTATGAAAAAGGTCACTTGTAAACACATGGCTGTTAGCTGGGGATCTAGGCAGCCATTCGCCATCTTGCATAACAATTCCATAATATTTTAATGTTGTCACACAACCCTGATCTTGTCCTTCATCCACCGTTTTGGATGACATCGCCCTGAGCACTTCAACTCCTGAAGATGTCACCCCTGATGACATAACCATTGATGACATCACTTTTGATGACATCACTTTTGATAACATCACTCATGATGACATCACCCCTGATGATGTTACACTAATTACCTCACCGTCTATGACATCACCACTCATCAATTATATACCAACCCCCATGACATCACCGACCTCTATGATGTCAACAACTCCTATGACATCCCCGACCTCTAGGATGTCAACAATATCTATGACATCACCAACAGCATCCAGTATAGAGGCAGGTAATGGAAAATTTCCCAACTAAGGAAAAGCGAAGGAGACAGTAATGGAATGCACATAAAAAAACAGCAACACAATACATGTTTAGAAAAAGGGCGAGGAAAAGAGAAGTTGGCATAAACAAAGAATACATGCCAGAACGGTACTACAACAAGTAACTGCATCACTTGTGTGCAATACAAATACCAATTCATATATACAACTTCTGCTGTGATAGGTGTTGAGGCCCACTGGATACATTTATAAACCTCAGGTCAGATGCCCAACATAGAAGCCAAATCCCTTGCANGTCAAGTAGATATGAGAAATTGAGGAATCGAAATAGCAGACACATCATGCTTATCTCAAAAAGTTATCCTCCTTCAGGATTTACATCATAACAACACTAATAAGTTGTACGAAAGCAGTGTTCCAAGATATATCGGCGACACACCTGACAAGAAAATTATTCCTTTTGAGTGAGCTACTGTGTTCTACCAGTCATAAACAATGCACTTGACAAAATGAGTATTCCTCTTACACAGGCAATAGTGTGCTACGACAAAAAAAGACTGGTACAACTAAAAAACAGTGGATTATTTTTCACCATTCCAAGCAATTATTATATATATTTGATTTGCGAGAGGTAAATGGAAGCGCTTCTGCTTCGACACTCCTGGATCAAGGAGCTGCCTATTAAGTACTCAGACGTGGTTCCACCCCCTGAGACAGACACATAACGTAAAAATATATGCCTGCCCCAGATTTATATGTGTTTATCACTTTATAAAAATTATATATTAAATAATTTTATATAGCTACAATGTATTTACGTTTACCATATTCCAGGATCCTTAATTTGTCGTCCATCTACAGGAGTGCCGGTTATTAGTGCATTGAGTATATTCATCGAGTTTGAGGAGGGGGGGGGGAGAATTTATCATTAACATTTACAAAACTTTTTTTATATTTAAATAACATATTTTTAAGACACATCTTGTATTATTTTGAATGTTTCACATCCTTTTCAGAGCACTTGTATTTGTAGAGCTTGGTCCTCAGCCAAATAAACTCAATCATCCCCTACCACTCTTATCTTTAAACTACTTACTAGTCACTTTATTTGCCAGGTGAATAACAACGATGTGTGGGTGGGTAGGAACTCGTGCTGAACTCAGACATGAGTGCTGGATCTGAGGAAATGTCCTAGTAGAAAACATCACTTTCGATCAAGTACAACAAGAAATCGATGTCAATTTATGCCAAATACAGCTTGCTGTCACACCTCTGTTTCATCACATTGTAAAAATCCTGTTCATTAATATCTTCGACAGGTCAATTACTGCAAATCCTGAATAAATAGGATTGTCGAATAAGATGTTTTTGTGCTCAATTTTCACAAATGAAAACGTTTCATCTATAACTTTGTGTGTTTAAATGATGGTTTAACAATAATTTTCTTTGCACAATGATGATGGCATTTAAGTAACATACTTTGGCACTTCCTCTTATTCTCCATTGGCTTCCTACAGCTAGTATTGTTAATATGTTTGTATTTATCCTTCCTTATCTTCTTTGAAGCTGCCTTAAGCATATAAATATTAAGTTCGATGAAGGGCTATAATCAATTCTTCTGATTGAATTGCATTGCTTTATGAATCTTCTTCGCCCTCAATACATGTCTAATTACTTAATTGTGATTTCTCTAAATAGTAATATTTTTTTGGCTTCACATGAAAGCTCAAGAAGGATGGGGGAAGGGGGGGGGGGTTTCTAACAGGAACGGCAGGACCGTGTGGTATTTGTGGAGTTATGATGGGTACTCCATTACTACATCACATCACTATTGTCAGATACTAAGATCATATCCAGATCGATGCTGGTCGATTTAAAGCTCGAGTATGTAAGTGGCAGAGACGTAGCGGAAACATATACATTATTTGCATCTACGTACTATAGGTATGCTGGTGACTTGCTGTCATCATAAGTGGCAGGCACATTGTTCTTCTTTGCCTCACAATGCCACTTGATGCACTCAGCTGCTTCTCTGGATACCAGCATCGTTAAAAAAGGTTTCTATTGTAACACTACATTTAACATCTTAAGCACTTCATCGAAGAGAAATCTGGTGGCACTCGCTTACCAAACACAATCCAGTCGGTGCATCTTCAGACAATATATCATAAAGACATCCATCATAAGGTAAACATAGCTGTATTCATGAAGTTTATTGGCAACCAGTTTTCTGTCAGACCTTCCGGGTGTGTTGATAATCGTGGAGGGTGATGTTACACTTGGTTAGCCAGTTGTAAAAAGGCTCCATGGGTGGTATCTGTGTCTCCTTTAGTTTCTCCAAACAGTCAAGAATGTCATCAGGTAGCACTCATTTTCTGCTTGCAAACTCGAGCTTGTCTTTACTAAAAATTCTTGCAGTTTCCTTAAAATCAGATTATGTCACATTCTTTATTTGAGTCGCGACACTGACAGACATAAATCTATATGCGCCGATAAATAGAATAATGAAATTTTCCACACTATCACTGATTGTATTAAGTTTCTTTTATGTGTGCACATTAGTAAACTTTTTCAGTGTACCAAATATAGTCAACTGCCTCCTACACTTGTCGGGCTCGCGGTGGCTGAGCGGTTAGTCTGTTAGCCTCCCACCAAGACGAAATGGGTTCAATCCTGGCCGGGTCACTCCCGGATTTAAAAAATGGGAATCCTGCTGGAAGATGCCGCTGGTCGGCAGGTTTTCTCGGGGATCTACCATTTACCCTACTATTTAATTACGCCACAGTCCATACTCACCTCAACCACCCTCATCGGCTCTTAAGACCTCGTCCAAATCTATTCACTTCACTTCCTTTCCTACACTCGTCGGATTCCAAATGCTTCAAATTCGGTTTCATCCCGCAGCTATGCTTGTGTTGTCTTGCATCAGAGTTGTGAGGAAAACTTCCATTGCAGAGCTTACATCTTGTGCAGATTCAAATGGTTCTCAAGTTTATCCTTGTGGGAAATTTTCTTCTTGCATTTGTCACATACACACTGCTCATTCCTGATGGGACGGAGCCTACAAATTTGCCCATGGTGCAGGTCTTTTTTGCGAACTTTTAACAATTCGTTGCGAAATCCACACTGCAATATGGGAGGTGGTATCGTACACGCCATAAACCTAGAAGTAGAATTAAAGGAAGACACGAACGTTTCAGCAGCACTAGTTACCTTCCTGACCACAATGATTAACTGCACAGGCACAAGCCACTTTTAACAATAATGACACACAAATCCAATGGCAGGTTGGGGTTTTGGGAACAAGGCAGTGCCAGACAGTATTAACAATTGAAGCATGAATATACCATAAAAATAAGGAAGACGAGTGGTGTAATAGGTAGCAACGATAGCGTGTACTGAAAGCTTCCTTCATTTGACTCGATTTGACATGATAGAAAGAGAGTTGAGACGAGTAAACTGTGAAGGATGTCTCCTGGATCAGAAAACTATCCTATATGACAAAACAATTGAAATTTCCCCTCCTCCTAGATGTGCACTTCCAGCAATATTTCATTTCACACATAATTATATAATAAAAATTTATTTTCATTGGATTTTGGCTTTAATGTCGGGGTGCATGAGGGTGATCGATATTCCATTTAACAAAAGTCACCTACTCATCACTCTGCTTGACTTAACTGTGCCAAATACCTTAAACTAATCATTATTATTTAAGGAAAAACATGCATAATATAAAATATTCATGAAAGTCTTTATCATAACCTGAAAACCACTGTGGATTATACACGAACAGTATGCAAACAAATTAAAAATATTTTGAGAAGCACACTGATATACCGAGTCTTGGCCTAGTAATTTCTTGAACAGCGAGGAAGATCCTTAAACAAGAATGCACTATAGGCAGTGTGATCACTAGGGAGTAGTCGATAAACATGCGACCAGTAACGAACAACGACTGAAGAAATTGTAGTCTCCAATATGCTTTATACACATAACTATTATAAGTGGAAGAGGGGGGAAAGTGGGAGGAGTCATGGTTTAGAATCTGTGTTGTCACATATTGAAATTGTGGGCTGATCAATTCTCAACTCGGGAAGTCGCAGTATCTCTTTTTCGTAATAAAATATTTGATGACACGTGGTGCAATCATCTTGGCTCAGGGGACGAGTCATAACGCAATTGGATAACCCAGCCTAGTTAATGACATCAGCCAGCCAGCCCTGACGTCATATCTGTTTCTGGAAAGTTCTCGCGATGACGATGTAGAGTAGTGGAATTTAAGGTTAGAAGCTATCAAAAATCATTAGCGATCTCTCGGGCGATGTGACTTGTCGATCTTACTCATACTGTAATGGAATTTTGTGGTCGGAGGTCAGCCACATACATTAGTTTTACCTCTGCAGTGCAGCTGGTTATTGACTTTTGTAGTCGGCATTAGTTTCCTTAATTCTAGGCAGGAATTTGAGTCATCATGGATGATAACAATTCTTCTAAACATGTTTTTACAAATTTTCTTTTCACTCGCATATGTTGTAATTTGTGTAATTTCGTTCGTTCCAAAACAAACTTCATTATTTTGCATCTACAGTGTACTTATAGTTTCTCATGTACTCATCACCAATATTTAATATATATTTCATATTTGTTTTAGTAGTTAATAGGTGTAGGTATTAGGAGTTTGTTCGTTCGAGGCAAATGCTTTTTATTTTTTAACATGCAAAAGACACAAAATATTTCAGTTGGGGTATAATATATTAGTTTTTATATTGGAGTTTTTTTACTATTCCTGACAAATTTAAGTATTTAAAAGTTGTAGGAAAATGTTACAGAAAGATGTTATTATAATTTTGAAAGATATTTGCATTTTCATATATAATATACAGTTTAATTTTTTGCCCTTGTAATTATTTTTTACCAAAATGTTTAGTCAGTTAAACTTGCAATACAATTTGTATTCAATTATTTTTCTTTGACTGTAACTAGTTTATGACATAAAGGATTATATGTAATGAAATAGTTGTTATATTTTCCACAAGTTACATTATATATTGAAGTATGACACACGCTCAGCTGCACAAAAACACTATTTCAACACAACATAATAACTTTGTGCTTAGTCAAATACAACGAACAAAACTCTTAACATGAGTATGGAAAACTTAATAAATTCTGAAATAATTTATGTCGGCATGATATCACACAGCAAACATATTGCCAGTATCTTAAAAACGATTCTGAGCCAATTCCGATAGAGTATCTTTGTCTTGTCAGTTAAATTGCAAACATCTTAGTGATTATGGCCCAGTACCATTTTCGAGATAATGCTCTTTATCAAAATTAAGATATCTACTTAATGGTTTTTGCTGACAAAATGTTGAAAATTATTTTGGTTAAGAGAGAAATTAGTCAGCTGTTAACGGCATGATGTCTTTTTTGAGACAATGGCCCACTGTACTATTTAGGATAACGTATGTGTATCACCGAAATTATGTAGGCACGATATCTCACAGCCAACCATCGCCAAAATATCTATCAATATTCTGATCCGATTCAGATACAGCAAATTGGTTTTTCAGTAAACTTGCCAACATAATCTTTATGACAGCCCAGTAACGTTTCGATAAAATTATATGTATAGTATATGTATAGTAGATTATAAAAGAATGTGTATATTAAATATACAAAACCACATAACCCAGTTTAAATATATGTTAATAAAAAGAATAGGCCTACAAAATGATTTACAAAAAAGTCGAGTTTTTCATTTCCAGAAAGTCTATATTTAATGTATTTAACAGATAAGAAGATCATCCCGATTAATGTTATGACGGGCTGTATATTACATCTACATTAATTATTTATAAACTTTACTTATCTCTTTGTGTTCGTGTGATCCTTATCTGTTTTGTGTAATAGAATAATGAAAGCCTCTATGGCACTCTGTCACACTGATCGGTTCTAAATTTTTACAATATTTGTATAACACTAAGGTTCTTAATTACATGGATATGTAATATGGCTTTATTTACATCTAATTATTAAAAGGTTTTTTTCAATACACCATAAACCCTGTATTTGCTGTGACTTCGTACTGGGTAGTTGAAAAGACAATGCGATGAATATAAGTAAAGAGAAAAAAACCATTTCTAAAAATCTAAATTTAAAAAATTAAGTTTTTTTGCATGGTGGTACCGCTTATTGTCTGGACATCACACCACCATAGATCCGGCACCATTATGACATAAAGCCGCCAAAGACCCGGCATCGGGGCAACATCAAGTCGTTGCAGGCCGAGCATTGTGGTTACGTTCAGCCACCACAGACCTGCCAACAGTTAGGTATTCATTTTGTGTCTGCTCGGTTCCAATATAAGATATTTTTGACACTGTCACAAACAGTTAGCCGATGATCCGCATTTATATCCGGCCCACTTCCGGCATAAGACAGCGGGCCAGGTTTAGCTGGCCGTAGTTTGCTGGTTAGCTTTCACCGGCACGATTATGTCCCGTATCTTTGGTGTTTGTTGAGTTTCTTTTCTATAGCATATTATTTTGGTTTGATACTAGCATACAGACAAATGCGTGTCTGACATTTGTATCTAATGATACAATGAACAATTTTACGAAATAATGGAAAACTTTATGAAAAAATCTTACAAACTTTTTACTCAATTCGCATTACCAGGAGCAATAGACGGTTGTGTTAAGTATATTAAAATAACTTCATTTTACGTTCTGTATTCGATTAGATTATAAACATTGAGTTATTCGGCTTGTTGTAACATAAATAATGTTAAAAACTGAGACATTTATTTTCATCTATTCACACAAAGCACACGTTTTTAAAGGCAAATAATATTTCAAATAGATGTTGGAAACTGGCTTGCGAGATTTATTCATTAAACCACTGTCTGAATCGTGTCAGAGCAGCCGCCTCGAACTCTCTGAGGAACCAGTCGGAGGACTGACAAGATGGCGCTTGTTTCTTCCACCATTTGTGTACGACCAATATGCTCATTGCTTAACGCTTGTTTTATCATCTCAAACGTATCGTGGCCACTTTTATATAACTGGAGTATACAATTATCACTATATATAACCGAACTAATAAAAGTTATTTCCCAATGGACATTATTCTTTAGAGAAATAAATCAACGTTGTAACCCTTTGTGGTTTTCATCGGCGTGCTAACCGACTAAACATAAGTATACAACTTATGCATCAGAAAGTCACTGCAGATAAAAAAGAAGAGCAACGAAGTTAAACACTTTAACATCAAAATAGAACTTGTCCTTCATTTCTCATTATGTTAAAAGTATTTAAATTATAAAATTTACCAAAGGCTGGAGTATTAATGGCTTGCATGCTTAGCTTACAAGTAACTTATATGGTTGAAAACTGCACACACATTCATACATTAGCCAAGATCTGACATTAAGGACCCATCCATCAAAAACTAGTTTTCCATCCTGTTTAACTACAGATGTTGGCATCAAACAATGTACGAATACTATTTAGTTTATTCCTTTTAGCAAAGTAGCTTATATGAAAAGGGACATTTATGAAATAAGGAATTATAAGCATTAAAAAGGCTTTTATTTCACAGTACATTCGAATCACTGCAAATATAGGGAAAATACATCTATTTCATCATATCCACAAAAATATATTGTTCCAATAAAACAAATTTTTATTAAAAATAGTCTAATTTACAAACTAATAAGTGGCATATCATTGAGATAAATTTTTCCTAAAATGTCTTCGATGCCACTTAATCGACGCACGAACACTAAGCATTACGCACACGGCAATGTTATGTTTTTCCTCGGGCAAAAGGAAAACTGAAAGGGAAACTCAAGCACGCTCATGAAAGTGGTAGGTTTAACTAGGGATGGTAGTGCAATAGGCAACATGGACATATTTTGCTGGCACTTGGTTTTCAATCATTTATGTGTTAGAAATGTATTTACTAAGTATCAAGATTAAAAAATTAGTTTTGAAGAAGTTATGACGGAATGAAAATTTTACTTTTGAAACGCCCGTTAAAACGCGCCTGTCGTACCTGCTCACTCGGTGACGTCACAAGTTAGATACAGCCTCGGCCGCCGCGATTGTTTACTTCAGCGGTGATGCGTATTTGGTTAAACAGAAATTGTTTGAAGCAATGGAAAGAGAAAATATACAGTCAAGTTTACCAAAATCATCTATATGGTTTATTGTACCGCAGTGTACTAGTACATCTCGCAAAAAACCTGATCAAATATTTGTTAGTTACAAAAAACGAAACAAACAGGAAGACGTGTTTTAACGCAGTTTCGTCAAAATCAGTTCGTTTTGTTTGCGAAGACAATGTTGACGTACGCAATTATATTTAACGTGTTTATGTTTCCCTTATGTAGGTAGTTTTGACACTGGACTTCTGAATGTCTGCTTTTTATATCTGACCTAACCTTCGTTACGGTACTATGGTATTGTTTAATACACGCCACAACTCGTTTAGCAATTCGTATGTGATGTAGGCGTTAGCATAATAAATATGTTAACGTATTTAATAATAATAAAGGCATATAAATATGTTTAGAAAAAATTTAGCCACAGAAGGCAAATTTTACAAATTTGAGTGTTTATATATTCCAAGTCATACCAAACAGACAGAACTTGATATAGATATATTTTTATTAATTTAATAGAACTTCTAACATTCTTTTCAAGATCACAGCTATCGTATTTAGGCTATATTCACATTGCATGAGTAAATAATAACACGTCACGATGTTAAGCCATGCAAATTAAACAAAAATTATTTGGGTGGGGCTCAGAGTCCCTTTTGCAAAAAGTTTGGTTTATATTACACGGTATTTTTCAAACATAGTAATTTCTAATAAACTTAAGTTGTTTTGATTTGTCCCTAGTTAGCTTTCATAAGCCTAATCATTTTAAGTTAAATAGTAACTTAATTTTTACATTCAAAACACTAAATTGCATGTTTTTAGAAACGTTAATAAAACTGATCTTATTTCATATTTGCCCTTCCCTTTTTTTAGAAGTTACTAAGTTTGGACGTTACAAAAAAATTACGAGACTAAGTCCACAAAATTGACTTTTAGTAGGCCTAAGCGTTTTACACAAGTAAGCTGTTACTTTTAAAACATTTTCCCTTAAATAAACAGTTAAAACAACTCTTGAGTAATAAAACAAATTCTTAAGCTGTAATTATAGATTTTTTTCACTGTATTTTAAAATGAAAGTGTAGACACAGCAATCGTGACATCAGAATAATAAAAGATATGTTAGGTACACAAAACATAACAATAACAAGGTAAGCAAGTTATTATTGAACATTTTTTTTCGTTTTTAAACACTATATTTGAGTGGAAAATACAGGTTTGCCGGCCGACTGCGCGGCGATCTGCCCGCAGCTGCTCGAGGAGTCGAGCGGTGTCGGGTAGTGACTGGCGTGTTAGCTTTAGGCCTACTGTCACCATACTGCTCGTTATCTCACATTTCTGAAGCGAAAAAAGTGTTTTATGAATACAGAAACGTGGTTTATAATCCGGAAATATATGTAACCTTCGTTCTCAACATTACATTTTATTTTTAAGTAGTGTAGTTAAATTTATCACAGTTATCAAGCATGGCGCGCGACAACACAGTACGCTCACTGCAGTCGCCTTCATTACAATTATGTTATTCTTGCGAATGTAATACCTATTCAATATTTAAATTTCCAACTTTGAATCTTAGCTATTATAATAATAAACACAGATGATAATTATACGTACCACCTCAATAAAACGTACAAACAAATAAGTTGTAACATGTGATGTGGGCCTACTGTGTATTTGAAGATCACGACTGTGCGATATGAGACACGATCTTACATTTGTAATTTTACACCTCTTATTTCAGATTCCACAAAACAATGGGAATTTGAGTAATCAAGTACCATATCGGTATCTACTCGTGGCAGATTGTCCGACTGCGCTTCCACAAAGTTGCCTTCCATTTTAGTGCTGCGTGTTTGCAACGTGCCGGGGCCGGCCGCCGGCGTATGACTAGTGACGTCTAACCAATGAGAGAGCGTTCCGCATTCACGTGACAGCGGCCGCGAAAGTTACTGTTTTAGTACTCAAATAACTCTTTCATAACCGATTTTTATGCAACAAGCGGAGCATTTTTATTTTCATACGCATATACAGGTGAGCTCGTATCGTTTTCAACTATATTTGCAAAATTTGCATGTTGCCCATTCACACATGCGTCTTTCCTCGTGCAACTGACATTATTTTCACGAAGAACTTTGTAAAATGTGTAAATGACTCAAGATTACTGTACGCTGGCACCTACCGAGGTCGAGCAATCCCGCCTGAAAGTCAGAGTTGACATCAGTTAATCGACGTGACCGGCCAGTGCAAGGAACACCATCTCCCATGGCGAGAGATATGAAAGACACATTATCTCCGCGCGGCTAAAACACGACGCTACGCTAGTCTTTCCCGTCAGACAGCTGTCTCTGTGAAACTTGTGATTTATGACTTATTTTCCTGTTCTCGAAATGCGTTGGAGAAGCTCCTTCCCTCTCCTCCTGGCCTACATTCTTCACGAAACTCTGTTTCCACCTCCTCCTGTCGCCAATGTATTCATCTGTCACGAGGCAAAAAGCCTTCCCACATCCCAGCTTTTCACTTCTGCCTCCAGGCGGTGTGCTTCCATCTCGACACCGCACATTTCATTCCCGGTTTATTACTGCTCCACGCCTTTCTCATTATTAGACACACGACGTTCCGATCACCTGGGCAATTCCTTTTTTATAACAGCATTTCAGTGAGTATGTCGTAATTCAATTACTTTAATTTAAAGCTAGGGCTTCCTTTCAAGCAGAAACAAAGAACAATTATCATAAAACAAAAATTATTATGTGGCCTGAAACCTGTCAGTATTTGCTAAAGACGCTGTAATTCGTTGAAGTAAAAAATGTTGCGTAGAATAAAATTTAATGAAAAAGCAAGTTAATATTTTAATAAATTAGGTTTTTCAAATCTTTTAAAACGTATAATTTTCACACGTCTTTTGAAATTACTTTTTAGCCTACATTCCGAACGAAAGAAATGCTTATGAGATCACTTTCCTGTATGTGTGCCTGTGTGGGGATGTGTGTGTGTCTGCGTGTGTGGTGTCCTTTTCAATTTTTGAACCTGTTAACCAAATTTAACCAAACATGGTAAAAATGTAAAACTTAATAAGGATACCTTAATTTTATAGCTTAAAACCACGTTGGGTACTTACTTTAAAAATGGCGGCCATTTTAATATTTGGTTTATAAGTCATATCTTGGGAACCATTCAAACGATTTTAACCAAATTTGTATGCCAGTAGAGCATTAAGTGAGCATTAAATTTAGAGATTAATATTATTGTTAGTCTGTCATTTTGTAAAAAAGCACCAAATGAAAAAATAAAGATTGTACACTATATCTCATAAATATTAAAAATTCTAACCCAATATCGCAGGTAAGTATTACTTGGATAGGCCAAGAAATATAAGTGATTGAAATTAATGAGGTACGTATTTTCAAAATGACGGCCACACAAATATTTAAGATTTATTTGGAATATTAACAACATCATTTTACCAATTTCCACCAAAATTTGTGTTCTGTAAGCATCTATTACAAGCACCATACATACCAAAACAAACAACTACGTTTGTTGGCCATTTTGGAAGATAGCACCATACAAATAAATGAAGTTACTATGTCATATCTCGGTAAAAAATTAACCGATTCCTACGAAATTTGGCAAACAAATAGTAGTGATGCAGATGATGTTAAATTATTGGTTTTAAGGATGCTAGACATTTATTTTAAAAATGGCGACTACATAGTAATTTTTGTTTAGAATGCTATATCGTCGAAACTATAAAATAATTTCGAACATAACTTTATAATATTGCAATAGATATTACAACTTTAAATTCTATTTACATATAGCATATTTTGTCCACCATTTTGTAATATAGTACAATGCGAATACATAAAGTGTTTATGTGATTTTCGGGGAATAATCTACCAATTCCTATCAAATTTGGCAGACAAGAAGAATTGCCTCATATGATGTGAAATTGCATGTTTTTGAGAACTCTCACACTTATTTTCAAAATGGTGGACATTAATATATTCTAGCTTAAAAACGTGATATCGTCGAAAACATGTAATCATTCCCAACTTATCTCCATATGCTCACAGAATATATTACAAAAATCAAATGTTTCTACATGGAGCAGACTTTGTTCGCCATTTTGCAAGATAACAGCATGCCAATTAATAAAGCTGTTATGTCATATCTTAGGAAACAATTAACAGATTTCTACCTAATCTAAAAAAAAAATTGTACTGCATCAGGTGGTATAAAGTGGTATGTTTTAAGTAGGTCGTGCTCTTATATTCAAAATGGGTTATATATTAAATTTTAGCTCACTTTATCTTAACTATATCATCCATAAAATTGGTCTTTGCAGGGCCTCATTACTCTGACATTTTGTAAGATAACCCCACCTATAAAAAATAAATTTTTTATCTCATATCTCGGGAAACAATCAACCAATTCTTACAAAATTCGGTGAAGATGTGATTTTGTGGTAGGCTATATAAATGTATGTATTTTTAAGTTTGACACACTTATTTTCATAAGGGCAGATGCAAAATCATTTTATTTTTGTGTGCTATATCTACGAAACGATGTAAACTATTTTAACTTAGCTTTGTATATTTGTAGTATACAATCATCGAATTTGCTACTACATTACTTTTTGTCATCCATCTATGAAGATCACCACATGAAAATTATGGAGATTTAATGCTATATGTCGAAAACCAATCAACCTTTTCCCACTAAATGTTACACTGAGACAATTTAACCAATTTGTACTAAATTGTGAACGCCACAAATATTACAGAAAGCCATAAAAACTTTCATGATATAAATGGGTCAAACAGTGATGCTTAAAATAACGGCTACATAAATAATTGACATAAATTTGCCACATATATTAAACAATTTAACCAAATGGAACCAAAATATTATGGTTTGCAGTGTAAATTAGAAGCATATTATATATAGCCTCTTTTTTGGTAATATTGTACGATAGCATCAAATAAGAAAGAAATATTATGCCATATCTTAAGGACAAATAATCCGATTTTCACCAAATTCCTTGCACAGGTAGCTCTA
The DNA here is from genome assembly GCA_002778355.1 of Clitarchus hookeri. Lineage (NCBI taxonomy): Eukaryota > Metazoa > Arthropoda > Insecta > Phasmatodea > Phasmatidae > Clitarchus > Clitarchus hookeri. The sequence continues at coordinate 89,262 of NQII01002823.1, read as the reverse complement.
TGGTAGGCCATGCATACTTACATGTCTTAAGTAGCTCATACAATTATTTTAAAAATGACTGCGGTGTAAATATTTTAGTTTAGTAAACTCTATCACTAGATACATTTGTCTGATTAAATCCTAAGTTGATGCTCCGTATACGATCTCAGTGGTGCAGTGGACTGCACGCTAACTTAATGTACGAGATTTTCTGGGTTTAAATCCCCGGTAAAGCATGTGTGCAATTGTGATTTATCACTACTGTAGCATAAGTTTCTGGTTTCATTCCTAATGTTACTGATTTCAAAGAGAAGTCAAGTCCTAACTGTCAACTCAGCTTTTAAGAACTTATTTACAAATTAATTGAACTAATTTTGAGGAATGTAGGTTAATTAGTTAAGGAGTAACTTCTTGTGTATAACAAGGCATGTAAAGCCTTTATATAAATATGTGTCCTGAAAAAGAAAGCAATTGAGATCAGAATGTATGTAATTTAGGCTTCCCTATTTTAAGCATGAATGTGCTTAGTAGAATGTGTAGGTTTTATAAACGTTTTATGACATTCTGTGCGTATATTTGTTTATTATTTCTAAATAAATGTTTTTTTCTACATAATCTTGTGTCTGTAATGGTCATGTTTGAGATATGGGACGACATCCGTGGTGCAGCAGCAATAACTACTACCTCGAGGAATGAGGGTTCGATTCCAGGAACTGGCCGTTGGAACTTTTAATGTGGTTGTTGGTTCTGGAACATCCCCACAGTGCGAAAAACGGCACATCAGTGATAGACTCATCCTGCATAGTCACTTCGTGCACTACGTTACTTCCACCGCTGGTTCACATTCGCCTGTCAACCTAATCATCTTTGTCATGGGCTGGGGAACAAACTGGTCATAGAAACGTAACTGTACATATCACACAGCATACAAAAGAAAAGGCTAGCATTATAAATGCACATATATGTGTGTGTATGTGTTGTGTGTGTGAGTGTGTAAACACCACGTGTTACTAAGACGTGGGGACGAACTTCAGCAGGCAAGTTCTTACGAAAATATTAGACGAAAATATGTGTACAACTTATCCCCTAAAGTGATAATTAGAAGATACATTTTCTCAAAATTTGATTATAAAAAGGTTTTATTTGAACACATCGGAAACTACTTGTAATAAACTATCAAATCGGTGAAAGGTGTTTTGTGTAAAGGAGATATTACATATCTTAAAACGCGGTTGGTAATATGAACCCCCTTCCTTTTGGAAATGGCTGTAGGCACCCCATGTTTAAAATGAACTTTGTATTCCTACGATTTTGCAATTATTAAAGACATTCTTTTAATCAGCACGTTGAAAAAAAAGTGATCTTGTCGGAACATTTTTAGATGAAATGTGTTGCGCGACATGTAGGCAAACCATAATTCAGTGTTAAGCAATTTAAATCATGATTATTCAGAACCGCACAGCTCTCTTAACAATCACTTGACGAAAAATGTGCTACTTAAATTTTAATGTTATATTTTCGTTAGGAATGTGCTGCTAAAGTTTGTCCCAGCGTTTTAGAAGTAAATTGTGTGTGTATATATATATATATATATATATATATATATTTTACAAAATAAACTTATAAAATCACTTTAAATAAATGTTTGGAGCTGTCAGCAATTTGCACATTTCATTTACACAGGCAATTATCACATTAATTCATAAAATCACAAGTGCATTAGCTAAAATAATAAACAGTTATAATGCTGGAAAAAATGCTTAATATTACAACTGTTCAGCTAAATACAATAATCTTTGGCATACATATTTTTTAGTTGTTTTTAAATACCACACTTCTATCAATTTTAAGAACTTATTATGCAAACATTATAAATTTGGTACCTTTATACGAAATTTTCTCGGTAATGTGAGCATTTTTGAAACGAACATTTATAACTTGAATTATACTACATCTACATTACACATAAGAATGCATGCTCTGAGTTAATTAGGCAGCTACTTAGTAATATTTGTTTATAACAATTGACGCATTGCCAGTGCATTGTTTAAATTTATGGAAATTCAAGATAGCTTTTCCTCGTTTAATACACATATGATTTCATATTTGAATCATATTGACAAATTTTTATTCCTAACAGATTCACATATTTTGATTTGGATGGTGCATGAATGTTAATGTTAAATTTACATACTCGTGAAATATACGAAATTAAAATTAAATGTAAATCCTAAGAAGGTCTTTCAGAAGTGCTCAGTTATCTCTAAGCAAATTATTATATAGGAATATGCCTAAATATTTTTTACTTTATTAATTTTTGTGCACTTTAACACCTACAGGAACACCGGCTGTTGACTGCGGCAGCTGGGCAGCCAACCACTATCTTGGATGACACCAGCTGTCAACTTGGATGACGTCACACGACCTTTATCTTTGGCCACAATTTTTAGATTATTTCCCTTGATGACATCACCCCTAATGATGTTACCCTTATGACATCACCCCTCATTACATCACCCTTGATGACTTCATCCCCTATGACGACTTGGAAGTTTATCATAATTACTTCACTGAGCAGTTACCAAGTCAATGGAACTGCACTCTGTCGTGCCTTCGCTTGTTGGCTAAGCATTTAATAAAATAGCATACATATACATATACTGTTATCAGCCATGTCTGTTAACTTTATATTAATGGGCAGCATCTCGGAACTGTACTCCGTGCATTTTCCAGCACGAACTTGGAAGTAGTGTTGTCTATGGCTTAAACCGATTTTCAAACATAGATCTCAGTTTTGAATATCGACTGTAAACTCTGTTTTGTTAAAAATAATGTTATGGAAGAAGTAACCTTGCCCACGTGTTTATACAAGATGGACGACATTGCACTGTACTTCATGTGCGCACTGCAGCCATAAATGCCATTTTTGTGCGTGGAGACTCAATTGTTCTGAAAAGCGATGTGATATGCATTGCAGATATTGACTATACCGAGCACGATATGCTATCGTTCGTGATGGGCTTTAAACACATTATCTACCAGAGTGGTAAATTGCATGAATAAACACTTTCATTAAACTTTTTTCCAGTAGATGATATAAGAGTGATTTGCATTATAGTAGCAGGTGCAAATATAATTGATAAATCTATATTACATTAATTTGCAGCGATGATCCTACCTAGCTTTAAACTCGTAGAGTTTCCAAAAGCTTTATTTATACACCGATTATACCGAAGATAGGACAATAAATTATTGTGCGCGTAGTCGACCAAGAAGACAATGCGATGTATTTCTGAGACTAAGAAATAACTGCGCTTACATTTAAATAATGATGGGTTTGAGTTTCTTTAAAAGAAATATATGAATGCAAGTATCGTGCCAAGCCAAAGGTCATTACAATGACAGTTGTCAGAGTGTTAACATGAAATAAATGCAGGTTCTTGAAGACATTTGGGTTCAGAGTCGGCAAAAATGGAGACAGAAATACTGAATGTAGATGAGCCTTTTACCTACAAAAGACTGTCACAAAGACTGAATTTTATACCTATTGGTACTACATAATTGTACTTTACTTGCTATCATTCGAGGTTCAAATAGCAGTGCAACACTAAGACAACTGTACACTACCATGCCACTCGTACTTGAGACAGGGCACCGCCCCAGGTATTCGACATGAGTTAACAAGATGATCGCATAAACACCGGTGATTGCTACTATAGAACGAAATAATGATGCCTTGCTTTTTGTCTCTTTGTCTAAAATGCGTGTTATTAAACTCGGGTTTTCCATTGCAAAACTATATTCAACATTTCTGTTTACGTTTTCAGACTGTGTGAGGCTAGAGCACATTTTCACGTTTCATGAGCTGAATGCCACATTGACATTCCTTAATTCCNGTTTTCAGACTGTGTGAGGCTAGAGCACATTTTCACGTTTCATGAGCTGAATGCCACATTGACATTCCTTAATTCCTCGACATACTTCAGCAGCTTGATTCGCTCTTGCATTTCTACTTTTACATTGGGAAGAAGCAACTCTATGGATTGTAATGAGAGTGCTACGACTTCTCAAGTTACAGCAATGTAATAAGTTTCGGGTTTGCTAAAATTATCACAAGGTCTTGTTTGTAATTCAATATTATATTTTTGTAGTGCTCCGTAATTGCCAGCAACAAGGAGATTCAAATGCATATTCCGAATCTTCCACCTTAATTCGCTTATACATTATTATCAGGTTCAATTCCCCATTCCCCCATTTTGTCTGTGGGCACTTGCATTCATTTTAGGGATATGTAGTTCTTCATGATAGTCGTAATGCCTACATCTCTTGCCTGATCGAGCTCAATGCCATTGAGTTCATCAGGTATTTTATTGTGTGTAATACTTAATTTCGAATTACCTACCATTCATATCGTACTTGAGATTCTGAGAAATGGAATGAGGGCCATGGAGAATCTACCTGCCAACATGCAAGTCCATGATTATATAATCCACGATAGTTTATCAACATACAATGTGAGTGAAAAAGTGGTTAAAATACTATTATAAGTTGTAAAATCAGCTCATTGTCAATCGACCGCCATCCTATTCGCTATTGTCAACGGTGTTATGTCTGCTCGCATTCATCACAAAGGAAATTGTGATGTTTGCTCTGATGGAAGCACGGCGTTCTGAAAATTCCTACCTCAATTATCATATGATATGCTAGACTACAAAAACAAGAATATGAATTGGTGACTTACGAATATTTTTCATGACCTGCAATGAGAAGATGGAGATTAAAAATATGGCAATATAAACAGTGTATTAACTGAAATTGTGGAAAATGTAGATATGGTCTCCATTGCCATTCCTAAGCAGAAGATATTTTTGAGCTTCACTGATATAACATAAAATATTATCGATTTGCAAACCATGCACGAGTGCCCTTCTTTGAGACCATTAAAACACAGTGTACTGGAGTGTACAAGAGTGACAGCTGTGACTCAGAACTCTACAAGTTAGAACCAAGAGTGGACCTGTCCTCGCCCGAGCACTTTGTAACTATGTGCAAGGAGCCTTGGTACCCGATGATATCAATGTGGTATGTTGAGATCAATTGCATGAGGGTATAAATAAGAGAGGATAACATTACTGAATGTTATGGTCTGTTAGTATGAGATTGTTTTTCTACAGTTATAAAGTGATAGTCATCTTGCTTGGGCATTTTGATAAATTAAATCACTCTATGCAGTTCCAGAATATCGGCGGCCTGGAAAAAGGCAAGGGATACACTGCAACAGAANTGATAAATTAAATCACTCTATGCAGTTCCAGAATATCGGCGGCCTGGAAAAAGGCAAGGGATACACTGCAACAGAACTCCAGCAGGTCAACACAGCATATAGGAAAAGCATCACATGCACATTAAATGGAAAATTCAGAATTAATTTGCTAAAATTGAAAATGCAACATATTAAGAGGACATGAAGGTACATAAGATATCTGTGAATGTTTATGTGACATACAATGGAATTACACTAATATCAGGCAAAACTTTTAAGGTGATCGAATGTTTATTAGGTACGATAGACAGTTTGNTTACAATGGAATTACACTAATATCAGGCAAAACTTTTAAGGTGATCGAATGTTTATTAGGTACGATAGACAGTTTGGTATGGGTGTAAATAATTAAACTTGTATGTGCTACAAATATTATTTGCCCTTTGTCTGCAGTAAAGATACCTTCCATGAGCTCCTCTTAAAACAAAGCCTTGCATCATGTAAATGACTTTCAATTGAATGGATGTTCATAACTATGTAAATATTAATATCGGCTAACTAATGCAAAGTAAATTTAACCACCAGGTTTTCTCGAGCAATTTGAGGCATGCAATAATATCGAGAACTGGATATTGTTTAACGAAGTTTACGAGTGTACATCTTTATTTCTAATACATTGCGGTTTTGCAACACGTGCTCTCAATTGCCTACATCCTGATGGGATCCTGCATACAGCAAGAAGTTCTCCCGTCTCTTTAGCAGAAAATAACATTTGCTACAAAAATGGCTTTTCCATACTATGAGTAATTAGCTGTGTAAGCCCGGCAGTAATGATAGTGTTCGATAGACTGAATACTGCGATAGAGTTCAAGACACCACTGACATGAACCGAGGCAGCGCAACACGCATAATGACGTGCTCGTCGCTGACTTCTCAATTATATGTAACAACCTCGCTCTGAACTTGACAAGCTTTTAAACATCTTCCACCTACCCTCTAGAGTCAGGGAAGCCTCTGTTTATCATTAACTACACTAAATATGAGTATTGCGTTGTCTGTCACTATGAGCATCATGTTCAACAAACGTGGATGTGTAAAGTTCAGGCTGAACAAAGTCGACTATTTCGACAGATATTTCGTTGATTACTGAAGAGTAATATTGAAACCATTCTGAAAGTTCGAGCAGATAAACGTGTGTGATGATGAAAATCGCATGCAGGGCTATTTTGTCGTTTTTATTAGGTACCACAGTGAGACTTTTCCATGCTAAAATTTAGATACATGCACTGTTTTTAATCTTAGTCCTAAAAGTCAGCTACCAGTAAGTAGTGACAACCTCGCCATGTGGGCCGGATATGAAGATATCATAAAAATACATTTTTTGAACAGATTCTACTTCCTCCTGCGATATGTTGACTCTGGTGCAACCTGTCGATGGAGTGCACAGTGCAAAAGGATCGAACACAAACGTATTTGCTACGAATGTTGATGTGTGTGGGTCTTACACCGTTCCCCAGAGTTGTACTATGTACATAAATATTTGAAGACAAGTTTTTTCCATTTGTCTGTGAGCAATGTAGCCAGAACCTCATGTCGGGTACGTAGAGGACAAGATTATTTGCAGGAGAAAATGTAAGTGTCTGTAAGCCTGCTGTGACACCATATCTTTAGTCGATTTGTTGACCTCGCTGCCTGAGCTGGTTGAGATCTTCTGCTGTTATACTTCCCACAGATGATCGCCACACCTACGAACATTCAGGTTGGACATGCACTATATGGACAAACCAGAATAGCTGCATTACACCCAGCTAACTACTAAATGAATGTGAAACCCGATTTGAGAATAACTACATTCTCATACTGGAATTGTGGACAATTACACATATATACAAAATAATGCGATGTTTAAGACTTTTTCTCTTGGCTCACGAACAACTAATATTTGAACCAAGTCAACAGTTTATTGAGACTGTACCATATACAACCATTTATCTGCGTTTTACAAGCATGAAGATATTCTAGTACCATTATCACCAGAAGGATTGTTGCAAATGCTATGAGTAGGGACAAGCTACTTCTACATTCGCTGGTCTACTCTACGATCCTGTTCTCTATAATAGCCATGTCACAAGCCCTTATTCTTACAACTGAAGACGACAGAAATTTAATCCAGCCAGTTGACACCTCAATCTCAGAACCCACTACAAAAGAAGCCAACAGCATGAAGGATACAGTAGTAATTCCTGTCCATGTAATCATAGCAGCAAATGTGAACCAAGTACTTCGAAAATAAATATAGACATTAATGTCAACTTCCAACTCAACCTGGCCTCTCACAAGATGTGGCACAAGCAAGTACTCTGTCCACATAGTAAGCAAATCACTAACCTTCAGAATTTATAGCGTTTTCCATTTTAATGTTAACAGTTTTCTTCGTTGTATTTGACTAAGTACAAAAATGATTATGTTGTGTTGAAATAGTGTTTCTGTGCAGCTGAGCGTGTGTCAGCGGGTGTGCAGGTTTGGGTTCGACTTAAAGCTGATAAGTAGACTGTATATACGAAGTAGAAGTGAGTGGTGGTGGTGTTTGAGGTGTTGAGGGGTAAGGGGATAATTCATGATATGTCAGGTGAGAGGGAGTATGTTAAGGCAATGGAATTGATTGGAGGGAAGTATGTCGTCTGCGTGGCATGGTAATGGAGGAGTCTCCAGATATGTAAACTTTTGTTTAATTAATTTTTTAGTAATAATTTTTTATTATATTTTAAATAATTTTGTTAATTTTTATACAATAAAAGTTTTTTTATTGGATTTTTGGAATTTTGTGGAATTTTTGGGGTTTTCATGGTTAAAGTCACCATGTCAAGGGCAAAGGTCAAGGTCGCCGACATCCAACATGGCGGACAATATGACCACCAGACAACTTGAAAGACAGATCATGGACAGTTGCGATCCTACGACGCCCCACGCCCTTGCCTCAAACTTCCCAGTTTTCTATTACTTGTCTACATGCAAGAACAACCTAAGTGATATTTAAGTAAAAAATGCTGGAATAAATCTCTTGTAAACACGTGGTATATAAAAATTATAATGTACGCTGTTAGACAAATTTCGGATGGAGAATAATAATGTTATAGTGAGATATGGGGTCCACAGTTCTAATACCGACCCGAGTATTGAATAATTTGTATAGGACTTTGTACGTGATTTTCTTTCTGTTTACGGGTTTTTTTGCACATTCTGTACATATATAAGTGATTTCCAAAAGGCGAGGTACGATTTAGGGACCTGAGTTAGAAATCCGAAACTATAAAAAAAATATTAGTTTTCTTTCGGACTTAGTAACAAATATAATAATGTTTCACAGTGTTCGGTGAATATTTTAAGAATTTATAATTTAGCCTAAATGTAAGCTTCAGACATTGGATATAGGAATTAGAGCGAGATATTGGTTTTTTTTTAATTTGGTTACTGACCTGAGTGAATTAGTGATGTTCGTACCTAATTTCTCACTGTCTAGTATTCATGCAAAACTAANAATTTGGTTACTGACCTGAGTGAATTAGTGATGTTCGTACCTAATTTCTCACTGTCTAGTATTCATGCAAAACTAATACACATTTTTACGCAATCTTTAACTGTCAGGTACGGTGTCAGGACCTGAGTTCAAAGCGCGATAGCATAATAATATATTAATTGCCTCGTGCACTTAGAACAGATCCGGCGACTTCCCGATTGGCGGGAGATTGTACATATATGGCTGTGATGCATGCTGATACATTAGTTGGTGTTCGGGCGTTGAGAAATTAACATCTATTTGCAAGCATTCTCTCTCTTTACAGTGACGATGAATTGAGTAGACCATACAAAAGATGAGTTGAATAGCCACATGCAAAATAGCTATAACCACTTGAAAAGTTTTTCGGTGAGAGAGAAAATACTTCTTGTATCTTTCTTAATCGATCGAAGAATCGATATTTTTATCTTTAATTTAATTAAGACAATCATGTGTATAATCTAGCATAATAAACACAATGGCTATTGTTTAAAATAAAATGCACCTAACTGGTTTTGCAACTGGATAATGGATTTAGCTGGTTTTGGAACTGAAGTGTCCACCACTTTTAATTTTTGCATACATGCAAAAATAGCTCAATTTCGAGCTACATATTTGGATAAGAGAGAAGTGTTAATTATTTTGTGAGAGTGGGAATCGTGCAAGACGATGCTGCTGGTCAGAGAGTTTTCTCGGGATTCTCCCGTTTCCCTTGCCCTTTTATTCAGGCGCTGCTCCATACTCACCTCAATAACCATCATCGACTCTCAAGACCTCGCTTTTAAGAGCTGCCCAAACCTATTCACTTACTCACATCATTTCAGTGTTCCTCTTCCACGTCTGTGGACATTGTCTCGTCTTCCTAGATGTCTTGGAACAATGCATTAATCCTCATTTATCTCATTCATTTCCTTGCCCAATAAATTTGTGGGAAATACTTCAACCAAACAGAGAAGTAACTGTAAACCTGCAATAACAATTACGCTGTCGATAAGAAACAGCTGTTCTCCAGTATCGCCAAAATATTACTTTCAAAGACTTTCACATTACTGAAAGACATATTATTACTACATAGTAATTGTCATTGTACATACTGGTAAATATATTAATTATTTAAAAGCATTATTTAAAGAAAATAAAAACGATGGTGAAATAAAAAATACAGCTTCTTTTGATTTTTGAAATGTAACATATCTTTGTTACCAGACTGCCTTACAGATCGTCATGTTGTTAGTTGTTCACGCAACATCGGTCGGGTTGGATGTGTTCTGCTCTAGTGATGCGAGTGTTGGTTGTACACTAAATGTGATAGTTTCGTTACAGTCGGTTGTAAGGAAGACGNTCTGCTCTAGTGATGCGAGTGTTGGTTGTACACTAAATGTGATAGTTTCGTTACAGTCGGTTGTAAGGAAGACGTTTGCTATTCTGTTGTACTTGTCAGGATGGTTTGGTATTATATAGCAACGTTGAACACGCAGCGTACAGCACTCGACGCTCGTGTAATATGTAATTTCGCTGGTTGGCAACTTCTTATAAATGTTGAACTTTTAGTTTAGTGTATAAATGAATTTTTCTCGTAAAGGAACATGTTTATGTAATATCTGATGGATTTATTTGTTATGTGCTTATAACTATTACTTTTTCTGCTTACTTTTTATATCAGTTTTGATTGGTATGTAGTAGTGTTGATCTTATCGCCCCCACACTTGACGGCGGAAATTTCTTCGCCTAACATAACGTACAGTGCACTATGCTTGCTCACACATATAACACACTGCGTACAGCACTCGTCACTTGTGTAATATGTAATTGCGCCGGTTGGTAAGTGCTTATTACAATTTTTCCTTAAAATTTTGTTTTTATTATGTTTGTATCGGTGATGATCTGAAGCTCCAACAACTACAAATTAAGATAAAACATTCTATTTTGGGCATTATGAAGGAAATATTTTTAAGTGTGAAATATGAGGCCATTTAACATACGTTCCTGTTCTGGGTACTGCGAGAGCTGCAGTAACAGGAGTAAGAAAACGATGCATTTGTAATGGGCTGGACCATCTATACGAGAGCTTAGCAATATTCTTGTCAGCAGCTTTAATATTGGGATGTGCCGTACACAAAACTAGTTCACCCACTTAAAAAGAATAATGAACACTGTTGTGGTTGAATTTAATACGGCTCTTATGGTGAAACCGTTTTAGATTATTGAAGGCAGTTCCCCAGACCATCTTAATATCTTTTGGGTAATCAGAAAGTAGGCCATTCCCAAGATTTTAAAACGGGTTATTTGGCGTATGCATAATCATATGGCTAAAAGATGTTGTTTTGTGTGATTCATGCCGGGCTTAATTAAAATTATTTATATTAATTAAATATTCCTATCCCAGTTATTATGCTCCTTCGCATGAAACGCAATGAGTGCAGAACGGAGGATTCAATTAGATCTTCAAAGAGTTTAGTAGAAACGTACGTGCAGATCCTGAATATACTAGTGCGTTTGCAACAAACTCCATAAAACTACTTCACGAGGAGTATCAAAGTTCTGAACACCAACGATAGGACAATGGACCATAGAAATACAATTTGCAATGTGGGCCTTGTTTGTATCCAAAGGACTAACAAGATGTTGAAACAAATGTGACAGCCTAATGGACTGTAAATCATGAGCATTTTACTGAGCATTTCCCAAACTTGACTGGCGAGCAAGACCACTCACATTTTCTGCTCGCTGGACGAGGTTTTTCGAAACCAGCACTTTGGTGCAAATGACCTACCTTACCACAATAATGAAACACTGATGATTTTCTTTTCTCCCCCGAAACTGACTAAGGATCAGATTCCTTGGGATCTTTCTGCTTATCAACAGACTTGTTGAGTGGGTGTGACTTAGATTTGGTTTCAATTTTATTGAGATCAGATTTGCCCTTGCTTCAGAATCTTTCATTTTGGTATCCTGTTTATATTTCTAATTACCATTACTATGGGAGACCTGATTTTCCCACATGTGGTCAAAATATCTAATATTTTGGGAATGAATACACTTTTATCTTACTTAGACAAAGTACTTGGTTTTGCACGAAAAAAAAACCATCTACATCTCTCTTTAGGAGTCAAACTGTCAAAAATAGTGTCAACAATCTCAATCTCAGGAAAACCTAACCTAGAAATCGTGTCTGATTAATTAATATTACTGACGCAAAATGACAATGATTCATTGGGTGCAAGCGGTTAAAAATATGTATTTTAACGGAGTGAGAAGTCTGGAAGGAACAAAATAACCTATTATATCAGCACGATGTTTGTCAAAGGACAGAACTCTGATTAATAGACAAAATGGTTCCCTCACTGAGGGGACCTTGGGTGAAATGGTAATTAATTTCTAACAGTTGTGAATCAGGATCAGCATTACTTATTTTTATTTTAATAATTATTGTTAACAATTCAAGATCTTAGGAATATATAATTCATCAGATAAAGGAAAATTTCTTTAAAATTTTCTATAGTGGATTAGATTACTTTCCCAAAAACAGGGGAAAATACACTAATCAGTAGATTCAACACAGATGTAGACATACTTAGTGGGGTAGTGAAAATGACACCAAAATTTCGACTAGTAGATGTTGAAGTGAAAAACATATGTCCACAAAATGGCAGAGATGGGTGAAGAACAGCAGCAGAGGTACATACCGGAATGTGGGCACCTAGGTTAACAGCAGGCGGCACCACAGCGCAAGTAGTTGACACACCAATACCGGTGAGGCAAACGACTCGACTAGAGGAAGAGATGTAGCCGCAGTACAGGCCTCTGCCGAAAACTGCTGTTCAGTTTTAGGAATACTAGAAGCAGGTTTTAAACCCGTTTTGCAATATTGCACAGGGATGATTTCTGAACACCAGGAAGATTTTCTTCTTGTGAAGTCAATAAATTATAAATTCGCCTAACAAGATGCGCCAATCTACACTTTACTCTGAAAACTGACTGAGCAGAAACTTCATTTCAAGGTTATTACAAATATTTTAAAGGACCAGAATCTCTGTTCGGCATGAGACACATAGTTATACTATTGACACTAGTTATAATATTGNAAAACTGACTGAGCAGAAACTTCATTTCAAGGTTATTACAAATATTTTAAAGGACCAGAATCTCTGTTCGGCATGAGTTATTTATATTGTCAATATCAATATTATAACTAGTTAATTCAACAGGCACATAAACTTGAAGAACCAAGCGTGGTACTTTTCGGAGTACCACAACAGTAAGCACATTCATAAGAAAATGCATTATTAACCAGGAAATGAGGTACTGTAATACTCATTGTTAAGAATGAATAACAACACAACACGCTAATTATTACAAATTTATTTAATAAATGAAATTTGATTTCACATGCATGTCATGTTTTCCCTCTGTGGTCACCACCACAGAGGGAAAACATGTCAAATGATTAGCGCAAGAATAAGAAACTAACATGCAAAACACATCTAACGCAACCACGTAGCACTGCTAACACTTCCGCGCCCCCAGACCCAGGCAGCTGTACTGCTGAACATTCCAACCGCCACAGGCAGAGTGAGGGCCTAGGCGTGAATCCGTGATTATGTAGATGTGCTAGTTAAAATTAAGAACATTGGACGAACCACAAAAATTTCAGGGTTCTTTGCAATATGAATCAGAAACAAAGACTATCAAAACTTTATAAAAATGTTTAAATTTTGAAAAAAGAGGGGGGTGGGGTAATTTCCTGTTGAGGTAATTTTATAGAAATTACCTACTTTAAAACGATAACAAACCCCTGTATCAAACTTCAGTTAAAATAACATGACAAAAATTGAATGACATATTAAATATGGCTTACATTAAAAAAAAATTGTAATGTTATGTATATATATATATATACATATATATATATATATATATATATACATTAATTTTCAACAACTGATATTTAATTATTGTGCCCCAGGATATATATGAATTAAAATTTAAATAAGATTTTTTGTCTGTTAACACAAGAGCCAATAAATATATATATATAATTATTATGTTAAAAAGAGTCCAAAATGTGGCACGCACATGTATGATGCATAATAATGTCATAATGCTGAATCATATTTGTCTGGTTTGCTGGTCTACTGGTGAATAAGGAAGAATACCCAAGATGAAGCTACTTATGAGAGGGGCATGGTGTCTCGGTTAACGCGGTTACACCCGAGCCAACTCTGTGACTTCCGGCTTCTATTGTCAGAACGCCCATTGACAGCAACCCGAAATCCAAGGACTTCCGTGAACAGCTCTTAAGAAAATAAGTTAATTTTTATAAAAATTGTTAAACAAAATATAATACGAGAATGAAAACAAACGTTAAAAACATTCTTAATAGTCACAAACAACGGTATCTAGTGAAAATATCACAACATTATGTTGTATAAACTTCGTCAATATTAGGAGAACAAAATTCTGATTAGTTACATTGCTGAAATTTCGTTAGCAAAAGCAAAGGTACGAAATCAGCACATTCCATTATTGGGTGAGCAATCTTCAATATCCCAAAGAAAGTGCTACACAGGTGCCACTTAAAGACACACACAGATCGCAAGCACTATCATAGTGCAGTGAAACAAACATATTATGTACCAAGATTGTCCAAAAATAAAATAGTCGTTTACAAAAAAATAAGATCCATATAATAGTACTAAACATTTTCTTACAGTTAATTAAGAAAATGTAGCCTTGATTGTCAATGTAGAAAATTAAACTGTCAACAAAAATTTTATAATTTATTTTTACGATACTAAAACTGACCAAGGACGAAGTTTTACAAATTAAATTACAAAATATTTTGTCAATTATTTTAATTTAAAAAAAAAAACAGTCATTTTAATATTTGTGTTTAAATTATTTATTAGTGACTGCCATTTTGGATTAACGAAATATTTTACAATAATTTTCCAACATTGCACAACAGATGAAAGTGGAAACCAGGGACACTTTTGTCAAAAAAAGGAATAAAACTAACCAAAAAACAAAGAAAAAACATAATTGTTACCAAACAATATGTGCAAAAATATTTAAATGACACAAGTACAAATTTGTGAAGGCAGGTGGTAAATAAATGTAATTTCTATACATTAGGACGAGAGACAGACGACAAACCCATGGATTGATGATTGATCGAAAGGTTTGAAGAAATATTGAAAGATTGATGGAGAAATGAGAAGAATTATGAGAATATTCTAAGATTAATGGAAAGATTTAGGAGCACGAGGAGCTGATTGCAGAGCTGATTGCAAATTATGCAGTGCTGAATGTAGTGCGTGCGGTGCTTATTGTGGTTCATATTGCGGTTCTGATTGCAGTTATAATTGTGGTGGTGATTGCGGTGCCAATTGCTGTGCTGATTGTGGTGGGGATTTATGGAAATATTGTAAAATGTTGATGGAAACATTGGAAGATTGATGGAAACATTGGAAGATTGATGGAAACATTGAAAGATTGATGGGAAATATGTGAAAGATTAATGGCAAGATTGTGAAAGTTTGCTGATTATTATTGAGGATTGATTGAAATATTGATGGAAATTATGTCATATTGATGTAAACATCACTAAAGCTTGATGGAAAGGTAAAGAATCAGTGATGAATTGTTGTTCAAGAAGAGCACGGAAGATATGACTTTGTATCCCCCCGAGTTGGTGTCGTACATTCCAAGTCTCAAGGCCCTAGCACTATTGGTTCCAAAACCATAAATATCTATGGCTATAAAAAGTGTTGTTAGAAGCTTATCCGTACCATGTTCATAACATACTTGTGCAGAGGGTTGCTACTCATATTGTGGGCTTCGTTGGGTCACATATGCAAACAAATAAATCCTAGCAGTTTACTTATACCTACANAATAAATCCTAGCAGTTTACTTATGCCTACATAGCAGTCGAAACAATGGCCGGAATTACATATTCTGACATCGTATAGTAATTATTCTTCAAAAGAGGAGAACGGAAACGTAGTTGAGTGACTTTTGCATTGTTACACAATACCCTANCATAGCAGTCGAAACAATGGCCGGAATTACATATTCTGACATCGTATAGTAATTATTCTTCAAAAGAGGAGAACGGAGACGTAGTTGAGTGACTTTTGCATTGTTACACAATACGCTTTTATAATTTTGGTAGAAATAAAATAAAGGGCATTTCTTAAATCGGTTAATAAATAGAGATTATTAACAAATATGGCTACCAGAAACGTATATATATGTTCAAACGTTTAATGGTCATAACTTCTGAGTAACTTCGGGTACGTCGGACAATCTCTAGTCGAAGACCTCTGACCACTCCCTGAGTCGAGCCGAAGACTGCCGAGCACGTCCTAGTCGAGCAGAATCACCCCGGCCGCACATCCGCCTAAGAAGAATACAAACATTATTTAAAATACATTGTCTCAAACTTCCCATATCATTCTACTGGCGTTTCTTGGCCACCACTCATTTTGTCTGCACGCAATAAACATACGTGCGAGCGCGAACTTTTCTACCTTTTCAACACGAGGAAAACATTTGATCACATTTATGTAGTCGATAAACGCTTATCAGCGGGCGTTGAGTTTAAATTTGGCAGAAACTTAAATTATTAATATTTCATTAGAGAATGTAGCCCCTCATGTACGTACATTGTGCACTTTGCTGCCTGTGCCGAGCACGATCATTGAACTCTGGGCGCTTGCTGTCTAGTTACAAGGCCATTTAGCGGCCGCAGCAGAATATCACTCCAGATTTTCTCCGCCTTTGCAATTTAACCCGTAGCAAGTGCCAGCTTGCAAATTCATGGCAATGAATAAACGTGCGGATAATCGCAGTTGCAGGAACTGCACCAGGCGCGAACGCGTTAGTAGTCTGAGTGTGGAACAGCATGTCGCATTTCAGCAACGTAAGTGTTGTCGTTGCGAACAAGTTAGGTATTTTCATTTTCGCGCTGGTTGTACGAAGGCCGCAAACGAATGAAAGCTGTGCAGGGACTCGAGCCGTCGTGCGAGTGCATGTGAAAACCCGCAGTTTCGTCAGAAATGTATAGTTCAGGTTGTGTGTGGAGGCGCATCGTACCCTGCCTTGGTTGACACCGGCACGACGCATCGTGTAACTAGTTGGCGTTTCGTGAAGTCTTTGCTGCGTACTAAGGTGCTTTCACCATCACACATCTACCGTGTTTCTGAATAATAATTATGTATTGCAAATGGTGACGTCTTGAGTGCCACTCATGTGATCGATTTGCATTTTAAAATTGGTCGCTTTTCTTGGACCTTTTTCTTTTGGATACTTCCTGTACTTGATCATGTACTTATTTTGGGTCTGGAATTTCGTGGTCGGGCACGTGTCTTGGTAAATTGGGATTTCTTTGCTGGGTTGTTCTGTTTTGTACCCAATATTAAATTAGTTTTGTTCTTGGTGAGGGCAGTCAGGTAAAAAAACAACAACCTTGTATGGACGTAATTTCGTCAATTAACGTCGAGGAATGTGTGTTGGGTTTGAAAAAGGAATTCAGTGTCATCCTCGCAATAAGTATAGGAAAGTGTGACTTCTCACAGTATAAATGTTCCCTAGTATGTGATATTTCGGTACGCATTGGACATTTTCGTTGTCCACCTCACAAGTTGCAGGCACTTCGGAAAATCATTGAAAAATTACTGCAGGCGGGTGTCATTGTTCAATCTGAGTCAGATTATTTTTCACCAGGTTTTTTGGTCAAATTAAAGGACGGTGACAAATATAGGCTTGTTGTAAAACATACTTTAGTAAACACAAACATTCATAAGGACATCATTCCACTTCCCACACTTGATTGTGCGTTGCAGCATTTAGGGTTTACCAAGGTATATTCTGCATTAGATATTTATACTATTTTTGTCAATGTTTACTGTTGCCTTCCTCCGGAAATATTCTGCTTTCAGTATGTCCTGGAACCAGGGTTAGTTCACAAGTATTCCTATTGGGGCCAATTTTGGAAGCCAAGCCTTGTCAGGTGTATTGGCCTATGTATTATCTGAGTTTAAATATAAATTGGTTTTTAGTTACATCGATGACGTGATTGTTTATAGTGAGGATATGGAATCACATCTAAATCACATGCGTCAGGTTCTGGAATGGTTCAGAGAAGTAGGATTGACAGAGAAGGTCACTTTAGCAGTCAATAAAATGAAATTATTAAGGGATGCCATCTGCAAAGGAAAACTGTTGATGGACCCAAATCGTGTAGTCCCAATTACGAACATTTCTCGTCCGTGTACCTTGGAAGGAGTGCAAGGATTTTTGGGCCAAATGGCCTACTACGCAAGGTTCATTGAACATTATTCCGTAATTATGACTCCTCTTAACCATCTTAGAAAGGAAGGGGTTGAGTTAATTTTGGGGTCCGGAGCAGGAACAGGCGTTTGTGACGTTAAGAAAGGTATTTTGTACTCCACCCGTTCTCACTTTGCCAGATTTCTCCCGTCACTTTAGGTTTCCGTGGATGCTTTGGCTGCGGCTTTGGGTGAAGTGTTAGGTCAGTGGATAAAGGGACATATTGCTCTGATGGCCATTACCAGTAGATATTAGATGGAATCGGAGCGTTCTCTAAGGATATATGAAAAATAATCACTTACTTGTTTGCTTGAGCTTGAGAAATTTTGCCTTTTTAATAGAACACAATTAATGCGATCTTTTTCCCGACAACAAGGTACTGAGTTGGGTGCTCAATCACCCTCATTAATTGGGTAAGCTGGGTCGGTGAGTGCTGCGCTTGTCAAGGTTTAGATAAAAGGTTCATAATGTTAGAAGCATGGGCAACACTGTGGCTGATGCGCTATCTAGNACCTCTGACCACTCCCTGAGTCGAGCCGAAGACTGCCGAGCACGTCCTAGTCGAGCAGAATCACCCCGGCCGCACAGCCGCCTAAGAAGAATACAAACCTTATTTAAAATACATTGGCGCTTGTCAAGGTTTAGATAAAAGGTTCATAATGTTAGAAGCATGGGCAACACTGTGGCTGATGCGCTATCTAGGTTGTTCGATTCAACAGATTATGAAGTCGATTCTGTTGATCAAACAGCTTCTTTAAGTATTTTACAGGGCTTTCCATAGTGTGTCGTCCAAATCCATAATGCGCAGGCTGCCGATGAATGGTGTGAGGAAATATAACATTATATTGCTGCTGGAAGACAAAGTTTGTACATTGAAACAATGGCCTTTATATAATTTGAAAATTGGGGGTTTGCCAGATAGTTTGTTGTACCTGAGGTTTTGCGGCTTAAGATTTTAAGGTTCTTTCACGATTCTTTGTTTGATGGCCACTCAAGTGTTAACAAAATTTTTTCCGAAAATTTCTTATCAGTTTGCATGGCTAACATTGAAGGCTAATGTGTCGCACTATGGTCGTACTTGTGACAGTTGTCAACGATGCAAGCAGCCTCCACAAACTAATTTTGGGCAAGCCAAGGTTGTGGCTCCGGAATTACCATAGAATGAGGTATACTGAAATTTTTTTAGGCTGTTCTTCCGCTCAAAAAAGGCAAATATTTGTTTTTTGATTGTCCTTTATATCTTTCCACTATTATCTAAGAGGTAACGGATAAGATCTGGAAAATTTTAGTGCACCCACGGATATAGTAGTAGATAATGCCAGGTATTTCCAATCTATTTGTTTTAATAAGCATGTGTTTTCGTTGGGCAATTAAATATTATACGTCTAACACTTATTTCTCTAAAGGTAATAAAGCTGAGAGTTTTAAGAAGGATATCATGGCCTTTGTAAATATCTTTCATAATCACGATCATACGCTAAAGGGTAGTGATTTAGAGTTACTTAATGTAGGTTTTAATTCCGTGGTGCCTTACTCGACGATCAATGTTATAAAAGCTCGCGGGGATAGGGTCAAAGATCAAGTTCATAGTCATTTGGATTCAATTTGATGGTTGATTGATGTCATAAGATGACAGCCGAAAGATTGGAATGACAGAGCATCATGACGGCTTCGGTTCCGGTCCCTGTTATGTCGAAACATTCAATATTTTAATTAAATTATTTTTTAAATATATTTTTTTCCTCTTTATTGTTTTAAAATTTTTCGGATTTTTTTTGGTAATTTTTAAAAAATGTTTACGAATGTTCAAAATTTTTAGATATTATATTGGTTGGTTTAAGGTTAACGGTCAAAGGTCTTGGGTCTTGGGTCATGAATCTTGGGTCTTGAGTGTTGTGTCAAGTGTCACGGGTATTTTGGGAGTTTGTTAAAATTGTCAGGAACTTTATTGAGATTTTTTGAATTTCTTGGCAAATTTTTGTGTTCAAGGTTATATACACAGGGTCAAGGTCAAGGGTCAATGTCACCTGGATACAACATGGCGGCTGACTGACCGGAATGACAGAGCATGAGCAGCACCGGGCGCCTGACCACCAATCCATTGCCTTAAAGTAGGCTAAACCTGTCTACTTACTTTCATGGAATAAATGTGCGTGGCGACAGCTCATTTACGGCTAAATAGACAGAATGAGCGGGTGCTTACAGCTTACCTGGTGGCGAAATTGAGAAATTAACATTAATTATAAGTGTTCAGAATATAATCAAATATGGACGGCGCCAACTGCACCACATATACTTTAAAAACGTAAACAAATATGGCTGCTGCCAGGTGGCTAAATCGGCAACTCGCCTGGTGCCGAAATCGATAAAATAGCGCCACATAGGTGGTGAAAATATAAACTAATGGCAAACGAAAAACAATATGGTATATTGAGAATAGGGAAGAGAAAACGAAAGCTCGCCTGGTGGCTAAATCGACAAATTATTATTCCCCGGCAGGTAATTCGGTAATTAATACACTAGTCCCATCATTGAGCAATGGTGAAGTGGTAAAAGTGTCAAAAGAATGTGAGTAATAGCTGTGAGTGTAAGAGGGGTCAAATCATAGGAACTTGAGTAATAAGACAATGAGAATTATTTGTCTATGAAGGGTGGAAGGGGTAGAGCGAAGGTGTTTTATTGGTGGAGGGGGTGAAGGCCGGTCAACTTATTAACCAATGAGAATCATTGGTGGGGGTGGAGCGATCATAAACAATTGGTGNCATCATTGAGCAATGGTGAAGTGGTAAAAGTGTCAAAAGAATGTGAGTAATAGCTGTGAGTGTAAGAGGGGTCAAAGCATAGGAACTTGAGTAATAAGACAATGAGAATTATTTGTCTATGAAGGGAGGAAGGGGTAGAGCGAAGGTGTTTTATTGGTGCAGGGGGTGAAGGCCGGTCAACTTATTAACCAATGAGAATCATTGGTGGGGGTGGAGCGATCATAAACAATTGGTGNGAGGGGGTGAAGGCCGGTCAACTTATTAACCAATGAGAATCATTGGTGGGGGTGGAGCGATCATAAACAATTGGTGGAGCAATTAATTATATTGGAAGGGGATCAAAAGAAGTTGAGTAATTAGCCAATGAGAAACATTGGTGTGATGGTGGCCTGCTGACTAATTGGTCGAAGGAACATGAGTAATTGGTGAAGCAACCGGGAATTTAAATATATAGGAAGATTGATCGAACGAAGGTGAGTAGTTAACCAACGATTATCAATGGTGGTGGTAGAGGAGAACCGAATAATTAGCAGAAAACCATTTTTAATTGGGTCAAACGATTGGGTAATTAAATATAATGGAAGGAGGAAGTGGTAGGGTTCAGACGTCTTATGGACATGGAGATAAGGCAAACTCTGGAAATGCAAGTTTTTAAAGTAAATTTTCTAATAATGTTATTAGTTATACATGAAAAATAATATTTTTTTATAATTTTTATTAACAAAATATAAATATTTATTATAATAATGGAAATGTTATTTTAAATAATGTTTTTTTATAAATGTTTTATTGAATAAATTTTTAGTAATTATTATATTAATTTTGTTATACATTGTTAGTATTTTTGTTTTTTTTTGTATTTTTATATTTTTGGTATTTTTTTTTGGGTTATCAAGGTCAAGGGTCTCCAGGGTTAACGTTGAAAGTCAAGGTCACCAGTATCTTATATGGCAAAGATGGCCGCCAGGCGACTGGAATGACAGAGCATGAACAGCTCCGAACTCCCACGTTGGACGTCATTGCGCCAAAGTCGCCTATTTCATTATACCTTTGTTTTCCCTTTTTTATTTTGCACTTTCCTGANCGTTGGACGTCATTGCGCCAAAGTCGCCTATTTCATTATACCTTTGTTTTCCCTTTTTTATTTTGCACTTTCCTGAGAGATTGTTGTTTTTATTTGTTTTCTGCCGAGTTCCCACTGACGAATTCAGCATGGGCTTCCCATCTCACTGCGACAATCCTCTCACCGCTGGTGTCCATCGAGTTGCCGGTCCACCAGGCACTGAGTGCGCGACGTAGACCTTGGCCTGTGTCCGGGCTGTGTACGATTTGGACTCTGGACTTCGACTCCTCCAGGGGGAACCCTAACGAAGCTGTGATTACATCAAGAAAATTTGTTGGCGCAGTTTGGACAAACGTATGATGTGATATGTCACTAAATATTTTTTAATTGTTTATCTTTATCTTGTTTAAGAACTTACTTCTCTTTGTTCTCCTGTGCCTTACGGTGAAGTGTATTAATGTTGGTAACCTATGCTTTCTCTTCTGATTTCTTTGTGTCACTCAACGTGGACTTGTTTAGAAGAAATTCTTATGGCGATGGACTTGTTCTGTGGGGGAGGCTGCGAGGTGTGCAGAGCACGCTACTCCGCTCGCCTACAGGACTCGGGTTCCCCTTCTCCTCATCTGTCTTGACTGCTCTTGCCCACACATGCGCGTTTGGAAGTCTTCGGTTTCTGAAGAATTAATAGAAACTTGTGCACGGCCATTTTATAGGTCTTATCTTCACTTCGTCTGCTTCAGCCTGGTTGAATTGGGCTATAACCCGTATCTAATGTATTTTGTGGTTGACATTTTTATTTAGAGCTGCTATTGCCCTTGGGCAAAGTGCAGGTTAGTCATTGTCTGAATTGTTTTTAGTGTGTTTGGTTTTTTAATGTTTTTCGTAGGGGTAGTGTATGGAAGTTTGGGGTAGCGCCGTAACTGTTGCAATCAATATTCCCTTTTGGTCACACGTTAGAAATTCTAGTTTTTATCTTGCACGTTACTAGTGTTGATCCCGGTAATGCTTAGTAGTGTATGTGCTTTTTGCCTTTTGTATTTAATAGTTTTTCTACCGTAGCTGGCTTTGCCTGTGTAAAATGTTGAATGGCCAGTCCGCGCGTGTTAATGGGACCGCACTTGCTCATGCGATTCTGGTTATAATGAATAATTTGATGTCCCACTGGAGGGAACATTTTAATTACACCTAGTCCCTTATTTTTAATGATTGTTTTTAAAGTGTGTGGTGTGTTGTTATTGTGTAGCCGTGTGGCTTGATCCGCTCCTACGCAGCGCTTCCACGGTTGCTGGTATTATTATTATCGTAAATTGTATAAATCTGTCGTTTTATATTAATATGAGGCTAGGTAAGTTTATTCGACATTGTAAGGTAGCTCATAGAAATCCGTTAACTTATTTTAAGAATTATTTTTAGTGGTGTTTTTAATATACGTTTGGTTAGTACTTTGTTATTTTTCAATTAAAGTAAGTTTTTATTGTGCATAATGAAAGTTTAAAACAGGAACGACTAGTAAGTCGACAATTGTTAAATAAAAATATTTTTGAAACTGTTTTCATATTTTGTTTGTATGTCACAGTTTTGATATTGTCACATCAGTATCTGGATTAAATTATGCGCATTAGGCATTTCAGAAGAAGTTATTTCAGGACTAAAAGAAAGTTACGCATATAAGGAAAAACACTTTTTCGTAAATTTCAAATGGCTGAAGTCAAATTGTATGAAAAAAATGGATGTTTGTCGTTAATATTGATAAGTGGATTTGTGTGACTCTTTAAACAATGTTTACAACATCTTAGTAATTTGAATGTTAGCTTTCAACAATTTAATACTTAAATTCGTTACAATTTAAAATCAATTTTGCTTGCTATTTTACATTAATATTTAATTGAACATAGAATTTTTTTTTACTAATGCAGAAGTGTAAAATTTATTGCTCAAATTAAATTCACATTTTCTTTGCCAGGGAGCTTTAACCGCTGTTTAAAACTTTTAAAATCTTAACTTAATCCACTAATGCACACTAAACTGCTATTAATTTTAATGTCAATTTTAAAGAAAAATGTTCAAATTTAGTATAAATAAAAATTCTAGTGCGTTAATAATTCAAAATTGGCTAAATGTTTCTTCAGGGTGACGATTTTATGATATAAGAATTCCGTTTATGCGTATTTATATATAAATACAGAATTATAGCATTTTTCTTTATATGCACGGAGTTATAGTTTTCTCGAGAAAATATGACACACATTTTATGAGAATTTTTCATATAGAAGTTTTATATACTGATATATGTAAAAAATCCAGAATGTGGAGACAATTGCATGTCAGACCGTGAAATAACTCGTCTTAGTATACTAGCGACTATCGACTGAGAATATTTTCTCCTGTATTCATATGCACAATATGAATACTGAAACTTTTCAAAATACAAGGAAAATAATTCGGAAGCCTTCCAGGAAATTCCGGATGCAGCAGGAAAAAAAAAACAGTGGCAATTCATAACTGAAACATAGGAAGAGACAATATTCCAGGAGGTACATTAGTAGTCGAAGGAGCATGGTAAAGGTGCGAGACTGAGAGAGTTTTGCATAATACTTTTTTTTTGGCACAAACTGCACGCATGGCTTTATTATATTATAGCTGTGCCCTGCTAGGATATTTGCGTGCCGCATATTGAAATTATTTTTACATCTTAACTGCACACTCATGTGTGGATATTTCCTTTGATGTATATAAATATATTTTATTAAATGTAGAATGTATGTATCATTGTATATCATCATTTTCCATCTAAAGAAATTATTTGGGAATGCTGATTCAACAAGGAATTTTTAAAAACGTTCCTGCTCAACTAATTTGACTCACTGAACTGGTGTTTGTGAAACTGTGAATGATTTCTTTTGCAATAAAGTCATGTGTCAAACCATTTAAATATACTTTCGCAAGCAACTGTAATATACTAGATATATGTGCAACAAAATAATTAATTTGAAAATTATTACAGGTTGTATAGATAATGCGCCTATTCCGAAAAAAAATCACAAGCCCCAAAAACGCGCAAAATGACATATTATTAAGGATAATATTCACACAAAAAAACTATTCTTTTCTAATGTGACTCCTGTAAATCATAGTTGAGAACTAACGGTATTTATGTATCCACGCTTTATTTATGTTTATGAAATAAAATTCTTCTGATTTCGGAATTACATTTTGCGTTCTTACACTAGATGTTGCTGGACAGAGCGAGGAATGTGATAAACTTATACCGAGCTTTTTTATTATTTTATTTCACTTTTATGTAATTTGTTACTTTTCTGTAAATTTGTAATAGTATTGGTGAATTGCAGCATGTTGTTTCNTTTATTTCACTTTTATGTAATTTGTTACTTTTCTGTAAATTTGTAATAGTATTGGTGAATTGCAGCATGTTGTTTCACACAAGTCATACTTAACTTTCATCAGATGCTATTGAAACAGTGAAGATGAAGCAGAGAGTAGAGAAAGCAGATTTTCTCCCACTGTTCTTGGAAGCAATTGCCGTCATGAACTTATCACACCTCTTAACATCCACGTTTACTCATGGTAGCAGGTATAAAAACAACACATATCCAAAAGTACATNGAACTTATCACACCTCTTAACATCCACGTTTACTCATGGTAGCAGGTATAAAAACAACACATATCCAAAAGTACATTAAAAAATTTAATTATGGGAAGTTATGGATTACATATTTTGTTACTGGTTTACGGCTTTACTTTGATCATATGTAACGTTCGTGCAAGATCTAGAACATTACAGAAATTTTGGTTCATNCACTGGTTTACGGCTTTACTTTGATCATATGTAACGTTCGTGCAAGATCTAGAACATTACAGAAATTTTGGTTCATGAAATTTTGACAACAAAATTGATAGCTGTAAGTATGAAAATTGTTTTTCTAAGGGAGCATTTAAAGCAGCATTATAATTTAATTAACACGAAAATTGGAATACAAAATAAACAATCTCAATTGGTGAACTAGAGTGTTACTCTTCTCAAAATATATTTCTGGGGTTAAAAACTATGCCAAACCCTTAAAAAGCAATTTATTCAAATTTCCATTTATATAATTTAAAATGACAGTATCATAAAACAAACATACAAAGTAATACGTTCGTTTTAAAGTTTTCTACATTTTCAGCAAAATAACTATTCTCATATAAAATTATTACTTTATATGGAGGGTAATAAAAACCAATATTTCTAGTAAATATTGAGGAAGCTCATTTTTGTGACCAAGAATACTATGCGAGCTACTTGATGCACGTGACAATGTTCAAAAGATATGTTGCTGTGTTGAAGAGTGTAATGGAAGACAAGATGAGTGCACGGTCACTACCGGCAGTAGAGGCGGCAGTAGTCGTGCTGTGGTCGGCTGAAGTGGGACGGGTAGTAGTCGTGCTGTGGTGGGCTGAAGTGCGACGGGTAGTAGTCGACGGGCTGCAGGGGCTTATGCAGTAGTCCTGGACCCTGTAGCAAGCCCAGCACGTGGCCGAATGTCCTGGCACTCGCCTCCTCTCGCTGGGCGCTTGCTCCAGACGCCAGCAGTACCATCGTGACCCACAGCATCAGCGACATCCCCTGCACGCACACACACACGCACACTAAGTAGTGTAACATGAACCGGAGGTTGCTGTCAGGGTCACATGCTAGGGCCAGTCAGATCCAACACTTCAGTTGCTCGACCATATATGGTGTACTTGATAGCTGAGTAATTCCTAAATTTATTACAAAGAGAGCAAGTGTATACCACAAATAAAAGAAAAAGTTACTGATATTTAATGAGCCTAATTTCCTCTACCTGGGNCAAAGAGAGCAAGTGTATACCACAAATAAAAGAAAAAGTTACTGATATTTAATGAGCCTAATTTCCTCTACCTGGGTGCAAATAAATTATAGCGAAGTTCTTGAAAGCTTAGACGGTAGGTAATATTGTTAGATATGAAACAAGAAAAATGTGAAACAGTACAAAGAACGAGTGACATAACCAGGATTCAAATTCAAAAACACTCATAAAATTAATTTAGCTTGCAATCAACTGCACGCCTTTCAGAAAATAAGGTACGTACATACTTAAAACGAATAAATTAATATAGCCTACCACAGTACAACTTCTTCACCAAATTTTAAAGAAATTTATTAATAATTTCCTGTGAGACAGCTTGAAAACTATATTATTTAATGTGGGGCTATCCTATAAAATGGCGAAGAAATAAGGCTTCGCATTAACAATTATGATGGAAATAACTGATACTGTCACCATACAAAGTTAAGTTGAAATATATTCTTCAGTTTCGTAAATAAAAATTCCTTCTTAAAATGTTTAAATTGCCACCATTTTGAAAATGTGTCTGACCCTCTAAAAATGTGTTAATTTACATAGCTTACCATAGTGTTAATTGTTTGCCAAATTTGGTAGTTGTTTGTTTTTTCGCAGATCACAGTTTTATTTTGTGAAGTGAGATTAATTTACAAAATGGTGAACAACAGAAATTTTGTGTAGAAATTTGATTATTGTAATGTATACAGCTATCATACAAAGATTCTTTGGAATTAATTGCATGGTTTCTACGATATAACATACAAAAGTTAAATATCTTTATCGCCACCTTTTTGAAAATAAGTGTCTGACATAACTAAAACTAATCAGATAGCATAACTTACAGCATTACTATTTGTTTACTATATTTGTTATTAATTGGCCTATTGTTTCCCCAAGATATGACAAAAACCTTATTTATTCGTGTGAGACTACCATACAAAATGGAGGAGAAAAGAGACTCCATGTACATACATTTGATGATTGTTTAATATACTCCCAGCATACAAATTTCAGTTCGAATTTATTCAAAGTTTTCGAAGATATAGAATACTATGCTACAATAGCTAAATAAATCCATTTTGAAAATAATTGTCTGACAATCATGAAACTTATTTGCATATACCAACTGAGGCAGTATTACTTGATTGGGAAATTTAGTAGGAATCTGTCAAATACTTCCCGAGAAACGACACAAAAGTTTGATTAATTCATGTACCATTATCTTACAAAAATGCGGACAAAAGTGGCTGTTTTTCAATATGTGATAATTGTAATAGTTACTGTCCACATGCATAATTTGGTTGAAATTGGCCAAATGGTGTGGTAATTATTCCAAATAAACCTAAAATATTTATATGGCCGCCATCTTAAAAATAAGTTTTTATTATAGTTTAATTGCTCGTTTTTTACTGGTCTATCATAGTATTTCTTATAAGCCAATTTTGGCAAAAATTGGATAAGTAGTTTTTGAGTTATAATGTAAAAGATTAATTTTTTGGTTTAGTTTATATGGTAGTTGTGAAACATACCATCAGCATAAAAATTCTGTTTGAAATTGGCCAAATGCTACGAAAGTTCTACCAAATAAACCTAAAGAAACATTTGTATGGCAGCCAATTTGAAAATAAGTGCCTAATAAAGATCAATTACGTATATTTACCTTTCCTATTATAGTATTAGTTACCTGCCGAATTTGAATATAATTGGTTGAGTAGTTTTAAATATATAACCTTAAAGATGANTACCTTTCCTATTATAGTATTAGTTACCTGCCGAATTTGAATATAATTGGTTGAGTAGTTTTAAATATATAACCTTAAAGATGATTTTTTATGTAGCACTATCTTCTGAAAATGGGGACAAAAGTGGTTAATGTTTGGCTTATGTGATGTTTGTTATAGATACGTTGGCAAACAAAATTTTGTTGAAATTGGTTAACTAGTACGGTATTAATACCAAATAAACCTAAAATATTTATACGCCCGCCATTTTGAAAATGAGTGTATGATTAAGTTCAATTGTTGACATGTACCTGAGGTATCATAATATTACTTACGTGCCAATATTAGGCAAACATATGTTGAGTTGTTTTCGAGATATAACATGAAAGCGTTATTTTTCATGTGTCTAACCAACAGCAATACTTACATTTGAATTTAATGCTTTCAACTTACGCTGTCAGCATACAAAATTTGGTTAAAATGGATTTGAACAGTTTTCGAGATATGACATATCGTCTTAAATGTAACAATTGCCGCCATTTTGAAAGTAAGTGCTCGGCGCGGTTAACAACTATAAAAGTGAGGTCTACTTACTTAGTACAGTATGCTTACCGAGTTTGGGGAAATTTGGTTCACGTGTTAAAAAATTTAAGTGGCCAGAGGTACACAAACGAAAAGAAATACACACACGCACATGCAAACACACGTACACACGTATACACACACATACACACACAAACACACACATAAGCACACAGACTGAAAAGTGATCTCATAAGCAAACTATCATTGCTCTCAAAAGAGCAAGGATAGTTGAACAGATAGCACTACATTAACTATGTCCCTGAATGATTCGAAATGTGGNATTGCTCTCAAAAGAGCAAGGATAGTTGAACAGATAGCACTACATTAACTATGTCCCTGAATGATTCGAAATGTGGAATTACTGAAAAAAATATAAAATAAAATAAATGGAAATTTTTTGTCACCACTGCCCAACAAATAATTGTATTATATTAAAATAAATATTTACCTTTAATTTTTTTCTAACCTCTTTGCACACATTTGCAACTAACAAGCACTTCCTGGAAAAATATACAAACCAAATTATAAAATGGTTGCATAAAGAATCACTTATCAAAACATAAATATAAATTATATTGATATAAAGAAACGAAATTCTGATAAGACAAATATATAATGTTGATGGTAAATATACAATGTTGATGTTAAAGTATAAGCAAATAAGTTCTTAATTGACTACAGATCTGTTCAGGATACTTAAAATTTTTATTGACATATAAATTGGTTTAGTTGAGCAATTATTTTGTAAAAGAAGAGATAACCATTTTNGATACTTAAAATTTTTATTGACATATAAATTGGTTTAGTTGAGCAATTATTTTGTAAAAGAAGAGATAACCATTTTTATAAAAACCTTTGCTTGCTGATTAACTAATTGTTTTGTGAAAGTGCTTATTATTAACCTTGTTTTCATATAATGCAAGTTTAAATGCGCGTTTGCAATTTTATCACTGATATTCATTGCTTTATGCTACGAAACATATAAACATTTCTTCCTGTTAAGTTTTACTTCGTTTAAAGAAGTTGGTCCAAAAATATGTAACGGGTGTGTTGCTATGTTTCNAATTTCTTCCTGTTAAGTTTTACTTCGTTTAAAGAAGTTGGTCCAAAAATATGTAACGGGTGTGTTGCTATGTTTCTATAGGTTTTCCTGTAACATACCCCACTCTGTGCCAAGAAGTACAAGATTTTTATACTGGCATATCCTGAAGGAAAATATATTTTGTGGTGGAAGAGAATAATTTGCTTAATGTCTAGAAGCTTAACTATATCTCTTGATAACTTGTGCATATCTTTCACGCCGCTAGTTTTCTATTTATTGTACCAGCCATGTTATTTATTGCCTGCCTGGCTTGATAACTGAACATGCGTAGTGGAAGAGAACATTATAGAAGTTTTCATACCTAAGATAATTATATGTTAGTTTTGTAAGTGGGGTACACTTCCTTTCAGATATATGTACAAATATTTTNTTTCATACCTAAGATAATTATATGTTAGTTTTGTAAGTGGGGTACACTTCCTTTCAGATATATGTACAAATATTTTGCAGGGAAAATAAGATCCCAATCTTGCCCGTAGATTTGATTGATTTCAATTCCTGTAATATTTTGTTAGGCGCCGACTTACGCACGATGCGAGAGCTCCATGCGCGGTCCAGCTCTGGGTAAGTGAAACACCTCGACCCTCCTCTCCCCAGGCGGACTCGCTTGCCAGGGGAATGATTTACGGCGGTGAACTTGTTGGCGTCACAGCCCCTCCTCCCTCCTATTGGAGAGTCAACGAGTTTAGAGGATGCGTAAGAATATACTGAGAACTAGGACCCTCAGCACAACGTGGTATTTAGAGACATTTCTGGGCGATGACCCACAACTCTATAAATATTTCAGCGTACCCAGGGTCGGGAGTGTTGGTAAAAGCCTTCTGGCTGAGTGGAGTAACCAGGTGAAGTCGGCAAGAGACATCGGTGAAGAGGATGGACGACGACAAGAGATTGCGAGGCGACGCCGGATGAGGTGTCTGTGGTACGGGTGGACGAGAGGGCGTTTTACCCGATGAGTGAAGGCTAATGTGCGTGAGGGCGCTTGGAGATCTCTAAAACATTGTTGACTGTTGGGACCTGCACTAAAGTGAGATTGGACTGAATTAACACGTAATACGGATTCTATTGTAAATTTCGGAACTGTCAAATATCGACACATAATTTATAAACTGAATATGACTTACAGATTTTTATTATTAAATTACATTAATTTCTTTGAGGAAATTGTAAATTATATTTATTGAATTCTATAATTGTAAACAGCAAGTGATGCATTTTATTGTGAGATGTTGAGCCGTAATAATTTTATTTGTAGATATTGTAAATAAACTTAGGAAATTAAAATTAACTAATGTAATTAATTAAGACCCCTGTTACTTAATGAACCTGGTTTAATCCAATAACTTGGAGAGAAACTGTACAATATAGTGAATTCGTTTCAAAACNTTTCATACCTAAGATAATTATATGTTAGTTTTGTAAGTGGGGTACACTTCCTTTCAGATATATGTACAAATATTTTTCAGGGAAAATAACATCCCAATCTTGACCGTAGATTTGATTGATTTCAATTCCTGTAATATTTTGTTAGGCGCCGACTTACGCACGATGCGAGAGCTCCATGCGCGGTCCAGCTCTGGGTAAGTGAAACACCTCGACCCTCCTCTCCCCAGGCGGACTCGCTTGCCAGGGGAATGATTTACGGCGGTGAACTTGTTGGCGTCACAGCCCCTCCTCCCTCCTATTGGAGAGTCAACGAGTTTAGAGGATGCGTAAGAATATACTGAGAACTAGGACCCTCAGCACAACGTGGTATTTAGAGACATTTCTGGGCGATGACCCACAACTCTATAAATATTTCAGCGTACCCAGGGTCGGGAGTGTTGGTAAAAGCCTTCTGGCTGAGTGGAGTAACCAGGTGAAGTCGGCAAGAGACATCGGTGAAGAGGATGGACGACGACAAGAGATTGCGAGGCGACGCCGGATGAGGTGTCTGTGGTACGGGTGGACGAGAGGGCGTTTTACCCGATGAGTGAAGGCTAATGTGCGTGAGGGCGCTTGGAGATCTCTAAAACATTGTTGACTGTTGGGACCTGCACTAAAGTGAGATTGGACTGAATTAACACGTAATACGGATTCTATTGTAAATTTCGGAACTGTCAAATATCGACACATAATTTATAAACTGAATATGACTTACAGATTTCTATTATTAAATTACATTAATTTCTTTGAGGAAATTGTAAATTATATTTATTGAATTCTATAATTGTAAACAGCAAGTGATGCATTTTATTGTGAGATGTTGAGCCGTAATAATTTTATTTGTAGATATTGTAAATAATGTTAGGAAATTAAAATTAACTATTGTAATTAATTAAGACCTCTGTTACTTAATGAACCTGGTTTAATCCAATAACTTGGAGAGAAACTGTACAATATAGTGAATTCGTTTCAAAACTACAAAAAAATGGATTAAAACGTTATTTTAATAAAATTTCAGTCTTTGTAAATTACAGTTGGGAAAGTTGTCCATGATTTTATGCCTTTGCGTATTTTTATATATTTTTAATTTAATACTGGTTTCACCATTTTCTATGTTTGCACACATATTTCTTCAATTCGCACCGATATGCTTTAAGGGAATCGTATTACGAATTCCTACATTGTACCATTCGTACAAGTTGCTAATTCTATTCTTATTTCAGTTTTTCATAGCTTTCCTAAATTTATCTAGGCTAATTCTGGGATTAGTCCCTAATAAAAACTATGTTCCAAACCTCTCATTATAATAACATTCTTAACACATCTATCATTGTAAACGAACAGTAAAACTCCTTAAAAATCTAAGTTCACAATTTTAAATGCACTGACGAACATCTTGTAAACATCGTCCAACTCAAACCGGTTTTACAACACGAACTGTTTGTGTGTAGAGGGCAAAAATCGTAGAGCACCACTCACCTGCACTGATCTGTAGCAATTATAAAAAGGGCCATGTTGTAGGTCATATGGCAACCCGATTAGTAGAGTTGACCGTGTGATAACATTGTGTTTGTAACACAGTGTGTCCGCAATGCCTGGACGACACTGCGAGCACCAATTTAATAGTTAAGTGACTTTGAGTGTGGATGAATAGTGGGACTCCAAGAGGGTGCAGTTGGAAGTTCCGCAGAATCGACACACACATCGTGGAGAAGATGGGAAACAGTGAGTTTTGACAGCTGCCTAGCCCCACCAGTGACACCTCACTGCACTGATGAGCGCCTGGCCAGTAGGACCATACTGGTCGCCCTGAATAACAGAACAGCAATCGAACAAGCAATCAGAGCCACTGTTGTCTGTCATGTGGCTGCTTGAGGAATAAACAATATGTTGTTTTGAAGTAGCTCTACCTTCTCGTGTTCCTCTGGCATGTTTACCACAAACACCTTCCCATCGTCTTGAGTGTCTCTGGCGGTGTCGGGAGAGTGTCTTTGAGAGGCGAATGGTGAGAAATGATGAGAGTCGTTTCTGCCTTGGACAAAGTAATGGCCGTGTTATAGTTCGTAGAAGTGCGGGTGAGCAGAACATTCCATCGTGTATTCGCACTCACAATACCGGACCCGCATCTTGGAGTATGGTAGAGGGTGTCATAAGCTACATATTTATATTGCCTCTGGTATTCATTCAGGGGAGCAAGACAAGAGCATCGTACATACGTGAAGTCAATCCTGACTTCCATCCGCATCTAGACTTACTGCAGGGAACTATCTTCCACCATGATAACGCACGTACCTATGTAGCTACGGCAGCACAGAGTGCTCTACACAGTATACTCATGCTACCCTGGCCCACTAGATCTCCATAACTCAGCCCCATTGAGCATGTGTAGGGCATGATGGGGCAGCGCCTGGCATCCAGCACAGCCCTGGCAACAACCATCACCCAGCAACACCAATAAATACAGCGAGCAACGAACAAGGAATACCATACCCTAGAGAGACCTGAAATATTTGTACGACAGCTTACCTGCCAAAATGGCTACAAGTGAGGCCGTACGGAGATGGCTATACTCCTTATTAAAGTGTCTTCTGAATTTATTGTATTGGTATGTGGGATGTCCCTTAGTCTTTGTATTTTGACCGGTCCCACAAGGGTATCACTTCCTTCTTGTGTACCAAGTTTGGGGCAGATATGTGTATTATTTCGGTGTGCTCTTAAAAACTTTACCACTAGTATAGGAAATAAAGTGATTCTTCACCATTAGTGTCCACGAAGTGAACATGTCCCATCGAAGAACACGACAACCGTTCGAACAGATTTTCGCCTTGACTTATGTACCGTTTATAAATCTTTCCATTTACGTACATGCTGCACCACTCGACCGAACAACTTGTTACATCATTTTCCTTTCCTGCTCTATGCATTCCTAAAATGTTGTGATATTTATGTGCGTTCTTCACGGTGTTGCAATTTTAATTGCCAACAGTGTGTGGAGCCAACTATAGCAAATTGTGCTGTAAATATATATATATATATATATATATATATATATATATATATGTATATATATATATNTATATGTATATATATATCAGTTTAATAAGCTGTGGCTACACTAGTGCGTGAAACATCGAACCTGGAGGGAGAGATTTTATTAATGTCATCATCTTCTTCGACGAATCCCTCTACTGCTCACAGCACCCTAATTGTTGCAATTGTGTCTGGCAACAACATGGCACACCTGGCCGAGTCCTGTATTTTGCACTGTCTTACTGGCCAGCACCTGCACTTGTGGTATGGGATGCCATCGAATTACAATTCGGCTCGTGACTAG
The DNA here is from genome assembly GCA_002778355.1 of Clitarchus hookeri. Classification (NCBI taxonomy): domain Eukaryota; kingdom Metazoa; phylum Arthropoda; class Insecta; order Phasmatodea; family Phasmatidae; genus Clitarchus; species Clitarchus hookeri. The sequence goes on along the minus strand of NQII01002823.1, from coordinate 54,270 downwards.
CCAGCATCACTGTTATATTGACCAGTAACTATCACACCACGGATTGTATGCAGCCTGTTCTTGTCCCCTATATACAGGGCCCACAGGAGGCCTTCAACCAACACGAAAATGTGTGACGAAATGTGACACACGTCGTCCAATGGTTCCTGGATAACCACCATATCACACTGTTTCGTTGGCCTGCACGGTCACTAGGACTCTCGTTCATCGAAAATGTGTAGCCCATGGTCGAAATATGTCTAACCAGCTACAGGAAACCCGTGTCCACTAGGGATGATCTTTGGTCACACATTGAAGAAGCATATGCGGTGATACCCCAGACGGATATGCAAGTCTCTTGCCCTCAATGCCACGTCATGTAGCAGCAGTTATTGAAGCTCATGCCGGCGCCGCACAGCCCTCATTTACCCATGCCAGAGTCATCATTTCCATTGTGTACGATTGGTATTCTCTTCAAAAAATCTGTTTGTGAAAGTTCATGTCCTTCTTGGCGTTTCAGATTTAACGGCAAGCAATGTAAATATGTAAAAACTAAATTGACAATTTTTTTAATTGAGTCGTTAAAAATGTGTAAATTATTAAATGTATTTTCAATAATATGGTACATTTTACATCGTTTCCATGTCTGTTTTTTTTAAACCAATTTATTGTGTAAAAACATATTAAAAGGAAATAATTAGATATAAAATTATAAGGAAGTTAGGTAACGTCTCGTCGACAGTGAGGTCATTAAAGATGAAACAGAAAGAAATAAACTTGTCTCTTACTGTGAAAAAAAAAAATGATTTAATCTTCTAGTAGCTACAGAAAAATTCGATGAAAACTAGCAATGCCAATACGTAATTAATTACTTCATTTTCATAGATTGCAGTGTCAGTAAAATACATATCATTATATTTATTGTTTCGTTATGCGATTTTAAAAATGGGTTTAAGTTACATTTTACGCATCATTAAAAGTTTAGTACTTCATTATTGATGAAGACGAATTGTGGTACAGTGGCCANCATCGAACCTGGAGGGAGAGATTTTATTAATGTCATCATCTTCTTCGACGAATCCCTCTACTGCTCACAGCACCCTAATTGTTGCAATTGTGTCTGGCAACAACATGGCACACCTGGCCGAGTCCTGTATTTTGCACTGCCTTACTGGCCAGCACCTGCACTTGTGGTATGGGATGCCATCGAATTACAATTCGGCTCGTGACTAGCCAGCATCACTGTTATATTGACCAGTAACTATCACACCACGGATTGTATGCAGCCTGTTCTTTTCCCCTATATACAGGGCCCACAGGAGGCCTTCAACCAACACGAAAATGTGTGACGAAATTTGACACACGTCGTCCAATGGTTCCTGGATAACCACCATATCACACTGTTTCGTTGGCCTGCACGGTCACTAGGACTCTCGTTCATCGAAAATGTGTAGCCCATGGTCGAAATATGTCTAACCAGCTACAGGAAACCCGTGTCCACTAGGGATGATCTTTGGTCACACATTGAAGAAGCATATGCGGTGATACCCCAGACGGATATGCAAGTCTCTTGCCCTCAATGCCACGTCATGTAGCAGCAGTTATTGAAGCTCATGCCGGCGCCGCACAGCCCTCATTTACCCATGCCAGAGTCATCATTTCCATTGTGTATGATTGGTATTCTCTTCAAAAAATCGGTTTGTGAAAGATCATGTCCTTCTTGGCGTTTCAGATTTAACGGCAAGCAATGTAAATATGTAAAAACTAAATTGACAATTTTTTAAATTGAGTAGTTAAAAATGTGTAAATTATTAAATGTATTTTCAATAATATGGTACATTTTACATCGTTTCCATGTCTTTTTTTTTTTAAACCAATTTATTGTGTAAAAACATATTAAAAGGAAATAATTAGATATAAAATTATAAGGAAGTTAGGTAACGTCTCGTCGACAGTGAGGTCATTAAAGATGAAACAGAAAGAAATAAACTTGTCTCTTACTGTGAAAAAAAAAAATGATTTAATCCTCTAGTAGCTACAGAAAAATTCGATGAAAACTAGCAATGCCAATACGTAATTAATTACTTCATTTTCATAGATTGCAGTGTCAGTAAAATACATATCATTATATTTATTGTTTCGTTATGCGATTTTAAAAATGGGCTTAAGTTACATTTTACGCATCATTAAAAGTTTAGTACTTCATTATTGATGAAGACGAATTGTGGTACAGTGGCCANCTTAAGTTACATTTTACGCATCATTAAAAGTTTAGTACTTCATTATTGATGAAGACGAATTGTGGTACAGTGGCCATGCCAGATGCGCAGTAACCAATATTTGTATTGCAACATTATTTATTTTGTGAAGAAATCTGTCAGCATTATAAACAAATGATGGTAGATTGATTTTCGCCTTCTGTGCATATCCTACAATCTTGCTAGCGAAACGCCTAAGTACTTCAAAATAATGTGGTATAACAATGGAAAAGATTTTTCTTAATTTTTTTCCAACAAATAAACACTTTTATTCAAATAATACAATTTAAAGCAATATGAATCCATTTCAGAAGTATTAGCTAAAATATTCTGATGAAAAAATCTTCTTATTTAGCCTATAGTTATGAAGTAAATCGAAAAATAGCGAAAAAAGTGATATATATCACTATATATATATAGCCATAGAAGAAAATGTTAAGAAGTTTAAACAAAGGTAACAAATTAATAGTTCATTAGCATGAAAAACATACTCATATATTCTATTGAACTTCTGTGCATGTTATATTTTAAACATCGGTAATGATTTTCATAACAATTTTGGATTCCAATAGGCTTGATTCAAATTATTTACCTTCATCAGATTTTGTATTTATTTAAATATCGTTTCAGCTATTGTCCATCTAGTGTGCTGTTGGTTTCGTTTCAGATTTCAATACCCATTAATAATTTTTAACAATTTCTAGCTGTGTAATTTGTTTTCTGTGAAAAATTTTAATTTTTTAAATTTCTGTATTGGCCCATGTCTATACAGATTGTTGAATATTTTGTTTCTCATCTGATTATTGATATTTAACAATATGGTGCTTAAGATTTTCTGGCAATTTTTTTTGTTCGCTTGATCTGGGTGTAGGTTTATGATTCCTCACACCAATCTTCCTGAAATATTAGATGGGACCTGCCTATTTCGACCCATTTCATTTTTAACGTAAGACGATCAGCTGCTAGCTAGAGAGGTTCGTGAGTTCATTATTAATGGCATGGTGGAAAACTGTGACTTGTTATCCATTACATCCCTGACAGTGATGAAGAGAACTACAACATCACTGCTTATTATTTCACTGGTATGACCCGCCTCGATTAGTGGTTAATGTGAGTTGGTAGCAGCTAGGCATTTGTTCAAGTTTTGCTTTGAGGTTTACTGAAATTGTATTCCGTAGGAAAGTTTCGGTGTTGACTGTCAGTTAGTGAGGAGGCTACATTTTACATAGGACCGCTTTGTTGGCCATTTTACTGCATAGTTCATACCAAGCATTACGTGAGGGTGTAACGTAAGCAATGAGCATGCCGGTAAGTTATACTCAGAAAAACTCTGTTCAAGAGATATTATTAATGGATATATATACGGAATGATTGGCGATCTTCTCCAAAACTCGCCAGGAGCCTGTGCTGGACGATTTGCACCATATTTCTACCGATTTGTGACCCTCGGTGTTTTGAAATCGGTTTTAAGATTCTCGTCGATGGTTTCCGCCTTGGTTATAAAACTTTGACTTTCAGCATCGACATTGCCACGGTGTTTCCTTAACATGTATGCGATTCTTTTTATGTGATTTGCACATTGAAGTAAGTCCATACTTTTTGACTGTAGAACATTCACTATTGGTTGCAAAAGTGCCGTATATTTTGCTATGACACAAACACTAACAATGAATTCCTAATTCGTGGTAGCGCAATGCATTTGAAAAACAGTTTTTCTCTTTGCAGTGTTGCCGTCGTCTGATAGTGTTTCAAGATCCATGACAATTTGCACATAATGTTCTTTGAATATGGCGATACTTTCATATTATTGAGACCAACGGGTTTCACAGAGCATAGGTATATTTGGTATGCATTTTCGACGATGGGTCGATTCTCGGAAGAATCTTATTATGTCTTTTATTGTGTAAACCGTATTTCCTATCAATGCTATTTCGTTTAAGTTGTTTACAACCAAGTTCAATTTGTGACTAGCACAGTGGAAATACTGTGCTCTCGTGTACTTTTCTCGTAGATTTTCTTGAACACCGCCATATTCTCCTGCCATAGTGGAACACCCACAGTATCCTTGTCCGACGCACTTTTCTGGATCAAGACCTACATTTTCTACAAAGTCGTCAATCGCAGAGGCTATCGATCTTGCATCCATGGAACTTAGCTCTACAAAGCCTAAAAATTCCTCTCGAACCATCATATTTTCTTCGTCAAAAATCTAACACCAAAGGAAAGTTGCTCTTTCCCTGATATTTCACTGCTGTCGTATGCCGGTATACTATGGGCATATGTGTTCTTTACGTCGGTAGTGATGTCGTCTCTAATAACATCTCCACATGGGCCGATTATTTCATTTTGAAACTGTAATGACATGTAGGTGGCATTTTGTCAGCCCTTTTATATGTGCTCTTTCAAAATGTGGCCACCAACTTCAATTTTGAGTCCAAACAAATCTTCAAAATCACCTTCATGATGTTCTTTACCCTTCAAAGGTAGGTAATGTGTAACACAAAACATCCCAGTCTAAATTAATGTTGTCACGACTTGCTTGTTGAATTCTATCTCTTTTTGGTGGGCAGCAATCAGCTGAACATCGACGGGCATATTTTCGACGAAACATTTTGCGGCGGGGGCCGCTGATTTGTGCCACTGAGATGACGTGTGAGTTCTTGCAAATGCGTGCAAGTCTTTGTAGCGAGTAAAGGGNGCCGCTGATTTGTGCCACTGAGATGACGTGTGAGTTCTTGCAAATGCGTGCAAGTCTTTGTAGCGAGTAAAGGGCCGCACTATGAACGAGCCTAAAACACCGTGCACATTAGTTGGTGGAAACAACACACAGTAAATGCACAAGGTGTCCTTTAATTTTTTAGAATACGCCATCCATGGAGCATAATCCGCCAATCAGCGTATTTAAATTTCCTTTTAATTGGACAATATTCCTTAGTAAAGTAATAATTTGGAGGTGGTGAACAAAATTTTTTTAAAAATTTTCATTCATTGAGATGAGGTCATACTAAACGAACGCCCAAGCCAGTGACCTCGTCATTAACAAAATAAGCTTGATCCCGTGCAGCAAAACCTCTCGATGCAGCCAAACAGCAACATGTTGAGGGGGGAGGTGCAGTTTCGCTAGGGTAAGCGCTAGTATCTGCAACATTCTGCTTCGAATTTTCGTCTCCGCCGCTATCACTTTCGCCACTACACTTATCTGGTTGCTTCCTCTTCTGTCTCGCTAAAATAAAATAAATAACCTTTTTGTTATTAGAGATTTAATTTAATGTTGCATTGCAGACGCCATACGGGCGTATCCTAGCAAAAAGTACTGTTGAAAAGGTATAATGTGTACTTTTTTTTTTCATTAATCAGTTTTATTTTGATGTAGAAATATAGAAATTAAAAAATAAATGTTTTCTTAATTTTGAAGTTTTTTGCATTTACAGGGCGTATAAATTTTTTTTCAATAACTTGAATTTCTTAAATAACTTTGCATCTACTCAAACAACTAATTCGTAATGCAAATCGATTTTGACAATCAACAAGCCCTTCCGATTGACGCAAGAACAATCTAAATCGGTTAAATCGTTCTAAAGTTTNATCCCAGTCTAAATTAATGTTGTCACGACTTGCTTGTTGAATTCTATCTCTTTTTGGTGGGCAGCAATCAGCTGAATATCGACGGGCATATTTTCGACGAAAAATTTTGCGGTGGTGGCCGCTGATTTGTGCCACTGAGATGACGTGTGAGTTCTTGCAAATGCGTGCAAGTCTTTGTAGCGAGTAAAGGGCCTCACTAGGAACGAGCCTAAAACACCGTGCACATTAGTTGGTGGAAACAACACACAGTAAATGCACAAGGTGTCCTTTAATTTTTTAGAATACGCCATCCATGGAGCATAATCCGCCAACCAGCGTATTTAAATTTCCTTTTAATTGGACAATATTCCTTCGTAAAGTCATAATTTGGAGGTGGTGAACAAATTTTTTTTTAAAATTTACATTCATTGAGATGAGGTTATACTAAACGAACGCCCAAGACAGTGACCTCGTCATTAACAAAATAATCTTGATCCCGTGCAGCAAAACCTCTCGATGCAGCTAAACAGCAACATGTTGAGGGGGGAGGTGCAGTTGCGCTAGGGTAAGCGCTAGTATCTGCAACATTCTGCTTCGAATTTTCATCTCCGCCGCTATCACTTTCGCCACTACACTTATCTGGTTGCTTCGTCTTCTGTCTCGCTAAAATAAAATAAATAACCTTTTTGTTATTAGGTATTTAATTTAATCTTGCATTGCAGACGCCATACAGGCGTATCCTAGCAAAAAGTACTGTTGAAAAGGTATAATGTGTACTTTTTTTTTTTCATTAATCAGTTTTATTTTGATGTAGAAATATAGAAATTAAAAAATAAATGTTTTCTTCATTTTGAAGTTTTTTGCATTTACAGGGCGTATAAATTTTTTTTTAATAACTTGAATTTCTTAAATAACTTTGCATCTAGTCAAACAACTAATTCGTAATGCAGATCGATTTTGACAATCAACAAGCCCTTCCGATTGACGCAAGAACAATCTAAATCGGTTAAATCGTTCTAAAGTTTTAAAAAGTTTACAAACACAAAATAAAAAAATTCTAAATGAATAAAATTTTTATTTTTCAATTATACACAATATTTGCCATGACTTCTGAATCAGTATTAGTATTTATATTTTTAGTAAAGAAAAAAAATTATACGTCCTTGTGTTTCCGGGTGCCATCAGGGCGTATAAATATATACGCCTTTATGGCATCTGTATCGCTGTATACTTTTTATTCTAGATATTCAAAAAACATTTAAGAATAGATACATACCTTTTACACTAAAAATGTTTGTAATATCCATTGTTAGTTGATAACCAAAAAAATTAGTACCGATATTTTCAATGAAAATCCACAGACATCTAAAACACACAATCACGTATGCACTGACTGCCACTGACTGGTAAATTAAATGGTGATCGATCGAGCGGTCTCGCTTTCAGAAGAGTGCTCCGCTGTAAGAGTGAGACGGAGACAGGCATCCGTCACTCGTGGATACCTGCCTCTATAAGCATCTACAGCGCGTGGCATTCTGAGGTAGGCGCCGCTAGAGTATGTGTTCAATGGCCGCGAGCCTGTGAGCAGTCACACGTACGGTTTGTCGGTCGTCTCAGAACGCGCATTTTGTTTTAAGCGATTTTATTTAGATCATTATTTTCACACATCCTTTTGTATGGGCCAAGGGCTAACCAACATTTTAAATTAGGTATTAAACTTTTTGTATATTTTTTACTTGATTACATGAACCACAAGGGAGCAAGTGCCCCACCCTGCCCCACCATGGCTACGCCCATGCCACACGCCAAATATAATAGACTACCTACTAGTTCTCGTNGCACGCTGGCATCAAAAGAAGGGGTAAAACTCAATGAGTGATACAATTGCATAAAAATACCAAAGTTATTCCTGTTATAGTAGTTTTATACTAGTGAAATTAACATGATATGCCTAGAGCACCCATAACCTGACTTTCACAGGGTAGCTTCATACAGGTACAAAAAGAGAGCACCGAAGTTCACAGAGCAGTAATGTAAGTGTATGAGGAAAACAAGCTTAGAAGACGAATAGAAAGGAAAGCTTTTTTCCATGGAATGTCAAGACTCGCTCGGGCATGACATAAGATACTAACATGGCTTATAAGAAAAATTAAACCATGGTTTTAGGTACCATAAATGGCACATGCAAGTACTGCAATGCATTCAAGTGGAAGGAAGAGGCTCCTGGAATGTGCAGTGCTGGAAATGTTCTTCAACTATACTTCATACCTTTACTTGAACCCTTCTATTGTCTTATGATGGGCAACCACCCAGAGAAAATGTATTTCATAGTCACATTTGAGTGTTGAATGGCTGCTTCCTATTGACAACATTTGATTCCAAATGTGGTATTAAAGCAGGATTTATGAATAGTTTTTTTAGTATAAATGCCAGTTTATCATCTAATAGGCAGTCTCCTACCAGTATGTGAACAGGAAGCCCAATTTCTACAAATATTTTCTTGGGTGAATACGAAAACGCATTACATTTAAGATATACCAAATTTCCTGAAGTCCAGAAAGGGTTCGTTAAAATAGTTACACAGAATATAACATCAGGTGAAGAGAAACATGAAACATCTGAAGATAGCCTTGGAATATGTAGTCATCCACGCAGACAGAATTCAAGCTGAAGCTCGCGTATATCATTTCAACGAACCGACTGCAAGCGATGAAGCATTGCTGATGATTGTTGGAAAACAATTTGAGGAGCAGGATATCATTTTGCAGACCCATGGTAACACACCACAGCACGTTCAGTGAACTCTACTGGTATTATGACTCACTGTAGTACCCATTTCTGTTATGCCGTGGAAACGATGGGTACTCAACTTCCTTTCCTCGACATGACCCCGAGACCAATCATATCCTAAAGAAGACAGTCTTCGCACCGATCTTAAGCGCCTACCGCATCGTAGTTAAGGAAGGACAAGATAATCACTTAGTGTAGTTCAAATCCCTGTTGGCTAAACCCGACACAGGAAGGTTGAATTTTATAAGAAAAAATCAGGCACAGCTGAGGGCAGACATTTACATGAAATTTAAATATTCTCTTTGGTGACAAGATGCTAATGCTGGTCAATTTGGTCAAATGGTGGATAGGCCATTAGCATTCAATGGTAGCCCTAGATACATACACAAATGGACTCAGAATGCTATGACATATGCTCGCCAATATGGTCACCCTGATCTGTTTGTGAGATCCACGTGTAAACGTAGATGGAATTATATCACAGATGCCCTTCTTTGTGCGTAAAAATTCTACGATTCTGACAATTCCATTGCCTGGGATTTCCACTTAAATTTTAAGAATATTATTGTGTTTTTGAAAAAAGTAATACATTTTGGGGCAATATATTTCTGTATGCATGCAGCGAAGTGGTAAGGTGGAGTATTACCCACATCCACACCTTACTTTCGCTAGAGCAATATATTTCTTCCGGCATAATCAACCAGGTCATTTGTACCGAAATACCTGACACTGATAGACAGACGCCTTCACAACATCGTCAAGGCCAATAAAATTTTGTACATTGTTGCAGTTTTAACTACANCCAATAAAATTTTGTACATTGTTGCAGTTTTAACTACAGGTTATCCTGTATGAAAAGTTTTAACAGCATCAAAAGGTACCTACAGCCATTAATGATAGAAAAACAGACAGTTTCGGTGCAGGTCTTAAGCTGATAGAAGTTTCACAGTAAATGTAAATGCCATAGAGCTAGACAGCAGTTGCGTTGTACCATACAATCATGTACATTCACATTCATTCTGTGATCATGCGTATTAAGAGTACTGCAACTCGATCAAGTCTGCGAAATATATATGCAATTTCATAAACATGGGTTATGACCAGGCATCTTTCACACTTGAAAATAAGAGGGATGAGAATAAGTTGTATAAGAGGTATCGTCAGCGCATTTCAACGAGCGGTAGCTCACATTGACGGATCTCATGCAGCCCAATGGTATTTCCCGCCTGCATCATCGCTGGACGCGAACCGTGGACAACCTCGGAGACTACTTTGAAGGATGTTAAACAGCTTGTACACGTACGATACGTACCCGTTCAAATAAGTGTATAAAGGATGTACGAGAATAAAAAAATTAAACGGTGGTTTCAAGCTGCCATGTTTGCTTGTTTTACTTGCTGGATATTCTTGCATCCAAACCCCACGTGGTATCGCTTTTAAAATATAATTGTCGCACACTTTCACCTGCACATAGTATATTTCGTGTGTTCGATCATTTTTGGGAGATACACAATATTTGCCATGACTTCTGAATCAGTATTAGTATTTATAGGAGTATAATAAAAAAAACTACATTCACTTCTTGTAAGTTAATATGCTTTTCGATTGAAGCTGCATTCTTATTTGTGTAATAAGGCCTAATTATAGGAAAAGTTTTATAAATAATTACACACCTCAGTTAAAGTACTGTAAATATTTATATGAAAATTTTTAAATACATATGATTATTTGTGTTTTTTTATTAGAGTAAAATCACATTCTGCCTTTTTTAGAGCTATAGAAAACTTACGATTTTATGAAAACCTTCCGCATTTTGAAGTTCCCTCATACTATGTGAAGAATGGTAGAAATTTCACGAGAAGGAAACGAGAAAATATCAATAACTGTCTAGGATTAAACGAATAACGAATGTTCATTCTCTGGGAAGAGTGTACGCGTCCACCTAAATAACACGAGTTACGAATATCTAAAGACTTTTGGAGGATGACAAACACTCGAACTCTACATTAGAGAAAGCTTCCCTCTGTTTTTTTCTTTACAAGTTATAGATCTTTTAGAGCGTACTTAACTATTTGACCCTCTGAGTCTTTGGAAGAGATGCAGAGATAAGTAATCAGAGGACGTCACGCGGCAGTTGTAAGGGGAGTTGAAGGACATTACGCAGAATATAATGAATGAGATGTTTTACAGGTGCCTGGAACTGATTGAAAATGCAGTGTTAGCTCTAGGAGGACGGATCTGGGTACTGGGCTTGTATTTTTACTATAATGCTACTGGTGTTACTGAAAATACCTTTCTTATAAATTTACTCCTGGCAAAGATAGAGAGCGATCATGTCATTGCCCTAGCTGTTGCATGCTGTGGTATCACTGCTACACTTTCGGAGGGAGGTAGGAGCACTCGCGTTACTTCTAAGCTGCCCCGCAGCGTCATTCGTTAGGAAAATACACAAACTAAATAATAAAACCTGTGAACACAGTTGTAAAAAGGGATGATGTGGTCCATTTCACTGTACAGTTCCTCAGCATCATCAGCTCACCTACCCTACCACCAAACGAGCTTCTCCTCAAGGGTAAAACTCCAGTGATGTTACTGCGAATATTGAACCCCGCCAAAATTCTCCAACGACACCAGGTTACAAGTAATGGTTTTTAAAAGAAAAAATATGTAATTGAGGTTTTAATTTTGCGCATCTCACTTATTATATTCATGCAACCCTTTAGTATTTAAGAGACTGCGTTTCCTTCTTAACGTCGGTTTCGTTATAACTGCCAATAAACACCAGGGACTGTTGCTATACGTGCCAGGAATAGACTTAAAGGAAATCTACAAGTCCTGCTCAAGTTTAAGATCAACTAAAAACTTGGCAATCCTAGCACCTGAGAGCAGAACTACTAGTGTTGTGTACAACGAAGTTGTTCGGTAAAGGGAAATAATAGCTGCAGACGAAGCAGCAGGCAGAAAGCAAACATCTAATATATTGCACAGCTATCAGCAATAATGTGTGTATTTGCTCTAAAGAAGGCTATTTAGTTTTTATTTGTATATGAGTTCATAGTATTTCTTATTTACCTTATTACTCATTGCTCTTAAAATTGTCATTCTGTTTGTATAGGAAAGAGGTGAAATAACTTTTAGCATATGTTGAGCACATGTATCCATGTCTAGTGTAACTATGGTTACAGTACCAATATATGTAACCATGTTCAATTCGATAAATTGTAAACTCGCTTATAATATAATATTTTTCGTTCATAATTATGGAAAATATATATAAGCCATGGCCAACTCCTGATTCTCTAAAATATAGGTTACTCCTTTAATAAACTTATTCTTGCTATACTTTACAGTTTTAAATGTAAGTAAATAGTTACTGATATAACTAATAAATAATGAGCCTTTTTTCCTCAACATGGGTGTAATTAATTTTCAAAGAAGTTCTTAAAAACTGAGTACCTAGGCAGAATAAAACGTCTGGNTTTCCTCAACATGGGTGTAATTAATTTTCAAAGAAGTTCTTAAAAACTGAGTACCTAGGCAGAATAAAACGTCTGGTTGATAGCAATACCATTAAAGATAAAACCAGAAAGATAAGCAACATTATTGAGACAATTACAAATACATGCATGCCTTACTCGGGACTCGAACTTAGAAAACCCCTAACTATAAGATACTGTGCAATCGACTGCATTACGGGGGTCAAATTCAGAGCATCAACTTCGGATTTAATCAGTCTAATATTTAGAATGTTGGGGTTTACTATCATGACCTAAGAGTTTTCAGGGCCATCATTTTGAAAATAAGTGACTTGCCTACTTACAACATGTAAGTTTACATGGCCTACCGTAGCACTACTTGTGTGAAGAATTTAATGTAAATAAGTTGGTGTGTCCCTGATATATGGCATAAAATTATTTGTACTTAATTTGGTGCTAATGTACAAAATTGCCAGTAAGACGACAGATGGCACTGTATACGATGCTTCTTATATATACTGTCAACATACAAAGTTTGGTTGAATTTTTTTAGATTGTTTAGTTGTCTGGTCCACTTGAATCATAGCTTTCTGTAGCAATTGTGGTAAGCACAATTTGATGGAAATTTGTTGAATTATTACACAAATATGACAAATTGTTTATTTTTTTACCTGGCATTATTTAACGAATTAATTGAAAAAATTTGATTTCTGTGTACAAAATTTATACATCTAAAAACCTACTTTAAGTTTTNTTATTTAACGAATTAATTGAAAAAATTTGATTTCTGTGTACAAAATTTATACATCTAAAAACCTACTTTAAGTTTTTACAATTTGATTGATTTTTGAAAAATTTTTTACAAATACTACGAACTGAAATAATTATTTATATCAACAACATTAAATAAAATGACTGCCGCCTCTGAAANTTATTTAACGAATTAATTGAAAAAATTTGATTTCTGTGTACAAAATTTATACATCTAAAAACCTACTTTAAGTTTTCACAATTTGATTGATTTTTTAAAATTTTTTTACAAATACTACGAACTGAAATAATTATTTATATCAACAACATTAAATAAAATGACTGCCGCCTCTGAAACACGCCAGTCTACATAATTTAATGTAGCGCCAATTGCGTGTAACAATGGGTGGGACTCCGTTGATTCGCCCTACAGATATGGCTCAAAACCTCCATATATATAATGTGAAGATACATGCAACATACAAAGTTAAGGGGGAATTAGTTTCGTGGGTAATATATACTGAGCTAGAATATTTAGGTAGCCACCATTTTGAAAATAATAACCCTACCTACTCAAATCATAATAGTTTTCCCCACCTGCTGCAGTACTATTTGTTTGCCAAATTTTGAAGGGATATGTTTATTATTTCCCAAGGTGTGACATAAATTTTTTTTTTCATGTGGCAAATCTTACAAAACGGCCAAAGAGGCTCCGTGTAGACGCATTTGATAGTTGTAATATACACTAACAGCATACAAAGTTTGTATGAAATTTATTGTATAGTTCGACGATAAAGAAATTTAAACTAAAATGGCTATAAGGTGGCCATTTTGGAAATAAGTGCTTGACCTTCTTAAAATATACTAATTTACTCCATATGTCGCAGAACTATTTGTTTGCCAAATTTGGTACGAAGCTCTCAATAGTTTCCCGAGATATTATGTAAAATTTTATTTTTTATGTTAAATATTTTACAAAATGGAGGACAAATGATGCTCCTTGTAGATGCATTTCATTGTTGTGATATATACTGCCAGAATGCTCAATTAAGTTGGAATTGATAACATCTTGTCGGCGATAAAACACATTAAAACTAGAATGGCTACAAGGCAGCTATTTAGAAAATAAGAGTCCGATTGATATAAAACCAACAATTTTACATCATCTGCCGCAGTACTACTTGTTTACCTTATTTTATAGGAATCAGTAAATTTTTTCTTGAGATGACATAAAAACTTGATTTATTTGTTTGGCGGTATCTTATAAAATTGTGGACAAAAGATGCTTTGTTTAGATACAGTAAAGAGTTGTGATGTCTACTGTCAACATAACAAGTTAAGTTGGAATTTATTACATGGTTTCGACAATAGAGAATTCAGTACTAAAATTACTATATGGCCACCATTCTGTAAATAAGTGTCTATAATAGCTAATAAACATAGTTTACCATATTATGNAGTCCGATTGATATAAAACCAACAATTTTACATCATCTGCCGCAGTACTACTTGTTTACCTTATTTTATAGGAATCAGTAAATTTTTTCTTGAGATGACATAAAAACTTGCTTTATTTGTTTGGCGGTATCTTATAAAATTGTGGACAAAAGATGCTTTGTTTAGATACAGTAAAGAGTTGTGATGNATTTGTTTGGCGGTATCTTATAAAATTGTGGACAAAAGATGCTTTGTTTAGATACAGTAAAGAGTTGTGATGTCTAATGTCAACATAACAAGTTAAGTTGGAATTTATTACATGGTTTCGACAATAGAGAATTCAGTACTAAAATTACTATATGGCCACCATTCTGTAAATAAGTGTCTATAATAGCTAATAAACATAGTTTACCATATTATGCTGTACTAGGTTCTACTTGTTTGCCAAATTTCGTAGAAATCTGTTTTTTTTACCTAGCTATCACATCAAATCTTTACTTGAATTCGTGTCGCTATGTTACAAAATGGCAAAAAAAAAAGTGGATATGGGTTGGATTATATAATGCTTCAGTAACAAAAATGTGGGGGAACTTGGTTAAATGGAATGGTAATTGTATGGCTGTAATTTCGAAAATAATTACCTAAGCAGGTTTAATCGCATACCTGGCCTGTCACAGTATTACTTACGTGGCGAACTGGGTGAACTAGATGTATAATGTAAAGGCTTTATTTTTTCAATTAGTGCTCTCTTCCAAAATGGCTGACCATCTCAAAATTTTATGCTCACACTTGTCTCTGCCAGCATAGAGTAACTTGGCAGTATGAAAATTAATCTATTTGCAATTTTTTTAACTCAATATAAATGTACGAAAAACGTGGCGTTTGAAATTTATATTTAATGTCTATGGCACCATACCTGGAAGAGAAACATATTCAACTGTAGACTGGCATGCAGATACTAATTCATAAAAAAAATTTTTTATGTACGTTNTGGCACCATACCTGGAAGAGAAACATATTCAACTGTAGACTGGCATGCAGATACTAATTCATTAAAAAAGAATTTTATTTACGTCGTTAATGTGACGACTACTGAATCAGCCGTGGAACTGTAATTGTGTGCGCCAGTTCTAAAATGATTTGCCAATAAATGATCTACAACTGGACTGACGACTTACCTGTAAAATGTTATAACAATTATCCTTTTGCTTTTAAATGTTTTTCAAGTACATATCGAGGTCGTAAAGTTTGTATGTCGTTGTGGCACATTTGTTAACAGTAAATTGAACAATTCAGAAATATGTAATACGTGGTATGCATGAAACATCAGAAACCACATTGAGCGACCAGCATGTTGAATATTACATTTTTTATGTTAACCGGGTTCTTATTCCAAGTCTCGCNGTCACATTTGTTAACAGTAAATTGAACAATTCAGAAATATGTAATACGTGGTATGCATGAAACATCAGAAACCACATACAGCGACCAGCATGTTGAATATTACATTTTTTATGTTAACCGGGTTCTTATTCCAAGTCTCGCTGGAAACTGCAAAAAATGTCACGAACCGACTGTCTCGCAGCTGACGAAAATATTCATCTTCCTAAAGACGGTGCTAAGAGGCATTCGTTGCTTGACATGAGAGTACATTTGGGCGTCTTCGTCTTACCAACTTTCCCCACTCCAAGCTAGTCAAGCTCTACTGCCTGTGCACACATTCTGCGACGTACAAACAAAATATTACTAGTAATAACAGTTTTAAAATCTCCCAAATATGTAGAAAAAAACATTACTTAAAGACACTTAAAGTAAGCTTCATATTTCGTAGCTCGTGAAAAATAGTACATCATTACAAATATGTATTTTAAAAGAAAGTAGTAATATAAAGTTTTCTTTGATTTTATGGGGAGTATGAGNAGTACATCATTACAAATATGTATTTTAAAAGAAAGTAGTAATATAAAGTTTTCTTTGATTTTATGGGGAGTATGAGAAACTGTGTTTGGCGACCATGAGAAACGGTATTTTTTTCTTTCTTCAGATGTCGATGTTTACGTGTTACGGAAGTGGCCTGGGTGTTAAGCCACGTATTTGTGTTTGCGGAAAAGAAAATATTTCCCCAAGGCTAAGTGAAAGAAAGTTAGTAGCTTGTACATTGTACATAAATCTTCCCTGAATAACAAGGAAATCTACACATCTTAAGTTGATTATATTAATATTCCTGACATGTGTGTCCGCCGAAGTGTACCGTTGAGCTATGAAATGTAATAATTTTGAATTAATATAGAAAAAGAAACATTGACTGGGTCTCACTGGGTTGCTAACCTCTTACATCACAGGTATTTAGTTGGGAATAAATTAAATAACATTCTCCCTCAAGGAAACTCCCTAGCCCTTACATAGTTAGGAACTAAGATCACATCGACTTCAAGGATTACACTAAATCAATGCCATATAAGTCTACAAGACCAGGATCAAAGGCTAGTAATGATATCTGTTGTCTTAAGATTTCAGACGATGGAAAATTATCACACATTTTATATTTCAAAAATCCATACCAAGTAATTCCTGCCTGTAACGACAAACCAAAAAAGAATCCAAGATGCAAGAAGAAAAAAGACCACACCTCAAGACAAAGTTGTGAATCAACTAGAACTGGATAATTTAACTTTCCAAACGTGTATAGTTACAGATTAAAGCTGTATTATCTGTGGACTTTCATTCATTTTATCATTACTTACAATCTGATGTATTTTATCTGATGTTATTAGCCACAGTGCATTATTCTTTCATTTTCTGTTTTTAAAGTTTAGTTTTTTAATTTGCATTCAATAAGATGTAATTGTATTTGATTCATACATGTGAATACTTAGTATAATAATATCATATTGCTATTTTTAAAAAATTACAAAAAATATCTTTCCAGTGTTTTATATTTCAAACCTTTTCTACCTGAAATTGAAATATTTTAAGAAAGATAGAAATATACAGGTGACTTAACTCCAATTACAGAACATTTTAATTTCCCAAAATACGTAACTTCTAAAATCATAACTCGTATCTCTAATGGGAAATATTGCAAACCTCGTTTCTTTCATTTATATACAAAATAGTATAAATTATAACATTTTTACAGCATGAATATGACTGCATATATATTTGTTTGATATTACAAATCCGTTTTCAGGATAAGTTGTTTCACTGGAAATAAATACGTTCTTTGGCTCTCCTGTTAAATTATGAAAATGGCAGTAAAACCTGCTTGCGTATGCTTGAAATTGTGCCTTTTTAATTTTTTTAAAATTTATCCTTTGAATATTCGGGTATTTTACAAATTAAGATTCATATAACTGTAACAAAAGTAAGCCGTACCTTGATAGCCTGTATTTAAGCTTGTCTGCACCTCCACTGTCTTAATTTTTCAGTTTTAAAACAGTTTACAGTATTTTGTACTCGTACATATTCGAATGTTTGTTTCAATTATTTGAATTTTATAGAGTCCGAGTAGCATTCAGACTTCGAGGACAATTGTCTTTGAGACGTTTTACGGAATAACCGTTATGGCGGAGTAGGCCACTTTTATTAGGCCGATAGATTTATGATCAAATT
Source organism: Clitarchus hookeri (assembly GCA_002778355.1). NCBI lineage: Eukaryota > Metazoa > Arthropoda > Insecta > Phasmatodea > Phasmatidae > Clitarchus > Clitarchus hookeri. Next base: position 36,404 of record NQII01002823.1, on the reverse strand, counting down.
CCCTGCCTATTTTACAGCGTAAGTATTTTAAGGGAGCTCAATAATGTTGATTTCTTCTTTTGACCTCCAATGTCGCTGTTGCGAATTACTTACTAATTTCTATCCATCGTAATTCTACGTTTGTCATAACAAGGTTTTACTAGCGTGTTTCTGTAGCAGGATATCAGGAACATACGAGTTTTAAAACCAGAAGGGACCACCAGTACTGATTTTTTTTGTTTCAAAGTTAATTTTCTTCTGTCACTAATATGTGCGCCACTAATATTTCACTCATTATCCATTATTCAATGTATAGGTAGCAAACGAAAGGTGTATTTTTGTGTTTGAGACTTTACACCAAGGGTACTGCATTACAAGCATTGGCAAATGATTAATCACGCGGTGCAATAATTATTAATTTATCTTATATATAAATAAACATATTGTTTGGAAATTTTTTACTCAAGTGGAGTAATAGGAATATTCTTATAATGAGTAAAATGTTTTATTTTATGTGACTGCAAATCATGCTCATCCAAGACTAAGGTTAAAATTATTTTTAATGAAAATTAGATATTCAGAATTATAAGTAACCAGTATTCTCAAAGGCAAGAGTTCCAAATAATGCCACTAAATGCGTAATGGGGGAATCTATTAGTTATTCCAGCAAATACATACTTTGATCAATAAACAGAAGGATTCACTGCAGGTCAGTAAGAATATTGCCTTTTTTTCACGAAAAACATTGCAGTAGTTGGCAAAAACTTAAGTGAAAAAAGTAAAATAACGTTCTGTTTAGAAAAAAGTTGTATTTTTCCAAGCAAACAATCATCAATGTGATAAAGTTATTAGTTTGTCAGATTATATTTTGAACATAATCACAATTGTATAATAAATTGATGTTAATAAAACGAAGTCAGCTATGCAAATTCTAAACACTAAGACGTTAAAACAAGTTTCATTAGCACAGTACGCCTTCTATAAGCAATAAATATATAAGTACAGGTTTCAGGTTTAAAGAAAATTAGGGAGCTAATTTTGACCACAGTATCATTCATACAACATATTGAAGAACATAGGTTGACACTTATTTCGTAAGTCATTTGGAAGTTTATGCCCTAGAAGTAATGCAATGCAGACTTGCGAAAAAACAATGAGGGCCAGAAAATTTTTCTTCAGAACATTATTACTTTTGAATAATTGTTTCCAGAGCTAAAACAAATATTTTAAATATTTTATGTTTGCGAATGAGAACCTTAATCTTACAGCTAGTTAGAAACCAATGTGTTAAAACAAGGAGATGTACATCTCAAAATAGTTGTTCACTATTTGAGTAGACTTCCTGTTTTCAGTTCGGTTACATGAAAAAATTTAAGGAAGTGGAAAGTAGGACAAATATTCAGTTGGCAGAAATAATAAAATTAAACACATAATAAATAATTTTTTTTTTCCAAAATATATTTTTTTTTGGGAATTTTGCTAACGTTATTTGCGATTATTCAAACTGTAAATGCTCATCAGAATGTTGAACGTCGGAGGACGAGGCCGCTAAACGACACGTGTCACGATCTCACCGATCGCAAGCCCAGGGAACCACTGGATGGGCGCGCTGAAGGGAAGTTAGGCTTATAAGATTACTTTGCGATGTGTTGTCTGTGCGCATGTGCGTGCCTAGGTGTGTATCTGCGTGTGTGTTCGTCTCCCATTCCAAAAACCTTTAAACATGTGAGCCGGATTTCGCCAAACTCGGTGCAAAGAGATTCAATTTTTAGTTTTCATCGAAGCTGTGTGATTATTTTAAAATTATTTTAAAATTAAGGGCGTAATTTCATATCAGATGAATTATTTGACCAATTTAAGACAAATTAATTTTTTTGGCAGCTTAACACATACAAATTTAATTTAGAGATGTTTGTTGTAAATGGTACATCATTTTGGAAGAAAGCACTACTTGAAAAACCAAAGCTTTTGCGTCGTACCTTGGAAACAACTCAATACATTCCTGCCCTGTTAACATATGCGATATAAATGGATAAAGTACTTTCTTTTTGCATGGAAGCCATATCATTAATTTAGGTTAATAAGACATATATTACATACCATTTTACCATGTTCTATCAAATATGGTTCATTGAAAGTATCAACTACAAGCATTAATNCGTAATGGGGGAATCTATTAGTTATTCCAGCAAATACATACTTTGATCAATAAACAGAAGGATTCACTGCAGGTCAGTAAGAATATTGCCTTTTTTTCACGAAAAACATTGCAGTAGTTGGCAAAAACTTCAGTGAAAAAAGTAAAATAACGTTCTGTTTAGAAAAAAGTTGTATTTTTCCAAGCAAACAATCATCAATGTGATAAAGTTATTAGTTTGTCAGATTATATTTTGAACATAATCACAATTGTATAATAAATTGATGTTAATAAAACGAAGTCAGCTATGCAAATTCTAAACATGAAGACGTTAAAACAAATTTCATTAGCGCAGAACGCCTCGTATAAGCAATAAGTATATAAGTACAGGTTTCAGGTTTAAAGAAAATTAGGGAGCTAATTTTGACCACAGTATCATTCATACAACATATTGAAGAACATAGGTTGACACTTATTTCGTAAGTCATTTGGAAGTTTATGCCCTAGAAGTAATGCAATGCAGACTTGCGAAAAAACAATGAGGGCCAGAAAAATTTTCTTCAGAACATTATTACTTTTGAATAATTGTTTCCAGAGCTAAAACAAATATTTTAAATATTTTATGTTTGCGAATGAGAACCTTAATCTTACAGCTAGTTAGAAACCAATGTGTTAAAACAAGGAGATGTACATATCAAAATAGTTGTTCACTATTTGAGTAGACTTCCTGTTTTCAGTTCGGTTACATGAAAAAATTTAAGGAAGTGGAAAGTAGGACAAATATTCAGTTGGCAGAAATAATAAAATTAAACACATAATAAATAATTTTTTTTTTCCAAAATATATTTTTTTTTTGGGAATTTTGCTAACGTTATTTGCGATTATTCAAACTGGAAATGCTCATCAGAATGTTGAACGTCGGAGGACGAGGCCGCTAAACGACACGTGTCACGATCTCACTGATCGCAAGCCCAGGGAACCACTGGATGGGCGCGCTGAAGGGAAGTTAGGCTTATAAGATTACTTCGCGATGTGTTGTCTGTGCGCATGTGCGTGCCTAGGTGTGTATCTGCGTGTGTGTTCGTCTCCCATTCCAAAAACCTTTAAACATGTGAGCCGGATTTCGCCAAACTCGGTGCAAAGAGATTCAATTTTTAGTTTTCATCGAAGCTGTGTGATTATTTTAAAATTATTTTAAAGTTAAGGGCGTAATTTCATATCAGATGAATTATTTGACCAATTTAAGACAAATTAATTTTTTTGGCAGCTTAACACATACAAATATAATTTAGAGATGTTTGTTGTAAATGGTACATCATTTTGGAAGAAAGCACNTATAATTTAGAGATGTTTGTTGTAAATGGTACGTCATTTTGGAAGAAAGCACTACTTGAAAAACCAAAGCTTTTGCGTCGTATTTAGGAAACAACTCAATACATTCCTGCCCTGTTAACATATGCGATATAAATGGATAAAGTACTTTCTTTTTGCATGGAAGCCATATCATTAATTTAGGTTAATTAGACATATATTACATACCATTTTACCATGTTCTATCAAATATGGTTCATTGAAAGTATCAACTACAAGCATTAATNTAGACATATATTACATACCATTTTACCATGTTCTATCAAATATGGTTCATTGAAAGTATCAACTACAAGCATTAATTATGCTAACCCATAGCTTCTTTTGTCCCCTATTTTGTAAAATAAAGTTTGGCGTCACATTTCGAGAAAAAAGATTCCCACCAAATTTGGCAAACAAATATGACTATGGTAGGCCATGTAAATTGAAATTTTTTTAAGTGGGTCAGGCATTTTTAAAATTACGGAAATATAAATATTTAATTATAATAAACGTGTACCTTTTATCATATACTTAGATATTAAAATAAGATAAGGCCAGCTTCATCAGTTTACGTGTGTGTTATATATATATATTCCCCTATTTAAAGAGAGGGAGAGAGGAAAATTGGCTAATTTAGTAGTTATATTAGTAAACTCTAGTTAGGAATTGATGATTGGTTTAGGACGTAAGGTGTGCCTAGCTTAGTTTACAGCCATACAGCGAGAACAAAAATAACACGAATACGTTGAATTATTTGCTTCACAAAGAGAAAGGCATTATTTTGGGAGAGCTACCACTTAAAAGCTTTATCTTCGTAGTATTCTCAACCGTTTCTGACATATTTGAAAATAATATTCACAAAATTGGTATCAAATATCGGGACAGGCGTTTGAATATTTGGCAACACGCACTTAATGGAGTATAAAATCATAAATTATCAGTTTTGAAAATTAAAATATTCTGCACCGCGGTACACGCATGAGCACGGCGAATGAATTACCGTTTTTCATTCTTAAACTTTTACATATATTTGTGACAGCATTATCCTAAATAATACTGCGGTGTTTAGTGCCACACATTTACAGGAAATTATTATCATTTCACCCACAGAAAATGGTAGTTTTACAGCCAAAACTATACAACTATTCAGCGATTCAAATTAGCTGCTGTATTAAACTAAAAATTTACACACGGATTGAAATTGAAAAAAAAAGTCTCTTTCCCATTTCCACAACTAATATTTATGTATTAATATACGAGTTATTTTTAGAAGACAAATATATTTCAATAATAAATCACTGACGATATTTACCTTGATAGCTTAGGTTCGTATTGTAAATAAATCGTATAATACCAAAATAATGTTTATATTTACAATTGGTTTTAACGAATTGATTTAGTACCTTGGTAGATCTAGAAAAACAAACCAACAATGTTTTATTGATTCCAGCAAAAAAAAAAATTAAGTATTTTCTTTACATTTAGAATTTAAAAAAAAAATTTGTTCTAAGATTGGTTTTGAAAAATGCTCAATTATGGAGAAACGCAAAAAAAAAAAAAAAGATTATTCGTTACGTTAGCATCTATTAAAACCTGTCCGTAATCGTATCGTTTTGAACGACGTCTTCTGAAAACTTCAGAAAGACAAATCATGGTACAGTAATAAGCTAGAGGTTGTTCTGGTGAACTGGTAAGTCAGTTCTTGATAGTGGTACACAAGTGACAGATAAGCACAATAATGTACTCAGCAATGAATTCTATTCGAGGGTGGCACATGCAATGATAATGAGCAGTGTGAATGCTAACGGCAAGACCCCCGCTATTTACAATGCGAGCGTGCTTTCGAGAAACCCAGACCACTATAACGCAACAAAATTACAGTTACAGAACGCATCAAGNTTTACAATGCGAGCGTGCTTTCGAGAAACCCAGACCACTATAACGCAACAAAATTACAGTTACAGAACGCATCAAGAAAATGATAAATAAAGGCAACTACTCGTCGTTATTATGGGAGATTATTCATACGCTCATCAGTAAGCTTCGTCGCGTCAGGCATCATGGCTATTTGGGAGAAATAGATCAGGATTGTATTTAACAATTTGTTTCAACACAAACACTAAAGAAAAATGTGTCAGTGTGGACACAAGGGAGCATATATCAATACTTCCGTTATCAAAACGTATGAGCGTAATTTTCTGAAATTATAGGAAATTGCGAACTTTGTACGGAAATAACCGTATATGTGTTACTTGCTACGTACGCTCAGTGAACCCTCAGGAACTAAGAGTGTGTACGACTTTAGTCTCTAACCTCTCGCTCCGATTTATATTATTTTACTGCAAATATTTTCATATATTTCATCAAAGGATTTTAAGATTCAGTTGAATTTTCTGTATGCAAGTCAAAGGCTTTATTCAAAACCATTCCCTGAAGATTTTTGGTATTCACAGTTTATAGAATGTTTTAAAAAAATAATAAAAGCAACTGAAATTATGACAAGCGATCTTATGGTACTTTTACTGCCACGACGATTGTAAACACTCACCAATTATCTTAGGTGTGNATTTACAATGCGAGCGTGCTTTCGAGAAACCCAGACCACTATAACGCAACAAAATTACAGTTACAGAACGCATCAAGCAAATGATAAATAAATGCAGCTACTCGTCGTTATTATGGGAGATTATTCATACGCTCATCAGTAAGCTTCGTCGCGTCAGGCGTCATGGCTGTTTGGGAGAAATAGATCAGGATTGTATTTAACAATTTGTTTCAACACAAACACTAAAGAAAAATGTGTGTCAGTGAGGACACAAGGGAGCATGTATCAATACTTCCGTTATCAAAACGTATGCGCGTAATTTTCTGAAATTATAAGAAATTGCGAACTTTGTACGGAAATAACCGTATATGTGTTACTTGCTACGCACGCTCAGTGAACCCTCAGGAACTAAGAGTGTGTACGACCTTAGTCTCTAACCTCTCGCTCCGATTTATATTATTTTACTGCAAATATTTTCATATATTTCATCAAAGGATGTTAAGATTCACTTGAATTTTCTGTATGCAAGTCAAAGGCTTTATTCAAAACCATTCCCTGAAGATTTTTGGTATTCACAGTTTATAGAATGTTTTAAAAAAATAATAAAAACAACTTAAATTATGACAAGCGATCTTATGGTACTTCTACTGCCACGACGATTGTAAACACTCACCAATTATCTTAGGTGTGGAACAGAAGAGGTGGGAGCTTCGGCCGTGTTATGCGCCGAGTGGTAAGGCCGCTGGCCAGGCCGTGTATTTATACGTAGGACGTCTGCAAGTGAAAGTACATAGCCTTGACCGCGGAACGATGAGGGCGACACATCATGTACTGTTGCAGTGAGCTGTCTGCCAGTTTACACATATGCATTTCGATTTTATTAAAATGTTACATTCTATAGACATAACATAACACTTAACTATTGTGTATTCAACACACACACGTGGAAATAAATTAACTCTGAAGTAATAAATATGAAATATGTTTTTACGTGACCACACTTGTTATACCTCGGGTAAAATGATATATGGAAGGAAATTGTTCTTTACAGTATATATTCATAAATATAATGTGGTTTTTTTTGTAGAAGTGATGCTTTATGAACTTAAATGTTATTAACGATAGTAGGTAATGCATTAATAACATATTTTGCTTTTTAAGTATTATCTAGTGCAGTATTTCCCAAAGTATGGGTCGCGATCCACTGGTGGGCCGCAGACTAAAATTTGGTGGGCCCCGATNAATTATCTTAGGTGTGGAACAGAAGAGGTGGGAGCTTCGGCCGTGTTATGCGCCGAGTGGTAAGGCCGCTGGCCAGGCCGTGTATTTATACGTAGGACGTCTGCAAGTGAAAGTACATAGCCTTGACCGCGGAACGATGAGGGCGACACATCATGTACTGTTGCAGTGAGCTGTCTGCCAGTTTACACATATGCATTTCGATTTTATTAAAATGTTACATTCTATAGACATAACATAACACTTAACTATTGTGTATTCAACAGACACACGTGGAAATAAATTAACTCTGAAGTAATAAATATGAAATATGTTTTTACGTGACCACACTTGTTATACCTCGGGTAAAATGATATATGGTAGGAAATTGTTCTTTACAGTATATATTCATAAATATAATGTGTTTTTTTTTGTAGAAGTGATGCTTTATGAACTTAAATGTTATTAACGATAGTAGGTAATGCATTAATAACATATTTAGCTTTTTAAGTATTATCTAGTGTTTTCTGACGAACACCTTTCCTCGTTGAGAATTACTAATTGAGAGTTAGATTATTTNATAAGGCATTAAAGTGGGTCCTGAACTTTGGCATTTTTTAAAATGGGTCGCGGTTGTTAGAACTTTGGGAATCACTGATCTAGTGTTTTCTGACGAACACCTTTCCTCGTTGAGAATTACTAATTGGCAGTTAGATTATTCNTAGCTTTTTAAGTATTATCTAGTGTTTTCTGACGAACACCTTTCCTCGTTGAGAATTACTAATTGAGAGTTAGATTATTTAGCTGCCAACAAATCAATCTAGCTACCCATCTTTTTCATTTATTGAATCATTAGTTTTTACATGTGCGACTAGAACACAAGTAATAAATTTTACACACGGTTCCTAATCATTATTATTTCTTGAAGCATGTGGTGTGGTATATTGTTTAAATAGCCGTTATAGGTAGAGGACGGCTGTAGTACCATTGGCAAACATCTCTTTCTACAATTATAAATAAGCGTACAGAGTGAACCCAGTTGAACTGTAAATCGCAGAGAGCAGAGAGTATTGTGGGGCTTACTAACTCAACACAACAGGCATTGTCTGCGACTAGCTACTCTGAAGGGCTGCCTGCCTCTCTGACTTGATAAGCCCACGACGCGTGTATCAGACTGTTCCACAGAGGTTCAGAACTACGACAAGCAGTCAGCTCGCGGAGAGCTCTCTAGTGCTGAGACGGAGTACTCGTGATAATGACCACCCGCATTTAAGACAATTATGGCAAGCCAGTGGGTAGGCCAGTCTCCGAATACGAACAACAGTTGGATATATATTGAACCTAAATATAATTTTAATGTGTATATTTTAATTGGAATTTAATTTCCAAACATTAGAAAAATAGAAAACTGTTGTGAAAGTTGTATGTAATTTGTGAAATTAATGCAGAATGATTTTTCTTTATTTGAGTGCCCAGAGAGAGTGGTGGTAATTTGCAAAAGAAGGTGAATGTTTTTCCTATTATTGGATGAGCGTGTCACTTTGTGAAGCTCACGCCATTTAAAAGTAAGTCGTTTTTATGATGAAGGTCTGTAGGTATCTCAAGAGACTTATGTACTCTCGGGGCCAGCTGCGAGTTCGTCTGGAGTGAACTTCTGTGGAAACTCAAGATATTATGATTATTNGCTTATGTACTCTCGGGGCCAGCTGCGAGTTCGTCTGGAGTGAACTTCTGTGGAAACTCAAGATATTATGATTATTTAAACTGCTTAGCTTGTTGAGTGGGATTGAGAGATTTCAGCGGCTCTTAACAATGAGGTCTTGAAAGGCGATGAGGATGAAATGAAGTGAGAATGGAGCAGAGCCGGAATGCAAGGGTGGGGTAACTGGAGATCCCCTAATAAAACCGCTGACCAGTGGCATCGTCCGGCAAGATTCGCACTTGCAAATATCCGGGAGTGACTCGGCCGAGGATTGAGCCCGGTTCGCCTTGGTGGGAGGTGAGCAGACTAGCCGCTCAGCCACCGCGGCCCCTTAACTGATTAGCGATGCACGTGGTTACTGGCGTAGTGTGTTTCAAATTCCCAAGTCCTTTCGCCGCAGAATCGTAGAAATGACTGTAAAATAGCGATCCGAAGAGATTTCCTACATAACCTTGCAATAACTCTGCTATAGCCTACTTGAACACACAGATACCTGTACGAACGAAACTTACTAAAGGTGCGTATCGTGTATAATAACACATTAACACTCTTTAGAATTGGCAACAGACACCGAGAAACCTTCATGTTTGTTTCTGTTATACATATGTTCAAAAATTTCCACCGGCATTTTAATTTAATTTTTCTTCATATTTCTCAATGACTTCTCTTATATCCTTCATTCTACTTCTGTTCATTTCTTTTTCGTTCACCTCTTTNTTTCTTCATATTTCTCAATGACTTCTCTTATATCCTTCATTCTACTTCTGTTCATTTCTTTTTCGTTCACCTCTTTTTCTTTAGTTCCTAGGCCATATTCACAAATAAAGGACAGCCATTACATTTAATCAAAATTGATTTTCTGTTCTAACGTAGTAATTTTCGTGTATACATTTACAAACAAATATAGGCCGTTCACGGCTAATAAGCGGGTTTAAAAGTCCTGCTTCAGATGTATAATTTCTTCTTGTTTTGTATTATTTTGCCATTTTTAAATTTAACTTTGTCATGGGCCGTATCATTGTGTTCTGGCGTTGGTCAAACAAAAATATATCAATTGTACGGAATGTTAATATTTCATTCGTAGGCAATTTCAAACTCTAACGTTTATAAAATAAGAAAAACTAAATTAATTGCTCATAAATTGAAACGTTACACCCAAATTACAACGTCAGAAGAGAAACTTTTATTTATTTATATTCTGTACAAGCTGCAGTGATTCTGTTTCAAAGGTATGTTACAAATAATGACCACATATCAGGAATTGAAAATTTTTATTTTATATTATAATTAGATTTTCAATATAAATTGACATTTGTATAAAAAATCAATAGTTATTAGTAACACTTAGTGAAAATATCAAATTTAATTGTAAATAACGTAACTACAATTATTCTTAAATATTAGCAATTTGATGTGAGCGATAGTCTTCGTTGCAGTCACAAAGCTTTTTTATATTATACATTAATATTGTCCTGTAATATTTCTAACAAGTCATACAGGACAGTGTGTGTAATAATATCATTGGTCTGTTATTTTCTTAGAAATTCAGTTTTAAAACTGTAGTTCCTTTTTTTGTACATTACTACATATAATAAAGTTTATTTATATAATTATTTGTTAAATAAATTTGTAATTATTGGTTTGACACAACTGTTACATATCGAGATGAAGATTGAGATGAGTATGTATTTCCCCTTTCTGTGATGAATAAACGTATTACCGCCTACGAAAGNCATATCGAGATGAAGATTGAGATGAGTATGTATTTCCCCTTTCTGTGATGAATAAACGTATTACCGCCTACGAAAGAGGTGGCAGTTCTTTGTGAGAATACGTTGCCTCGACGAGGTGTTTTCATTACAAACTTAATTACAAGCTTTGCAAANTTTCTTCATATTTCTCAATGACTTCTCTTATATCCTTCATTCTACTTCTGTTCATTTCTTTTTCGTTCACCTCTTTGTCTTTAGTTCCTAGGCCATATTCACAAATAAAGGACAGCCATTACATTTAATCAAAATTGATTTTCCGTTCTAACTTAGTAATTTTCGTGCATACATTTACAAACAAATATAGGCCGTTCACGGCTAATAAGCGGGTTTAAAAGTCCTGCTTCAGATGTATAATTTCTTCTTGTTTTGTATTATTTTGCCATATTTAAATTTAACTTTGTCATGGGCCTTATCATTGTGTTCTGGCGTTGGTCAAACAAAAATATATCAATTGTACGGAATGTTAATATTTCATTCGTAGGCAATTTCAAACTCTAAGGTTTATAAAATAAGAAAAACTAAATTAATTGCTCATAAATTGAAACGTTACACCCACATTACAACGTCAGAAGAGAAACTTTTATTTATTTATATTCTGTACAAGCTGCAGTGATACTGTTCCAAAAGTCTGTTACAAATAATAACCACATATCAGGAATTAAAAATTTTTATTTTATAGTATAATTAGATTTTCAATATAAATAGACATTTGTATAAAAAATCAATAGTTATTAGTAACACTTAGTGAAAATATCAAATTTAATTGTAAATAACGTAACTACAATTATTCTTAAATATTAGCAATTTGATGTGAGCGATAGTCTTCGTTGCAGTCACAAAGCTTTTTTATATTATACATTTATATTGTCCTGTAATATTTCTAACAAAGTCATACAGGACAGTGTGTGTAATAATATCATTGGTCTGTTATTTTCTTAGAAATTTAGTTTTAAAACTGAAGTTCCTTTTTTTGTACATTACTACATATAATAAAGTTTATTTATATAATTATTTGTTAAATAAATTTGTAATTATTGGTTTGACACAACTGTTAGATATCGAGATGAAGATTGAGATGAGTATGTATTTCCCCTTTCTGTGATGAATAAACGTATTACCGCCTACGAAAGNGATATCGAGATGAAGATTGAGATGAGTATGTATTTCCCCTTTCTGTGATGAATAAACGTATTACCGCCTACGAAAGTGGTGGCAGTTCTTTGTGAGAATACGTTGCCTCGACGAGGTGTTTTCATTACAAACTTAATTACAAGCTTTGCAAANTGGTGGCAGTTCTTTGTGAGAATACGTTGCCTCGACGAGGTGTTTTCATTACAAACTTAATTACAAGCTTTGCAAACACCACTTGATATACGAGATGACACGTAAATCCTGCCGAGGGTTGCTGCAGATGAATTACCTTGCGGCTAGAGACGGCAAGTAGCGGGTGCAGTAGGTTGCCGAGGAAACACTCTCTAACATCGAACTTGCTATGTGTGCAAAGTTACACATCGTTCTTCCAAAAACATTTTGCGATTTCGAAAAGTCATTTAATTGTGTTTTATTTCTAGCGACGCCAAAAACAGCAACTTGCGCTTCACTATGTCTCTGTTGGAAGTTATCGCTTCTTGAGTTCATTACATTTTTTCTTCGTAGAATAACGAAGCAGCAATTACCCGATTATATAAGTAATGTGTTAATTCCATCACTGTGTGTTTCAACACGTTGGAAACAATTATCATGACACGTATATACATAAGTATATTTCATAACTAGCTGTGCCCGCAGCTCCGCTCGCAGGGACTACAGAATTATTGTTTAGGTTTTTTTTTTAAATAAAGTAGAATTTTACTTAGTTTTAATCTTCTATACTCTATACTTATTATAAAACTCAACGTCTCGGTGAATTAAAGGTAAAAACATTTCTTAGTATTTCTCTGTTATATATATATGCTACCGCAGAATTTTTTTTTAAGTCTTTTTACTCTACACAATTCTTTACTACAGGATATTGTTCTATCTTTAACGGTTTAGACAGCGCATTGCAAGAGAGCGCGCTGGCGGCAGACATTTCCGACTTTATTCACTACTATCGTTTGTAAATTTTTTGAGATATTTTCTCACGATAAAAAATAACTTATGTCACCTTTCAGCCCTCCAACTATTTATGTGCAAGGAATTACGTTGATCTGTTGCTCGGTTGCGACGTTACATTGTTATTCCGTTTGTGTACTTTTTCATTTTCAATAAGAATTTCCCCGAGGGAATGAGATATTTTCTCGGGATAAAAAGTAGCTTATGTCACTTCCTGGTTTTACAACTATCTCTGTATAAAAATAACGTCGATTAGTTGCTCCATTGCGACGTGAAAGGACAAACAAACAAACAAACACACTTTCGCATTTATAATGTCAGTTAGGATGCAAAAACGGAAGTTACTATGTGATAAAACTTTAAGAAATGGAACGAAATACTCACTGTAATTTTTTTACTCCTCTTGCTACTGTAAATAGTGAAAATAAATACAAAGAAGTACTATATAAATTAGGTATTACACATTAAGTAGTGACGCAAATAGTTCTTACAATATCGAATAAGTATAAACAGTACGTCATGTAGTTAGGAATTTGTTCTTCTTTGCAGAATTTTAAATTTTTATAGATAATTTTTCAGACGTGCACAGGAGGAACGATTGAATGAGCGCAGATATTTAGGCGACTCTTAACATCGAGGTGTTGAGACGGTGAAGCGAGGTGAGCATGAAGGAGCTCCGATATGTCAGAGCGGAGGAAGCGGGCGATCCCCGAGTTAGCCCGTCGTCCAGCACGATTCCCACATGTGGCAGTAACCGCGCCTAGTTGCGAGGCGAGTAGTCTAACCACTACACCACCGCTTCCGCTACGAACGCTTGGCGGCAGCGGCTTACTTCTCGAGTTCACTGCTTCGCGTCATAGCCCATTATGCCAAAAAACTCCCAAATACTGAGAAAACTGAAATCGTTAAGGAACTTCGCGTTTAAGTGGCAGTGAAGAAATAATATATTAATAGACATGAGCTCGCTCAACGTTATCATTAACCAAGATCAATAAAAATAAATGGCTTGCCTAACGAATAACTGCACAGTAAAACACGACTAGTTTATTCATATGCGCAGATGAATCAAGATTTGCTGGTATCGCATGTTATGCTATGGAGTCGTTTTTTGTGCCTGTCTTACCAACGTTTGACAACCACGATAGTAGAGGCTAAATTTGTAGAACAGTAAAGAAGGTTTCGATATAAACTAGACTTAGATTTCGTCACTCTACAACAGTTATATATAAAAGATGTCTCTGTAAGAGGCAGTATATACTGTATAAATGTATTAAAAATAAAAAAAATTACAGGAACATATCTAGTTAATGTAAAGTGTCAGTCTCTTCTAAAAGGGCACGTTGCTGTGACATACTTCACCTTTTTCTGTATAAACCAAAATTCTGCATGGAAGTCCATGAACTCCAGTACTCTGCACTGGATCTGACTTATCCAGTATGTAAGAATCAGCAGTTTTTGGAGATTAGTGAACGAAGAGTTTGAAATTTTTGAACACTAAGAATAAAACATGGGAATATTATGAATTAGAGAGCTGTATGTTTGAGACGTTCTTATCGCCTGGATTTTTATTTACAGTTGCCACCTTCGAAATGAAACGTTACATTTGAAACCCTCTTCTTCATGTTTATAATTATTTTAAATTTTTCTTGCCGATTTTCTAGGACAATATTTAATAGTATTCAAAAGTAAAAACTGTACTGCCGAAATCAAGTAACATTTTTATCAACGAATTTTTTTGTTACTTTCGGTAGTCTTATTTTAGTAATAATTAAATACAAAAAAGTGTTGCAAATGGTTCAAACATAACTGAGGGGAAAAAACTTCAAGTTGGCATTAAGTCACTTCTATAGTCATATGCAGCCAGCAATTAACATAGAACATAATTATTTAAGGTTGACAGCGTAAAGAAGTGTTTTAATTATTGTAAGTGTTTACTTTTCCGAGAAAGTGGTGGTAAATATTACACAATTAAGCTTCAGAGGGTAAAATATGAAATTTCGTTTACATATACAGTTGCTTAAAACTACAGGTTGCTAGTAAGTATGTATTTCTTTAAATGCTAATTTCCTGTGTTTATACCTGCAAACAAAATGTAATTAATGCCACAAAATTTTACTATATTAAGCTGCACGTTTATGTAACTTATTACGTACTGTTTAACTAATGTTTATTTATACTAACTTCAAAAAAAATTACTTTACCTAAATGAATATTGTGAACTGAACTGGCTCTCCTGTCAAATATACACTTATAATTATTGCTGTCATGTTTAAACATATTTTCCCACCCCGACAGTTTTTTCCGTCTCTTAATCGCATACTTTCGGAAGCGAATTATTGGAAAGGCATTATTTCCAATAACATAAAATACTTACCAGTAGCAATCTAAATATTAAGTTAAAAATATATGGAATATGTATGAACATACTACACATGTCAAATTGTATTACCAGTGTTTATTAAATACATGATTTTATGTTTAAATTTGCTCTAATAAAGTTAAAACTAAAAAAAACTGACTTTTTATAACAGGAAATTTTTAGATTATGTAAGAGTATAGAGAGAAATGGTTGGTTGAATAGGGACTAGGTGGCATAATTAAAAATAATCTCAGAGATATTTCCGTGTGTAAACACTTCCATGGTTCTAGTACAAGTATTTATTTTTAAACAAATATACGTATGATCAGAAAGGTGAAAGTTTTATGGAGTGATATATATCACGTCTCCATGATACATTACTCATCGGAAATCTTCCCCGGAGCTTACCTACACGCGGGTCTCGTGACAGATAAATTTATCTGCAACACAGGAGGCTTGTTTCGTGTTCCATTTGCCCCGAGGCTCTGACTCCACATTTCTTCTTCCCTTTCGTTCCGCCGGCTTGGCGCTGCAATTCCTCTCGTATCCCCCATTCCAGATATCCGCAGTGAAATACTATCGCATTGTTTCTTCACCTCGTCCACTTCTCTTGCACTCGTCTGCACTCTTTGTATTCCCGTCGTTGAACCGCACACTTCATTTCACTGAAAATGAGCGTCAAATATATCACTGATTACGAAGAGCACAATAGAGCATCGAAGTCATCGCAGTTTTTTTCCTCCCGTCTTTGATGCTGGTTTCAGGCCGTACATGAGATAGTTCTGTACTTACCTCTATGCTAGCGGCGCCGTTGTTTTACAATTCCAGCGCCACTCTGAGCAAGAAAATTATGACTTCCCTCCCAATCAGACCCCGCTCTCTAAGACCCGGTATTCGAGAACATTAATGTTAGCATGTTCTACCATCTCGGGTGATTGGAAAACAATTGCTAGTTCCTAAACCACGGATGGAATTTCTGAACATTTTTTCTCTGTGTCTTGAGATGGTATGAGATATGTCTCGGTTTGTTATTCGCCGCCCCGTGAACGCTATAAACAAATGAAAACGAAACCGTAGAGTGTTTATTTGCAATAGTTTTTTTTTGCAAAAAATAATACCTGCAGGGCTACAAGTAACGTTATCTGTAGCACTGCCAGTTATTACAGACTTGAAATGATTCTACACAAAAAAAACTATTATTATTATTAAAATTATTATAGTCTGTCATGACATCTTTATTTCATTATCTATTGCGTGACGATATATTATACGCCATGTCCCGTGTTTCTTATGTGGAAATTATAGACGTAAATTTGAAATGGTGCTCATGAATGTGAACAGCAGAATTGCAACTTCCCGGTTATTCTTTCTTATTAATCTACTAATTTCTGCGATGCTGCAAATCTGAGCTATATTTCATTGTTGTAGCGGATACAGTGATAAGGAATTAAATTTTACGATGATTATGCTCGTAACCCTAATGCGAATACAATGAACTGACACTATTCCCCACATGTGTGATACAGGATGGTTCATAGGATCTCAGTTGATGTTACCAGGCACAGACTATAAGGTGCCTTGATTGTTTAAGAGGGTGAATCATAATAACATAATCACGTCTTGGTTTTACAGGTTTATTTGACGAGAATACATACACACATTCCCGGCAATGCAACTACTTTCCGAGACTTAACTCATACATTATTGATCCTGCGAATTCTGGCCTGAAGGGCTGTTTACGGTGCTCTGGCTACAATTCCGACGGCTTGGCGGGACACTAGGGGACAGGACACGTCCCTGAGCGAGGACGTGGTATTTATCTGTATTGTTTTGGTGAGTTGTTCCGGGAGTGGTTGAAGTATGGTGAGTTGGGTGGCCCTTTTACAGGCACTTGGACTGGCTGTCGTTGACCTGCTGCACTCAGCTGGCTTCCTCTCGACATGGCGCTCCTCATTGAAGGTCACCACTCGACTCCCGTTCGCGGCGTAGGGTTGTAACTGGCGGATTACCTCCCTACCATGTAATGGCGAGGGACCCTTGGCGGGCCCCCACCCTGGCTGTCAGCGCGGGGGTTGCACTGGACTACTTCCACTCGCTCGATGTGGCACTCCTCGTTGCAGCTCACCACTCGACTTCGCCTTATTGTCAATTGTGGTTGTGAATGGCAGAATTATTAGCGATATTTGTGTACTGATTGGAGAATTTTACTTGTTTACTTTATATAAAATTAACATTACTTAAAAAATAAGTTNCTCGCTCGATGTGGCACTCCTCGTTGCAGCTCACCACTCGACTTCGCCTTATTGTCAATTGTGGTTGTGAATGGCAGAATTATTAGCGATATTTGTGTACTGATTGGAGAATTTTACTTGTTTACTTTATATAAAATTAACATTACTTAAAAAATAAGTTGATATATTGCCTTTCTGTTGTTGTGTACTGAAAACATAAAATTGTGCAACTTTCGCTATTCACTGTATTTAAGCTACATAAACGATATGCAGAGGGATGAAAATAGGCCGTCCAATAATAAGTAAGAGTAGAAAATGCAAAGCATACAGTTTTATATTTTATTNGCCCCCACCCTGGCTGTCAGCGCGGGGGTTGCACTGGACTACTTCCACTCGCTCGATGTGGCACTCCTCGTTGCAGCTCACCACTCGACTTCGCCTTATTGTCAATTGTGGTTGTGAATGGCAGAATTATTAGCGATATTTGTGTACTGATTGGAGAATTTTACTTGTTTACTTTATATAAAATTAACATTACTTAAAAAATAAGTTGATATATTGCCTTTCTGTTGTTGTGTACTGAAAACATAAAATTGTGCAACTTTCGCTATTCACTGTATTTAAGCTACATAAACGATACGCAGAGGGATGAAAATAGGCCGTCCAATAATAAGTAAGAGTAGAAAATGCAAAGCATACAGTTTTATATTTTATTATAAAATTGGAATAGTATTTTTTATGAAAACTGTAATTTCACTGTCACTTACTTATAATATCACCATCATCTCTGAATCTGTGCCAGATAATGCGTCCGAGAAAACTGTCGGTGGGGAATGAAGTAATGTCTCCAGTGGAAAGTTTGGAGCATAGGAAGTGCAATGTTGACCAGCTGGAGTAGAGACTCCACAACGAGGAACAAGGACAGAAATCTGGGGGAATGTGTCTCAACAAGCTGAAACTGAGGAATTATGTATTAATGCTTGCAAATTTCGCTATCGTTAAACATCGCTGCATGATTTTATTCATCATACTGGTGCTGTTAGCTCAATTTTGTAAGGGAGTTGCCTAAATATTGGCAATAAAGAAACAATCTGTCTCCTCCTTTGTTGCGAGAACAACTTTGCAATTATAGTGGTTTAAGATGTTCTGTTCTAATAAAGTGTTCAGTTTCATGGTAGGAGTTAAGTTGAGAGTTTTGGCGTTTTTAAGGCTCGGTTTCACACCTTTTGAGTTGTAATTGCGGATTCACAGTAATTAATGACAATGTAAGATTATAGAAGATTTATATTTTACGAGTTGTTTAATATTTTTGTGCTTAATATAAATTGT
Organism: Clitarchus hookeri; assembly: GCA_002778355.1. NCBI lineage: Eukaryota > Metazoa > Arthropoda > Insecta > Phasmatodea > Phasmatidae > Clitarchus > Clitarchus hookeri. The sequence continues at coordinate 17,685 of NQII01002823.1, read as the reverse complement.
GTGTTATCTAATTGTAAAAACTTAGAACATATTTGTATCCTATCAATAAGTTATTGCCNCAATCTGTCTCCTCCTTTGTTGCGAGAACAACTTTGCAATTATAGTGGTTTAAGATGTTCTGTTCTAATAAAGTGTTTAGTTTCATGGTAGGAGTTAAGTTGAGAGATTTGGGCGGTTTTAAAGCTCGGTTTCACCCCTTTTGAGTTGTAATTGCGGATTCACAGTAATTAATGACAATGTACGATTATAGAAGATTTATATTTTACGAGTTGTTTAATATGTTTGTGCTTAATATAAATTGTGTGTTATCTAATTGTAAAAACTTAGAACATATTTGTATCCTATCAATAAGTTATTGCCCTTTTGCAAGCAAAAAATAACACTCAGTAATAATTAGATACAAGTACATACATTAAACAAGTCAATTTTGAATTTTCTATAACCAAACATTTTCAATGATACCTAACTGACATTATGACACAAAAACGACGAATTTCTGCAAAAGGGCTAAAATCGAGGACTTGAGAGCGAAATAGCGGTAGGAGAATCTCCCATTTGGGTAGGACACGATTATCCCAAAGGCAAATGCGGAAACCTGTGCTATGGTGGCCGTGTTCTTCGATGCGGTATGCTCACTCCATCTGTACACACGAACGGCGGGGAAACACAATATCATTATCCACCGTGCGACTCGCCGAACTACATTTATAAACTGCTTATCAATGTCACCATTGGTACGTATTATGCGCTACTCGGCTGAACTTGTGATCTTGCCATTGTCCTACCCTGCTCTACACATAACACTAATCAAAAGTACTTCTGATTTTTACTTCTTGGTGTTACAGATTTAATGGCCATCATTTATTTCCCAGCCAATTTTAATTCAAAACAAAGAGAAAATATATATTAGTTATCACTTTTAAGTAAGCAATACATGCTCCTCGCCGAAATAATTGCTGCACCCACAAGGTGGCCACTCAATTTGTAATCATATCGATTACAAATTGAGACTGGTATGAGTTACACTTATTGTGCTACACATACATATATCTCGCAGTACGATGTAGGACCGTCATGGTAGAGAATACATTCTGCAAGACAAGAAAGCATGCATTTGCATAGGTCCCTAATGGTGTCCTGTGATGATCCATCTTATTCAGCTTGAATATTTGGTAGCAGTTCCTCCAGTTTTGCAATAGCGATGGAGTCACGATATAGCAGCAAAAAGAAGCCCATATATTTTCAATTGGGGATAAGACTGGTAATGCTCATAGCCATATCAGGTNAAACCTGTGCTATGGTGGCCGTGTTCTTCGATGCGGTATGCTCACTCCATCTGTACACACGAACGGCGGGGAAACACTATGTCATTATCCACCGTGCGACTCGCCGACCTACATTTATAAACTGCTTATCAATGTCACCATTGGTACGTATTATGCGCTACTCGGCTGAACTTGTGATCTTGCCATTGTCCTACCCTGCTCTACACATAACACTAATCAAAAGTACTTCTGATTTTTACTTCTTGGTGTTACACATTTAATGGCCATCATTTATTTCCCGGCCAATTTTAATTCAAAACAGAGAGAAAATATATATTAGTAATCACTTTTAAGTAAGCAATACATGCTCCTCGCCGAAATAATTGCTGCACCCACAAGGTGGCCACTCAATTTGTAATCATATCGATTACAAATTGAGACTGGTATGAGTTACACTTATTGTGCTACACATACATATATCTCGCAGTACGATGTAGGACCGTCATGCTAGAGAATACATTCTGCAAGACAAGAAAGCATGCATTTGTATTGGTCCCTAATGGTGTCCTGTGATGATCCATCTTATTCAGCTTGAATATTTGGTAGCAGTTCCTCCAGTTTTGCAATAGCGATGGAGTCACGATATAGCAGCAAAAAGAAGCCCATATATTTTCAATTGGGGATAAGACTGGTAATGCTCATGGCCATATCAGGTTTTCCATGGCCTTAAGATGGGCTCTTTAGATAACAGTGGCATGAGAACGACTGTTATCTTGGTGGAACAGAGCANAACCTGTGCTATGGTGGCCGTGTTCTTCGATGCGGTATGCTCACTCCATCTGTACACACGAACGGCGGGGAAACACTATGTCATTATCCACCGTGCGACTCGCCGACCTACATTTATAAACTGCTTATCAATGTCACCATTGGTACGTATTATGCGCTACTCGGCTGAACTTGTGATCTTGCCATTGTCCTACCCTGCTCTACACATAACACTAATCAAAAGTACTTCTGATTTTTACTTCTTGGTGTTACACATTTAATGGCCATCATTTATTTCCCGGCCAATTTTAATTCAAAACAGAGAGAAAATATATATTAGTAATCACTTTTAAGTAAGCAATACATGCTCCTCGCCGAAATAATTGCTGCACCCACAAGGTGGCCACTCAATTTGTAATCATATCGATTACAAATTGAGACTGGTATGAGTTACACTTATTGTGCTACACATACATATATCTCGCAGTACGATGTAGGACCGTCATGCTAGAGAATACATTCTGCAAGACAAGAAAGCATGCATTTGTATTGGTCCCTAATGGTGTCCTGTGATGATCCATCTTATTCAGCTTGAATATTTGGTAGCAGTTCCTCCAGTTTTGCAATAGCGATGGAGTCACGATATAGCAGCAAAAAGAAGCCCATATATTTTCAATTGGGGATAAGACTGGTAATGCTCATGGCCATATCAGGTTTTCCATGGCCTTAAGATGGGCTCTTTAGATAACAGTGGCATGAGAACGACTGTTATCTTGGTGGAACAGAGCATGGGCCGAGGCGTTTACAGCTTGCAGGACCTCAGAAACGTATCGTTGAGCTGTCAAAGTGGTATTACTTAAGGTCATGGTTATCGGACACTGTAAGAAATAACACCCCACAACACGAAATAACGTATTTTGCATGTGTGACGTGTGACAACAAACCGTTAGTTTTGACACTACCTACATTGTCCCCAACCACAGATCCACTGGACGTTGCCACTGAGGCAAAATCAGGACTAATAACTAAAGATCAACTCCGGTAATTCTGAACGGATCTATTTAAATCAGTCACGACACCATTGCAGTCTGGTGCGACGTTGATGTGGTGTAAAGGACAATCATCGTAATGGTCTGTGTTGTTGTGACAGTAGAAAACACAGCCTCCAAGCGGGGTGAGAGAAATGACACCAGGAGGCGAAATATAAGGAGGCCGGGCAATAAAGCCACAGTTGTTCATCGCCGCGTGACCCTGGGAAGACTTCGAGGACTGCTATGATCTAAGGCGATGCGTGAAGGGAGCCCTCGTAGTTTTCCGAGCTGATGGTGTGACGAATGAAACAGTGGTGAGTATACGGCGAAGGATGTGAAGCTTAATATGGGCTGAGCAGGAAATAAGTTTTAAATAACCATTAATTGAATGAGCACTTAAAGTAACACGACTTATTTGCTATCAATATTAAATCAAATAAATTTTGTAAGAATTTGGTGCTAAGTAAAAGCCTATATTATTATAGTTATGTTTGATAATTTCAAACACCTCACCCCTGGTAATAGAGATATATTAACAGGACAGCATTTTGGTAACTCTAGGGTGACCCAAGACTGTCACATTGGTGGAGACACCGTCACTCCCTCCCTCTGGCAGCAACATTGTTAAGCAACCATCATCTAAAATACATTCCATAAAAAAATCACTCATTCATAGCTGCATGGTTTACTTGCGTACGAACCTCGTAGTAGAAACTAGATTGCATTCATATGGTAGGAAAGATATGCTGCTGAGAATAACAGTTATACACAAAAAATTAGAGAAAAACTGTGAAATATGAATATGATAAACATACCCGAGGACAGATTTGAAGCTGGATATTAAACGTCGCTATTACCATGTAAGGTTCAAATAAATTAAGACTGGCAACTAAACAAATTAGTTAGTACATAAAAAAGAATATTAGGACTCCATAATTTAAAGGACAGAAAAATATGACTTGTAGGTAGGCAGCTAATAAAAAAATAAATTCCTACCACTGTAGCAACCAGTAATGAACTTATCTGCAGGTAAACGCATAATCGCAACTTCGTGCAACACAGGTAGGTAGGGCTTAACTTCTTGTAGACAACGAGGTCATTAGAGATGGAGCAAGTTGCTGAGAGAAGCAGGGACGAGGACGGGGTTTGCCTCTGCATCACCTCACGCGGCCATGTGACGCAGCTGATGTTATGTAGATTATAAGGCAATGTAAAAAATAAGTGGCATATAAATTTAATAAATTCTTTTGAAATAACTTTATCGTATGCTTGGACTCTGACTACACGATTATGGAAAACGTCCACGAGAACAGTAATTTATAATTAGCTTTCTTTTTAAAGGTTGAGGTTACTAAGAGTGCATTCGCATTAGACCAAGACATAGAGTGCTCAAGTTGAAAGTCAGCTGACGTCTTGTGCCCTCCATTTTGATGTACGTCAGTGTTTGCTCAGTTTGTTAACATTCCGGAAAACAAATTGCGACAATCAAGTAACAGTACACAAAATAAGTATATATGTTACGTGAGCGTTATACAAGCAAGAGGAAGGGGGGAAAACCGAACATTCTAAAGGAGAAACGTGTTGTAAGAAAACTAAAGAAGGTTTTTAATTTTTGCTATTAGTATAATTTGTTTCATTGCCAGTCCGCCCATAGAAAGAATGATAAACTTAAGATCACATATCTAGTCCTCTGACACTAGTGTACGCAAAGTCGTAAACGAGGTGAGGCTGGAGAACAGGACTCCCGCTGCTGAAGAAGGTGCTGCCTTGCTGAGTGTAAGGACTTCTAGACTCCAGAAGCATGTCTCCCTCTATNTTCCAGACTCCAGAAGCATGTCTTCCTATAGAAGTTCTCAAACACAGATACGACCAGTTAGGCTGTGCACGGAAGTTACGTGGCTTTTCATATATTGGCCTGTAGAAGTGCGAAATATAGGCATAATAAGTATAAGATAAATCAACTGGTGGAGTCTTGCTTTCCGCTTGTATCTTTGTGTAAATATCTCAACGCAGTAGTTATCAGCGTAGTAACGTACATATCATAGACACTGTGCAATTTGCTCAGAAAATAAACGACTAATTGTAGCACGCGTCAGTACATCTACGAAGACTGCGCAACCGAAAAGCCTCAGGTTTCGTGGACAAATGTTTCACCAAATAGCTGGTGGTCTAGAAGGCTGGGAAGTTTACCGTAAACCTCTTACGGGAGCAAGTGACATACATGGTCTGGCACTTTCCCTTTCCTAGAACGTTTCGTCACTGAATTCCACCGAGTATTTATGTCGCAAACTCTAACGACGTTGTGGAATAATCGACGTCCGTTTCAGTTTCTTCTCTGGTTTCCAATGAATTTCTGATCGCGAGTCAGTAAGACTTGCTAAACTACGCTTATCTAGCACATTTTTTTCTAAACTTCACTTTGCATTATCCTCACTGTCGGGTCTTGCACGTACCAAGGTGATAGTTGATTTCACCCATTTTGTTTTAATTTGGAATATATTTTATTTTAGACGTATAATTTCTTTTCAATTAATGCTGTTCTCATAAAGCTGAGTTCGTCAAGAAATGTAATTGCTGTCGTAATGACGAGCAGTCTGTATTGTTCCGCCAAATCGCCGTTGGTATGCTACTAAATGTTATATATGTAAAGCTATGTTAGCACACTTGCTATATACGTCCTGCAAACTAACATCGTATTACAGATTGAGTATTTAACGACGTGGAAATACAAATTAATTACAATCATTAATTTTCAGTTCACTTGTTACAGTGAATAATTAAAAAATATTTCTTGCTGTTTACAATCACTATTAATGGCTTCTTTCAAACGACTTTATTGAAAAAAAACCTAATTCGTTAAAAGTAAATATAACAACCTTACCACAAACACTAGAGTTAGAGTTATTTCGCTTTTATAAGTAGTTTATTTCAAAGTCCAATCTGCAGAGGATATACAAACCCATCAATTTTTCACTGAAAAAAAAAAATGAAATACCGGAAACTTTCGTGAATACTGATAATATTTATTAACATCTAAATGTGTATTCAAAAAATGTTATCGCTCTACGAGATAAAAGAAATTGGTGATTTATGCAAGGGAGCAGGGGAGTGGGTCATACGGTGGGAGAAACACTACTGAAGTGACTTTAGTTCTTATACTTTTATGAAAATAACCGTGAAATTACGGAAAGTCCTGGTATATTCGTAAAAAAAAAGGACCATTGATTTTGTAATAATGCATTTCCCGTAAATTTTTACAACACCACGTAAATTAATGGAGCCACTCAGTAAATTACTAGTAAGTATTTTTGGTATTATATGAATATAAATAAATAGTTTTGGTTATGCTGGTAATTTAATGTGTACAAAATAGGAAATTAAAGGAGTTAAAATACTTGCTTTTGAAACAAAATTTAAAGATTGCAGAAGTTTGCTAGCTGTAACGATAAACATTTGGCTAACACTTTACGCCAATAATACTGGCGATACACATTTAGTTCAGTGAAGTAATGCAAGTAACTCCCTCTTCGTTTCCAGTAATTGTGTGAGCTTTGTAAGTGTTAATAAAAGTTATTAGTTTTGATGTTTGAAGTAATAAGTTTAAGTACCTCTGCATATCCTTAGTACCAGAGAAATTATTATTTTCTGGTCGCAGAGGCAAAGAACATTTGTGTAGGCTCATTATTGTTCGTTATGAAAACGGAAGCTATAGGAAATTAGGAGACTTCTCAAATCGGTTTGATGCCATTATGGACCGCGTTAAAGTATATTAATTATACAGCTGTAAAAATTCTCCATTATTTACAGGCGTTTCTTAGAGTGTAGTAGTCTCTCGGAGGTGGACAGAGCGCTTGAGAAATGCGCGCGGAGAGCAGTGTCCCAGAGTGGGGCAGCACACTGAGGCAGGCGGCTCATGTTCACTGCAAGGACGGTATTCAACAGCCCACGACATAGCATGAGGCCGAGAAAGGCTAAAACTACCATATACGGCGCTGAGATAAAAGCAAACACTGAGAACAAATAATGGATGTAAATTACTTCAATGAAGTTCTTAAAAGGTCACATAGTAGATTTGTATTGAAGTCCCATTGACAGCAATATCATTAGAAATGGAACCAGAAACAAATGCAGCATTCGTGATAAAACTACAAATATAACTGGGCCTCCCCTGGTACCCAAACCCAGACGCCTCGTACCATAAACTGACGTACAACCAACTGCATAACGGAGGTAGGGCTCAGAGTATACTCTTCGGTTGGAATTAGTCTTAAGATTTATTAGGCTGGGTTTGCGAACCTCAAATATTTACAGTAA
>NQII01002822.1:507132-517719 GCA_002778355.1 Clitarchus hookeri | reverse complement strand
CAGCAGCGAGGGGTCGATGTTATTGCTGGCGTTGAAGACCCAGGAGAAGTTCCCCATCAGGTCCGAGATGTTGTAGAGCTGCCGTCTGGACTCGGGCTCCATCGTCGACATCTGCACAGTGACCGGGACAAAGTGCACTTTAGTACTCTGCGCTTGCCAAGTGCCAAGCCACACAAAGCAACACACTACCTTCCATCTTATGGATTCGTCTTACCCTGCAGAATAAACTCTTACAAGCGAACAGCACTGTTAAGTTCTGACTTATAATAAATATCAATACTGCCTAGGTACATGACATATCCACATTACTACAGGACATCGTTCTAAACTTCATCGTCCTGCAATTATTAGAATAGGTGCTACTTGTTTATGGGCTTCTACAACAGTGAGGGTACATGTTTCTTTTTTATTGTACTGTACGTGATTGGGCCATTCTATGTTTGGTTGTTTCCTACTGGTTCAAAGCCGTCCTGGGCGTTTGAATAATAATTTTAATGCTTCTGAAAGTAATTGCAAAATACCTAAAATATTGAAATTTATTATGTCCTTTTCGGTTTTGAATATAACATAAAATCTTACGTTCCAAAAGAATAAAAAAGGCAAGACCAACTTTAATAAAAACCATTAAATACAATAATAAAATTGAAGACCAAAAAAATTAAAAGTAATCCTACAAAATATTGTACCCAACCATACACATGCATTTTATTTAATGAATATCATTCTACAAAAATATTAATACAAATTATTAATCAAAGAAAATATTTTTTTATATGGTCCTGTAGAACTAAAAAAAACACAAATTTAGGGATAGAAATCAATATGGCCCACGCATGTGTGAACAAAAATCATGTGTAAGAATTTAAATATAGTCCAGTGACAAAATCAGTGTAAGCTCACAAGTATTTTGGTTGATTGTGTCTTCGAATCGCAACGCAGACGTAGCAGGTCGTTACTGATACCATAATATACGTTTAAAATGTTAGCAGTTGTAAATACTATCATAATTCTACTGCAAGTTTTCCTCAGCAAAGTTCCACGACGAATCAGTTCAAGGGACAAACTACTTCGTACAAGCATACACATCCTTGGTGACCCGGAAATTTCCAATTTCATTTAAGGACAAGATAGACTTCAAATACATNTACAATTTCATTTGAGGACAAGATAGACTTCAAATACATGTACACTTGACTTTTTTTTCTATTGCATCGCAGCTTGTGAGATACTCCCTGGAATAATTTGAGCCAGTAACCGACCCTAGGTAAACCTGAAGAAGCAGCCAATGAACAATCAGCTGTGGCTCGAGCACACAAAGGGATGTGCAGTTCAGCTTGTCGTCTAATGAAACCGCTGAAAACCTCTTCGAACCAGCCCAAGCGGTTTGTGCTAACAGCAGGTGAGTCATTAGCTCCGAGAATTTACTCAGCGCTGTCAGCTGTCTCGACTGAGCGATGCAAATTCTGACATGTGTCGAAATTGTCCAAAAGGTGTTTTATACAAACATTATAGCTATTTGTAGGTTTATTCGGTTTATAAATATTTACCATGTGTTTGTTTAAAGCTGTAAATTTTATCGAAATGAATTTTACTATGCTGTGTATGAAATGTTCGAAATCAAAATAAATAGATTCGACGTATTTCATTGAATACAATCTCAAACACTTTTTGCCGTGTGAAATTCCTAATTTTTATTTTACATAAAAAATTGCACACATAAAAAAACATTGGATGGCATTTCAGACACAGCAGTAAAGGGGCGGGGGAAGGGATTCACTGTAAATAATGTGTGTAACTAGAACTGACATATTCGTTTATAATTACAAAATCCCGCTGATTCGCAGAAGTATAATTTGTAAATATACAGCGTTGGTTCAATTGCAAGAATAAAGTTTGTGTGAATGACGAAACAAATTTGCATTGTTACAAAGACATAGTAAACACCCGCGAGCCACTCGTCACTTCCGGGAACTCCAGACATCCCGGGGATAGCCTACCTGGCTCGAGGACAGTTGCATTTTGTAAACGAGTTTGAAAATAATGTGTTCCCCCAAGTTACGGGTTTGCTACGTTAATATTGTAGCAGTACAGGCCAAGTTTTGCAAATGTATGTAAGTTTAGCTGTGATAGTACAGATATGTACTTTCCTTTTAGATATTTTAAGAAATGTCCAGAATTTTTTATTAATTTATTATTTTGTGTTCGATAATGTTTCTCTGGACAGCTAAATGTAAAAAATGTGTGCAAAATACGAGTATATTGACATGGTTCTGCGTGGCCTCCTTTAAATAAAACACGATAAGTAGAGACCTGAAAATTTCGCGAGTTCAATGACCTGTAGGCTATTTTCCATTGTCGTATGTAAAATAATGCCAATATCACTGTTCATTGGTTGCTTGTTGTATTAGCGGAAGACGGTGATTCGGTCTGCATTTTATTGTGTGCTTGTTATTGGCTCAGAGTTGTCCAGGAGGTGTAAACTAACGGGTGGATCAATAGAATAAGCAATGCAAACATATGTGGTTTTGAATTCTAGCTTGTCCCGAAATGAAACCGCGAATTTTTCAGGTCTCTAATGATAAGTGACAAAAATAAGCAGCGGAATACAGTGTGTACAAAGTTATCTCTTTTTTTTTGTACGTGGGACGATCATAGTCCTTGTAATTACGTGTCAAATTAATTACAATTATGCTNACCTCTTTTTTTTTGTACGTGGGACGATCATAGTCCTTGTAATTACGTGTCAAATTAATTACAATTATGCTGCGAGCTCGGTAAAAACTTGCTGTTCTCGTTTGGAGGCAAAATACAGCATATTACCACAAGATAAACAATTTTAAAGTCTGTATAACCTACTAAAATATAACACTTTGCATCTGTGGCGTAGTGGTTATCGTGCTTGCTTCTAATGTAGAGGTCCGGGTTCGATTCTCGTTACCACTCTGGAAATTTTCAAAGTCGACGTTAGACTGGGCCGCATAAAATGTGTTCGATACAATCCCAGCTGACCTGTAATTTTTATACCACATTAACTACTGTGTATCATCAAATCACAAATTTCTTATTTGTAGAAGTTCAAATAGTAGCCTGTAATTTTGCAAGAAGATAATAGGAAAATAACTACCTACATCGTTGTAATTCTTCAGGATATCCGTTCTAAATACGTCTGGCACACTTTTCAAGCAATTTCTTGCAAAGTTCACAAGGAATGTTTTTGTAGTGTTACCAAAATGTTTTTTGCAACTAGTTTCCAAAAAAAAACCTTTATGAAAGTGCAAAAATAAATTTTTGTGTGCACATTTCACGGAAGCAATTTGACGTCGCTCAGACATGGAGATATAAATATGACACGTTCCTCGTGAGAGACGTAATAAAACTGGGAGAACACGCCGCATACAAATGAGAACTGAGTAACTCGCCTCATGAATTCACAACTTCGTCAAAACCCGAGTTGGGGATTTCCTTATTCGCCAGTTTCTCAGATGAAATTTCTGATTACATTTCAAATTCCCTTTGGGTATTACGTTCGGGTGGTAAATACGAGAGTCCTTTCACTTTAGACACTCTCGGTTATCAAGAAAATTATTCGATTAATTTGCTCTTCAAATATACCTTAGGCGGAGTATATTAAAAGGCGGTAAGAGATACAGGGTTCAGTAAAATAAATATGTCTGAGATAAAGGCTTGAACACTCTTAATCTGAAACAGTGAGATTCAAGCCAAATAAGTGAACATGGTGAAAATTGAACAAATGGTAATCCGTGCCTGATAACTAATTAAAATTATGGCTGAATTCCACTGATTTATTGGTATTTCCCACTGAATGTCGAGAATTCCACTCCCACAAGTCACTTATCCCCAGTTAATATCTTTGATTTGCCAGTCGGCCGTAGCTTATCAACTGACTTTCAGTGGATGTTATTTCACTGATTGATATCACTGATTGGAGCCTAGAGTGAAGCGATGTTATGGCACAACTGGTTTATGCGTGGTTTATGCGTCTACCAATTGCAGTTTGTACGGGTTTTATTACAAGCCAATTTTAATTGTTCTGCAAAAGTCATTACTTATTGTCCTCCCCTGTATGGTTAAATAAGTACTTATATGAATCTAAGTTTTATATTAAATTATTTATTTAAGTTGTTTTCCTGGAATCCTGAAAACTTAATGAAATGAGTTGGAGAAATAAAACAGTTAAAAAACATTCTTTCTAAGAAATAATTCTGGAAAACTCAAGTATTGATATATTTGCACAAAAAAATAACAAAAGCCAATCCCACAAGTTATGGTTACGTAGTAGTTCCAGTAAAATTTATCAAATAACAAGCATAATTATTGATAGTTAAAGAAGCGATGACAAAAATAAGCATCAACACTGTGGTGAGACAGTATCCTCCCATATGTTTATTTGTTTACAAAACATGACATTAGTTTTGTTAAATTATTTTACAGTTAGTTTCTGTTATAATTGTATCTTTGGGAGAACCTCTGTTACATTTATTTTTAATTTCATTTTCTTATGTATCTAAATATTACTACAGGGTGCAGTTTATATTCAGCGGCGGAAGTACACGTAATTATATATTCTCTTTGCAGCAGCCTATTAAAAACGTATGTTTGTAAGTTTTTTTTGTACCTGAGAGAAATGAACCTTTACTATCTTTGATCTAAATTGGTGACAACAGGAAATTACGTTGTCTTAGATTATTTCCCGGGTCATTGGCTTTATGTGTGAACCCCGGGATTTTCAAACGAGACATGATGGGAAGCAGTCCATCGTAATTTCTGTCCGGCAATTTTTTTGTTAAATATTGCCACGGCTGCCCACAGTAAGCCTTGGAGAGGTGTAAAGAGTCTAGGAGAGGTGTAGAGAGGCTAGGAGAAGTATAGAGAGGCTAGGAGAGGTGTAGAGAGGCTAGGAGAGATGTAGAGAGGCTAGGAGAGGCGTAGAAAGCCCAGGAGAGGCGTAGAGCGGCTAGGAGTGGTGTAGAGGGGCTAGGGGAGGTGTAGAGCGGCTAAGAGAGGTGTAGAGACTAGGAGAGGTGTAGAGAGGTTAGGAGAGGTGTAGAGAGGCTAGGAGAGGTGTGGAGAGCATAGGGGAGTTGTAGATATGCGCCTCAAAGTTCTGTAATGTGCGTGGACAAGCAAGAGTCCTAAAAAACCAAATGTTTAGATTTTGAGTGGTTTTTATTCAACCGGCTGCCGACTCCACTTCGGAAGGACGAGTATTTCTAAAGGCTTACGTTACTATCGTGTTATCACCCATAAACGAATTTTCTGTTTATTATCTAAAGTTAATTATTGTCTGGAACTTGTTACTAATAATTTTATTAAGACGTTTTACCGTTTCGTCCTACCTAGGACTTTCCAGAAGTCTGAGGACTTGTAAATATGCACGCTAGCCAAGGAGTAATAATTTCCTACATATTAATCCATGACACTGATAAACCTTACCCCAGCCTGAAACTCCAGTATCAATTATTTTGTCACATAATTAGAAATTTAATATGGCTCACAAATAAGAAGCGATAGTTAAATTAATTTAAAAAAAAATTATGTACCTTCCTCAGTTCAAGTTTATTTTCTCTAACTTCAGATTTATTTTTTTTATTTTAATTTTTACAGTAATTTCAATATTCTTTTCCTTTGCAACTACGCCAGCATTTCCTTAAATAAATAACTTTGCTAGTTGAAATGTGTTACGTTAACGTAGTGTTGTCTGTAGTTAGCACAGTTAATTAGTTGCATTCATACAAAGGTTGCTAATTCTTTTGTGTCTTGGGCCATTTCTGAGTGTTTTTTTCTGTTTTAAATTATCAAGGGTATATTGTTTTCAAGAGCTCTGTTTTATTCACGTTTTGAGGGCTATAAGTAGGGCCAGTGACTTTTCGCGTAAAAATCTGAGCGCACAGTAGACTTAAACACTATATACACACCTCAGCTGTTGTTATACCTCCATTGGCTGCTGGTGCCGTGTCCGTCTTTGACCAAGCCACTCAGGACTAAGTAACTCCGACACTGAACCTTCGTGATTCGTACGCAAACGGTTAACATGGGCCAGAACACGTTTTAGCCAATCAAAGAAGCTGGACGACCCTACAGTGCTTTGAACTGTATCTTGTCTCGAAATACTTTCGCGAAATATCACTGCCCGTAGCTATAAGCTATAAATTTGGAATTTGGTAAGTATTTTCCTTCCTATGTGCGTATTCTCCATGGCGAACGAGTTGGTTTTAAGATTGCAAGGAGAAAGGCACCACCGTCTGTCAAATACTCTCTCNGCGTATTCTCCATGGCGAACGAGTTGGTTTTAAGATTGCAAGGAGAAAGGCACCACCGTCTGTCAAATACTCTCTCCCACACACACTGCAATAGTTCATTACATCTTCAGATCCTGTTTTAAATCACAATCAACACACACTTACTTAAATATATTCCTTCCCAAAACCGCATCCAACTATTTTTATATTCAATATTTATTATATTCTACTATTTTACAAGTGTAGTTAATAATTTTATCCCGCTAGCATTTTGATGAATTTCATTTTAGCTGGATGGTGGTTTAAAATGAAGGAGACAAAAACAATTTTCCAACGTTAATAGCTTTTGGTTCAGAAATTGTTCTCTTTAATGATTTTCATGTTCGTTAGCTTACGTTTTAATTAAAGTGACGTTCCTTTGAAAAAAAATAATAAACGTGGACACGGAATACCGGAATAAAATGCAACCTGACGACCCTCGGTCGGTGGAATGGGCAGCGCAAAATTTCTCTTTGAAGTTCTGTCGGCTGCTGCGTCACAGTCATCGATAACTAGAGACCGGAAAAATTCGCGAGTTCAACGACCTGCAGACTCGACTCNTCGGCTGCTGCGTCACAGTCATCGATAACTAGAGACCGGAAAAATTCGCGAGTTCAACGACCTGCAGACTCGACTCTACAGTCTTATGTACAAATATGCCGACGTAAACTGCACATTGGTTGCCTGCTGTCATTGTGGAAGGCGACGATTGGACCAGAGTTCTCCAGGAAGTGTCAAATACCACATTGGCCAATGGCTAAAGTTAGGGGCAGTGATGTTTCGCGAAAAGATTTCGAGACAATATACAGTCCAAAGCACTGTAGGGTCGTCCAGATTATTTGATTGGCTGAAAAATGTCCTGGCCCGTGTTAACAGTTTGCACACGAATCACGAAGGTTCANATTTGATTGGCTGAAAAATGTCCTGGCCCGTGTTAACAGTTTGCACACGAATCACGAAGGTTCAATGTCGGAGCTACTTTTTCCGGAGTGGCTTGGTCGAAGACGGACACGGCACCAGCAGCCAATGGAGGTAAAACAACAGCAGAGGTGTGTATATAGGGTTTAAGTCTACTGTGGGCTCCGATTTTGTACGTGAAAAGTCAACGGCCCTAGCTAAAGCTATACAAACGCATGTGTTTTGAATTCTAGCATGTACCTAAATGAATCCCGCGGATTCTTCAGCTCTCTATCGATAACTAAATACCTGCGGTAATGGCAGACTGCACGAGAAGTTCTCACGCAGCGAAGAAGGCTGAGAGTGAAACACGAACACTCCCACACACGGGCCCTCTACGACTCGCTTTCTTCAGTTCAGAAACATTCTTTGTCAAAACTCGCACACTATCCGGGGTTGCAAGCAATTCCACTAGGTCACTGTCCCACCGAGAAATGAAAGCGATGCAAAAACAACGAATTTCTCACCCTCTAGCGTTAGAACGGTAAAAATCACTCGATTTCAAAGAAACCCGACATCCAACAAGTCAAATCACCGTTCCAACTGTCTCACGGATAGGTAGGCACTTTTCATGTACTGGCTTGTTTAATTCTTTGAGGCAATTTAGTATGTTTCACAACCTCGTGTGAACCCTAAAAATCCCGTATACTATAATTAACACTTCGATAACGTTAGAGAGTGAAATTATGAGACACATAAAGTTATTATAAAGATATATTACAAATAAAGGTATATTACTCTTAAACCGATTGTAGCTATAATTAGGGATACTATACCAATTGTCGCTATAATTAGAGACACTACACTAATTGACGTTATAATTACAGATACTCCACTGATTGTCGCTATGAGATACTATGCACCAATTGATACTATAATTAGAGACACTACACCGATTGTCGCTATAATTAGAGATTCTACACCGATTTTCGCTATAATTAGAGATACTACACCGACTGTCGCTATAGCTAGAGACACTACACTTATTGTCGCTTAAATGAAAAATATTTTCTTTTTGGTTACATCGAACATTTACATACAATTTACCTACACAATACATCATTTCATTTAAAACCAATATGAACAAAAAGAGGCAGAAAATAGATGTGTTGATAATTCTCAGTAAGAAATAGTTCTCGTGGAAAATACTATTAATCTGGGTGCACACAAATGTGGTGCGTTTCCCTTGTGTAATTTTCTGAACTTGGTTAAGCTTTGTTTGCACGTGGCGGAGGGATAGCCTGGAAGTATAACTTTAGCAAGGCTTCAGATAAGTTGGAAGTAAACGTGAACGGACTATACACGTTTTACGTTCTGCGTCGTAGAGTGGGGATAGCACTCGGCCCCATCAAGGTGGCACGCACGGATTCAACTCCGTACTCTGCTGTCGACAGGTGAGGTGGAACCACCCTCGGGTGGAGCACATCCACCCACTGAGATCGGAAAGGGCGTTATATCTTTCTATTGGGAGCAATCAACTGCTTCCAATTACAGCGCTGACCGAGCTCAAATACTAACTAAGGTTACTGACATTTAAGTCTGGCAGGGGAGTGCACACATCTAACAGCCGATGTGACATAATTACAGCCTGCGCTGGCATAAGCCTGAACATATGGAAATCCTGATCTGCCCTCCCCTTAACTGCTCTTAATGGTGTTTCCTGGGGATCAGGTACAGGAGGAGAAGTTAGGTCAAAACCCGCGCCATCCTCGGATGTCGAACATCTGCGTCGCCACTGCATCCTGACTGACGAAGAGAGATTCTCCCTATCTGACACCCGCCAACTTCTCTGCAGTCGTCGTGGCTGCGAGCCATGTTCTGTGACGCTCGGCGATGCATGCCGTGTGTCGGATTCCTTGCGCGGTGGCCGGGATTTTCTGCCAGGACATATTCCTCCTTCTCTACGAGCATGTCGTTAACACTCTGAGATCTGGTAACGTAATATTATGCAGTCTGAACTCAATATACATGGATTTTGCCGTATTGTAACGACGTCCGAATTCTACGCCGTTGAAGTAATATTACAGCCCATTCGCAGTTTTTTCACACTTTTTGAATCAAACCTTTGAAAAATCACCCAATGTATATAAGATGTTCGGTTTTTACCTTAATATGTCATGTGTAGACACCTGAAAAATTCGCGAGTTCAATGACCTGTATGTTATACTCCATTGTTGTATGCAAAATCACGCAAATGTCTATGTTAATTGGTTGCGTGTTGCATTAGCGGAAGACGGTGACTGGGTCTGCATTTTATTGTGTGTTTATTATTGGCTCAGAGTTTTCCAGGAGGTGTAAACTAACGGGAGGGCCAATAACATATGCAATACAAACGTACGATGTTTTGAATTCTAGCTTGTCCCGAAATGAAACCGCGAATTTTTCAGGTCTCTAGTCATGTGCCTCATCACAGGCGTTTATACTTGTGTTAACATAAAAGTGCATTAATTTTTGTTAAATTGAACTTTTTCTTATATTCTGTGTATAAATTACAATATTTCGTTTATATTTAATATTAATAAAATAAGTGAGAAAATAGGCGTGTTGGTATTCCCTAGTAAGAAATAGTTCTTATGCAAATACTACTACACGAAGCGCGCACAAATGCGGTGCATTGTCCCTTTAGTGTAATTTCCTGTACTTGGCTAAGCTTAGCTTGCATGGGGCGGAGGAATATCCTGGAAGTAGAACTACGTCAAGGCTTCAGAAAGGTTGGAAGTATCGTGAACGGACTGTAAATCGGCATCACTTCTCACGACGCTCACCGCAACTCGACGTGTGAATTGTTCAAGTGAACACGACGGGTTTGACGCTCGGCTTCGCAACGTCTGCATAAGGTCTTCCTTTCCGTGACATCATCTCGGATTCAGAGTAATTACTGACAATCTACGATTACAGGAAAAATCTATATTTTACAAGTTTAATATTTTTGTGCTTAATTTTCATTGTTTTAGCTACCAATTGCAAACAAAAGTCAGCAACATATTTATATTTCAATAATAAGTTTCTATTTTTGCAAGAAGGAAATAGTTCACAGCAAAAATTAAATACAACAGTATTAAACAACTAGTAACTTGTAAATTTTCTATAATCAAACATTTCCAATGATGGCTCTGAAACTGAAATTATGATACGGAAAAGTAGACTTTCTGCATAAAAGGTGAACTGATTTTTTGTCAGTTTTTAAATAAAACCACGCGCTATGTTGTGTACCTTGCATTTGTATATAGCTAGACGATACGCGCATGCGCGTTGGGTCATACCCCTACCACGTTCACTGTCGAATATTTCGTTACACTGTGCGCGCGCAACTTCCGTAATACACTAAACT
>NQII01002822.1:456566-507035 GCA_002778355.1 Clitarchus hookeri | reverse complement strand
AGTATAATATGAGTGACGTCTTGGAAGCACTCGGCATATCTCGTCTGAAATGTTTGTGTTTGTGTGTTCTTATTGTAGATCAGCACAATGGATGCGTGTTTAATAACTTCGCTGGGAGACGTGTATTTCAAACCCACTGTCTCGTAGTTCAAGTGCCAGGTGAGAGCGGGAGTCAAATTTCCCGGTCGCTGAGCGTTAACTGTAGGTTTCAGTAAACGCGCGCGAGTTACTGAAACCCGCGACACATCGACGTGGCTTCAACACGACGTTCAACGCGACTTCAAAGACCACCGTTACTTGCCGGCGAGCGATTCAAACTCCCCTGCGCTGAGTTCTCCGACGCTTCTCGCCAGAAACAATCCGACATCCCTCGCCTGCGCACCGCTCCACCTGTGACGCAGGGGTGCGTGAAACGTGCGCTTCCAAACGGAAACTGCAATGCGTGCCAGCAATCTGTTTCTGCGCGTGTGGAAGGGCATTCGCTTCGAACACGTAAACCAGGATTGCTTTGAACCTGCTCCTGGAACTTCGGGTTATTATAAACGCTCGCTTCGGTGTCGTTCGCTGAAAGAATGGCAAACGTTACCCGGGTAGAAAACGTTCGAGATTAAACCCGTTCGGTCGCACGTCAACCACGCGACACATTATCCCGAGTGTACTCGATCATGTCTCACGTGTTGCAGAATAGGTGGAATCATGGCCGGTGCTGTGCAACGTCAGAAGATAGCACCAATAAAGGGTGTGCCTTTCCTTGGCTGATACTATTGGTTCCTGCTAATACACAAACTAGTTTATAATAGTTTTTTTCTTGTTACGTGACTGTACTAAAGCCTTTACTGTGGGCTACAAAGCGCCAGTTGTTATAAGGTTTTCGTATTTACTTTCGAAACACCTGAAACGAGAAATGAACGTGTATGTTAAAGGTTTGTTTCTCAGATAAATTGTTGCAATCACGCAATTTTGTCGGTATGCGCGGTATTTGCCTGGTTTTAAACAACATGCTGCGTGTGGTCGGTTATATTGGCATTAATAATTTTTGGAAAAAAAAAAAAAAGAGGTGCATAAATTTCCGGAAATTAGATAGGCCACAAGGAAAAACTGATGCCTGGTTGTGTACAGTACCGCTCATAACTATCCTTCACGTGCAAAGTGTCCACGAGCGAACGAGCTAAGTTGCTCTAACACAGTTCGCTGCTCCTTCGCTATGCCACCAAAATAAAACGTTTGATTATTTCAATGTTACCCCAACAGGTACTCAGGAAAGCATTAATACTAGTTTTTTTTTTCTCTCGTGGAACATTTTTTTATTTTTCGCAGCTTTTGAATAATTATATGTCATAATCGTTAATATGCTGTCATTGTAAAGCACACATTTCATAAGAATTAAATAATGTACATTTAAATTTCAGAAAAGTTTTTAAGCATTTCGTTTACTATCGAATGTAAGAAAATTTTTGCGTGTTTTTTGTTTTGCTGCCATTCTTGAATGACTTCAACGTATGTTTTCCCGAATTCTTGAAATTAAGAATACAGTGCCAACAGAGAGTGATATTTCACTGGAAAATTGGAATGTTTTTTTTTACGTTTAAAAGCATACTGTACTTGAATGACTTCTTTCTTCTGTTATTGGTTGTCGATTGCGTGTCACTATTTCACTGGACCAATGAGAACTGTGTACTCCAGCAATGAAAGTTTGACATTCGTTTGTCAACCGGCGATCTTCGAGTTATCCAATAACGACAACAACAAGATATTCAGAGGTAGCCATGACAATTCCTGAATTCATTTTGGGATAAGCTATAATTCGAAACCTCGAATTTTTGCATTGCACATACAGGTTCATGCTGTATCATTTATTCACAAGTTGATTTCAGAAGTGCTCAGCTAACAGCGAGCGACCTATACCTACCTATAGTTTGTTCACGAGTAGTTGTGCACTTTTGAAATAAACCTTCGAAAAATGTAACAGCTCTTATCTACACGTGTTTTAACGGGCACACAAACTCGCATTCGCCTGGTTAAGTTGGCAACAACATAGGAAACGTGGTTCCATGTCTTAACGTTGAATCAGAAGTGTTAAGTAACCATTTTTGAATACTGGAATTATTTATTTTGCTTTCTACTTTGTAATGCGTATAAGTGAAGGAAAAGGCGAACTTGTAAAATGTTAATTTTTCTAATAGTATACAGTTTTACTTTGCTGACACATGCCTCAAGTTAACAGGTCCGTTCCAATGCTAATTTCCAGTACGGCGGAACAAAACATAGTGTGCATACAAGTCTACTGTGAACAGCGTATACCTTGATGGACGTGGTAACCAGGTCCATGCAAAGCTATGTGGAAGGATAAAGAGCAGAGAGTTCGAAAGGAAGAACTCAATTAAGAGGGGGCCATCCGTGACAGCATAAAAAAAAAATGGTAAGGGCGAGTAAATTAAATTTTCAAAAAAAAATTTCTGCCATGAAGATGGTAACATCTCAACATAAAAGTTTCATTGCTGCACCAACACGACGTAAATGCTCTACGTAGTTCACTGGATATTACGCACATTCATGCGAAGAATGCGTAGCTAAAGAATGTAAACTTTTTATAATCAAGTCGCTTCTCATATTGCCCAAGCTCACTTGTATTGTAAAAGGTGTAAACTTCCTNATGCCAGCAATCTGTTTCTGCGCGTGTGGAAGGGCATTCGCTTCGAACACGTAAACCAGGATTGCTTTGAACCTGCGCCTGGAACTTCTGGGTATTATAAACGCTCGCTTCGGCGTCGCTCGCTGAAGGAATGGCAAACGTTACCCGGGTAGAAAACGTTCGAAATTGAAACCGTTCGATCACACGTCAACCACGCGACATATTTATCCCGAGCGTACTAGCTCCTGTCTCACGTGTTGCAGAATAGGTGGACTCATGGCCGGTGCTGTTCAAGATCAGAAGCTAGCACTAATAAAGGGTGTGCCTTTCCCTGGCTGATACTATTGGTTCCTGCTAATACACAAACTAGTTTATAATTGTTTTTTTCTTGTTACGTGACTGTACTAAAGCCTTTACTGTGGGCTACAAAGCGCCAGTTGTTATAAGGTTTTCGTATTTACTTTCGAAACACCTGAAACGAGAAATGAACGTGTATGTTAAAGGTTTGTTTCTCAGATAAATTGTTGCAATCACGCAATTTCGTCGGCATGCGCTGTATTTGCCTGGTTTCGAACAACGTGCTGCGTGTGGTCGGTTATATTGGCATTAATAATTTTTGAAAAAAAAAAATATGTGCATAAATTTCCGGAAATTAGATAAACCACAAGGAAAAAATTATGCCTCGTTGTGTACAGTACCGCTCATAACTATCCTTCACGTGCAAAGTGTCCACGAGCGAACGAGCTAAATTGCTCTAACACAGTTCGCTGCTCCTTCGCTATGGCACCAAAATAAAACGTTTGATTTTTTCAATGTTACCCCAACAGGTACTCAGGAAGGCATTAGTACTAGTTTTTTTTTCTCTCGTGGAACATTTTTATTTTTCGCAGCTTTTGAATATATGTCATAATCGTTAATATGCTGTCATTGCAAAGCACACATCTCATAAGAATTAAATAATTTACATTTAAATTTCAGAAAAGTTTTTAAGCATTTCGTTTACTATCGAATGTAAGAAAATTTTCGCGTTTTTTTTGTTTTGCTGCCATTCTTGAATGACTTCAACGTATGTTTTCCCGAATTCTTGAAATTAAGAATACAGTGCCAACAGAGAGGGATATTTCACTGGAAAATTGGAATGTTTTTTTACGTTTAAAAGCATACTGTACTTGAATGACTTCTTTATTCTGTTATTGGTTGTCGATTGTGTGTCACTATTTCACTGGGCCAATGAGAACTGTGTACTCCAGCAATGAAAGTTTGGCATTCGTTTGTCAACCGGCGATCTTCGCGTTATCCAATAATGACAACAACAATATATTCAGAGGTAGCCATGACAATTCCTGAATTCATTTTGGGATAAGCTATAATTCAAAACCTCAAATTTTTGCATTGCACATACAGGTTCGTGCTGTGTCGTTTATTCACAAGTTGATTTCAGAAGTGCTCAGCTAACAGCGAGCGACCTATACCTACCTATAGTTTGTTCACGAGTAGTTGTGCACTTTTGAAATAAACCTTCGAAAAATGCCACAGCTCTTATCTACACGTGTTTTAACGGGCACATAAACTCCCATGCGCCCGGTTAAGTTGGCAGCAACGTAAGAAACGAGGTTCCGTGTATTGACGTTGAATCAGAAGTGTTAAGTAACCATTTTTGAATACTGGAATTATTTATTTTGCTTTCTCCTTTGTAATGCGTATAAGTGAAAGAAAAGGCGAACTTGTAAAATGTTTATTTTTCTAATAGTATACAGTTTTACTTTGCCGACACATGCCTCAAGGTAACAGGCCCGTTCCAATGCTAATTTCCAGTACGGCGGAACAAAACATAGTGTGCATACAAGTATACTGTGAACAGCGTATACCTTGATGGACGTGGTAACCAGGTCCATGCAAAGCTATGTGGAAGGATAATGAGCAGAGCGTTCGAAAGTAAGAACTCAATTAAGAGGGGGCCATCCGTGACAGCATAAAAAAAAAATGGTAAAGGCGAGTAAATTAAATTTTCTAAAAAAAATTTCTGCCATGAAGATGGTAACATCTCAACATAAAAGTTTCATTGCTGCACCAACACAACGTAAATGCTCTACGTAGTTCACTGGATATTACGCACATTCATGCGAAGAATGCGTAGCTAAAGATGTAAACTTTTTATAATCAAGTCGCTTCTCATATTGCCCAAGCTCACTTGTATTGTAAAAGGTGTAAACTTCCTCNATGTAAACTTTTTATAATCAAGTCGCTTCTCATATTGCCCAAGCTCACTTGTATTGTAAAAGGTGTAAACTTCCTCGTTGCGTTAAAATTTTCTCTATTTGTAACTGAATACGTTAGCTTAACTACTTCAGTCATAGTTTTTCTTGCGAGATATTTTGTTCAAATAGTAATTCCTCACGAAGTTAAAATGTAAATATTCGAGTGGGCAATAACTGTTAGTTAACAACAGGAAGACCTCGCTTGCGCTTGCAAGCATCACGTCAGTTCTACTGCTCGATGCGCTAGATGAATCGTAATTTAATTGAAAGAGCTGTCTGTGCCAGCCTCGCCAACCTAACTACATTTCAAGCAAAAAAAAAGAAGAACTACCATTGAATTCGAGAGCGTTCACTTTTCATTTCACGCACAGACACAGTGGCGCATCATGAAAGACCTCTGTGACAAGCTATAATTTACTAAACTGATGCGACTAATTATTATTTTGTGGCATATTTTATACAATAGTGAGCAGCTGAAAAACAGATTACATACGCTTAATTTCATAATCAGAATTTTACGTTCCTCTTGAATGACCCCTGGGATGTTTAGCAACAGGTGAAACAAACATTCACAATTTTAAACAGACCACTGAAATTTATCGAGCAATAAAAGTTTTCAGCGATAACTCACCATCACTATCTCTGAGATGTTAATTTCTATTATTTGACTTATAGTAGCATCGTACAACTTATCACGATAAAATAACACTTTTAGAAGTTTCAGTAATTTATTTAAGCTTGTTTTTTTGGATTAAGATTATTTTTACAAATGCTAACAATGTACTGGCGCTCTAAATAAATTGCCGTGATTACCAACCGGTATTAAAAAAAATTATTTAACTAAAACTTAAATATCTTTAATAAATAAATGCCAAACACCATTCATATTTTGATTGTTATATTTAGTTTATTACTTCTATGAATTGGATATTTTATTAAATTAACACATTTAATAATTTTTGTGTTACTTCTGAGCAATTATTATTTCGATTAATTCTGAATACTCTGATATCATTCTGGTATTCGTGGTTGGCACCTTATTTAAATTTATATATATATATATATATATATATATATATANAGACCGTCACTCGGTGGGTGTTGCCTTGCCCTGGGTGCACTCCCAACACGACATTATTATTATTATTATTATTATTGTGTGCTCNTTCTGTCATGCTCGGGGATGACGGTCACCTACGGGTCCCAGCTGGAAAGACCGTCACTCGGTGGGTGTTGCCTTGCCCTGGGTGCACTCCCAACACGACATTATTATTATTATTATTATTATTATTGTGTGCTATCGATTACGAGCTGCCGCCGCCGGTCTCTGATATGCCCCCGGAAGGCCGTGCTGTCGCGAGGCCAGGAACCAAAGTACCCGTAACTCGTTAAGTGGGTTTGCACATAATTGAGCCAGCGGCGGGCTGCTGTGTTTCAACTGGGCTCCGGGCCCGTATATACAGCGGTTAACCGCGGGTGCTATCTTAGTAAATGGACGTGTGGGTGTTGACGGCGAGGGAGTGAAGCTCCCCACCAGTCTCCCAACTGACGTGTTGTAGTGTCATGAAGTTTGATACCAACATTGATATCGTTTCTTGAAAAATATTTTCGAGACGAAAAAAATGTTTTTTTTTTCAAAATGTTTTTATCTTAAAACTTTTTCACCACTTCGAATTATTTACTAATCATATTTTAGAGAATTTAAAGGGGAATCCATAGGTATGTCGATTATTAAAATCGGATAAAAGGTGTGCGAGAAATGAGGCTATTAAGTTCACTTTTACAAGTGGGTAGTTAAACTCGCGTGTAGTGCGTCGTTGAGTCCCTACAACTCCAAGTCACTGATCATCGACAACCCGCATTCTAAACTTGAATCAGTGAGAATTGAGCCTAATCAGCGAAAACAGTGAGAGTTGAGCCACTGATAATCAGTGCCAGATTGCTAATTTATATAGGGGTTGAATTTTACTGATTAATTGTGTTATTTCCCAATGAATGTCAAAAATGTTACTGCTATAAATCACTTGTTCCCAGTTAATTTGCTTGACTCGCCAGTGACAATTCACAAATAATGTACAGTAGAAAACATCTTTCAATGCTCTTAATTATATTTAAATATAATTTGAATTGGCAAAAAAACCTTTGGAATGACTTGTTATATATCACAGCAATAATTATCGCTTTTGATAATAATTTGTTTAATTGTATTACAGTTATTCGTATTTGCCTTGCAGCACCAACAAGAGAAAATACATTAGAAATATAATCTTAGCTCAAAAACACAAAAACCTTTAAAAAGTAAAAATTCAAAATTCAATTTATTTAACAACTGATTAGAAACGTTACCATTTTATCATACTAGAACACAGCACCTATTTGACTCATAAAACTCGTGTAAAGAAGGGCAGCAATTGACTCGCCCAGTAAAGCATCCATTCCATAAAATACTTTAAAAACAATTAAAAGGTATGCAAAATAATTACGGTGGGAGGCAGTTCGCGTAAGACCCAGGAACGGCCCCGACCGTTAAGAGTTACAAAAAAGAAACAGCATATTAAAATTTCACGCCCCAACGATATAGTCGTGGTGACAGCAAAAAATGGATACCCATAAATACTTGGACGGCCAACAAGGACAAACACGACACGTTAAAACAAGAGAGATACTACAACGCAACACCATAGTTAAGCCAGAACATAATTTTGAAAGGCGACCGAAACCAGAATTGTGAAATGCCCTAGCCTTACTGCACACCCAAGATACAGCACGACTATTGTAATCGTATCGTTCTGTGTAGGCCTAACAGTTTAGAGTATTTACCATCTGTATATATAATTTAATATCATTCTATTAAAGGGGCCCGACCATAGTTGTCAAAATTCTCTACGTTTCGTAATTAATTTTACGTTCCTATAACTGCATACCGATACTGTATTTGGACGTACAAAATATATTATTTGGGGAATCCGCAGGAATGTAGAAGATGCAGGCACGTATTTTTAGTCTACTTTACGAAGGAAAAGTATGCTTAAGAGATCACCTTCCTGTCTGTGTGTCTGTGCGCGTGTGTGTTTATGCCCCCGTCCTTTAAAACTCCTGGACCCTCGGACCAAACGTCATCAAATTAGGCAACAGGAATGATGGAAACACCTCAAGACGATTTTTATCAGATCCTGACTCTGCATCCCGAATAACTGGAATAGACATAAAACTCATTAAGAAATTTGAAGTGATCTTAGAAGATATTTCCAGTAGACACAGAATATACACAGTCAAACTCGAGCAGTTTGAAATAGAAACGGCTAGCGTATAATAAACTGCATTACGGAGGTAGGATTCGGAGCACCAGCTTCGGATGTAATCAGTTTAATGTTTTGAAACATAGGGTTTACGACCCTGAAATATTTACAGGGCCGTCATTTTGAAAATAATATTCTGAGCCACTTAAAACACATGGCCTACCGTAGCGCTAATTGTGTGACTAATTTAGTGTAAATAGGTTGATTGGCTCCTGAGATATGGCATACAAACATGATTTTCTTATTCGGTGCTACCGTACAAAATTGGCTAAACAAGGGGTTATACGATCCTTCTAATATATACTGTCAACGTACAAAATTTGTATGAATTGCATAATTGGTATGACAACCTTATCTAAATTATGTATGATGTTACCATTCTGAACATCGTTGTATGACCCACTTAAATCATGTAAATTTACATGGTCTTCTGTAGCACTAATGATGTGCACAAATAGGTGGAAATTAGATTAATTGTTCCAGAAATATGGCAAAATGTTTAATTTTCTCACCTGGCACTACTTTGCAGAAAGGTTGGTAAAATAGTATCTT
Source organism: Clitarchus hookeri (assembly GCA_002778355.1). Lineage (NCBI taxonomy): Eukaryota > Metazoa > Arthropoda > Insecta > Phasmatodea > Phasmatidae > Clitarchus > Clitarchus hookeri. Next base: position 498,294 of record NQII01002822.1, on the reverse strand, counting down.
TGTCTGTATAATTGATGATTCTAATGAATACTGATGGTGTACAAAATTTTTTATAGCTTCTGTTCTGCAAATAATTGTCTGTCACAATTAAAACATGTAGATCTATATGGCCTATTACAGTACAGCTTCTTCGCCAAATCTGGTAGGAATCGGTTAATTGTTTCCCGAGATATGACAAAACAACTTTATTTTTTCAAGGTAAGGTTATCTTACAATATACAAGGAAAATGAGGCTCTGTATAGGCCAATTTGATGGTTGTAATAGATACTGCCATCATACAAAATTATGTTGGAATTGGTTTCGTAAATGAAATGTACTGTGTTAAATATTTAAAAAGCCGCCAATTTAATATAAGTGTCTGGCCTAATAAAAACATACCAGTTTAAACCACCTGCTGCAGTTATATTTGTTTGCCAAATTTGGTAGCAATCGGTCAATTGTTTCCCGAGATATAATGTAACATTTATATATTCGTGTAACATATATATCAAAATGTCGGAAATATGACGCTCCGCGTAGAAGTATTTTAAAGTTTTAATATATACTGTCGGCATACAAAATTAAGTTGGAATTTATTACCTGGGTTGGACCAAAAAAATTACTAAAATAAAATATATGGCCACCATTTTCAAAATAAGTGTCTGACGCACTTAAAACATGCCAGTTTACGCCATATGACACAGTTATATTTTTGTTTGCCAAATTTGGTAATATTTGTTAGTTTTTTACCAAGATATGACATAAAAATTTTATTTATTTGCGTGCCGCTTTCTTACAAAATGGCAGGCTTATGACGCTACATTTATATACATTTTATAGTTGTAATGTATACTTCCAGCACGAAAAGTTAAGTTGTAATTGATTACATGGTTTCGACGATATAGCATGCTGAGATTATATGGTTGCCATTTTGAAAATAAGCGTCTAGCATACTTAAAACATAAAATTTTTCATTATCTGCCGCAGTACTACTTGTTTGTAAAATTTGGTAGTAATCGGCCAATGTGTTCCGGAGATACAACATAAGAACTTTATTTATTCGTGTGGTGTTATCTTAAAAATTGGAGCACAAAACTGGATATGTGTTAGCATATTTGGCGCTTGTAATAGATACATTTAAGATACAAAATTTGGTCCATATTGGTAAAACGGTATGGGAAATATATCAAATAAATCTCAAATGTCTGTATCGCAGCCATTTTTTAAATAAGTGTATAATCAATTTATGTTACACGTACTTACACGACCTATAGGAGTATTACTTAGGTGCCAAATTTGGCGAGACTCGGTTGAGTGATTTTCGTGATATATTTATTCATGTGCTGCTATCTTTCAAAATTGAGAACCAACAACATTATCCACCTCCAAATTTAATGCTTGCATTAAAAACTATTTTCGTAAAAAATTTGGTTTAAATCTGTTCAATGGTTCCTGAGATATAACATATCACCCTACAGTTTAAAATTGCCGCCATTTTGAAAGTAAGTGCTCGGGTGTGGTCTAAAACTATAAGAGTTGGGTTTCCTTATAAAGTACCATATGTGTACCGAGATTTGTGAAATTCAGTACACGCATTCAAAAATTGAAAAGGGGCACACACTTACACAGACGCACACACAGCACACATACACACATACGCACGTACACACATACGCACATACGCACAAACACACATACACAGAAAGGAAAGTGATCTCATAAGCCTTTCTTTCCTTCGGAAAGTAGGCTAATAAAAACAGTAACGGTTGAGAAATACTTCTGGCCAGGTTTCAAAGAGTTTTACTGTGTGAGCCGTTCGTCTTGACTACGGCCATGATCGTAAAAGGACAAGGTCGGGCACTGGCGTAAAAAGTTTTTCTCGTTTATTGACTGACATAGTATTGTCGCCATTATAACATTTTAAGAACTCTCCTCGATTGTCTTCACGCTACTCTAGTACGAAAATTTATGTCCCCTTGAAAATAAAACTTGCTCGTTAACAGTTCCATTGCTTCGCTAATGTTCCTTTTAATTTCTCAAATAAACAATATGGCTTGTAGGCCTATGTACAGTTACATACGAGAACCAACTTTCAAATTAACGCAGTATATTTGGCATTAATTTTACTGCCAGTTAATAATGAACGCTCTACAGGACAGTATACTGTGCTTCACGTAAACGAAGAGAATTCTGACAAAGTTACCTACGTAAATATCACGTAAACTAGAAAATGTAAGTTACTGCGGAAAGTAAGCGTTATGTTAGCAGTGAGGACATGAAAATAATACGAGAAAGTGTAAACTAGAGCTTAGGGTTTTTGGGCAATAATTACAAAAATTAGAGTTCAAATTATATATTTAAAAATACACAACTGCAGAATCTTGGTTTTATACGAGAAGATTTCTGCGCATGCCGAGACTTAAATACCGAATGTACAGTAACGGTTATTAGCCACGTGATTGCACAAGAATACATGTCCATACTTAATAGGGCCAATAAGAATTACATTCCTCTGATACTGAACGTTGGTGATTGGTGGAAATGAAAGTATTACGCCTTACATTTGAAATCAAACAATAATAAAAAGCGGGTGGTTCTCTCGGTTGTATTATATATTTCGTAGTAGCATTAGCGTTTCTTTACGATGTTCTTGGAGGCCGCGGTGGTGTGGTGGTCAGACTACTCGCCTTCCCGCCTAGGCAAACCGGTTTAGATTCCCGGCGAAGTCGCTCCCGGATTTTCGCACGTGGGAATCGTGCTGGACGATGCCGTTGATCGGTGGGGTTTTTCTCGGGAATCTCCCGTTTCCCCCCACCCTTGCATTCCGCTCCTTACCTGACTTTACCCTCGCCGGCTCTCGATACGTCAATGTTATCGGGCCCGTGTTTGTCGTCAATCCGATTCACGAGCCTGTTGATTGGCCACCACGCTCGCCGGACCTCACCGCATTAGACTTTTTGGCTGTGAACGTGGGGATTCGTCGTTGCGTCGGTATACGAGACACCCGTTGTATCCGAGTAGGACTGTTAGCGAGGGCCATGGGCGTCCTGCGATCAGGTGCGAGACGCACCAGGTGTCTTTGAAAGCGCACGCGAGTCTCTTAACGCACCGCTAAACCTACTGCAGTCACGTTGGACGCACACAACTCGAACATTTGCTAGTATAAAGTTGTTTTCCAACAACCACCTGTAATATCTGCAATGTCTGTTTTGTTGTGATGCCAATCAGTGCAACATGTGCCTACACCAAACACCACATATGCAAAATCTTTGAACACATCGTGACTAACCAAATTTATCAAAGTCACTTCTATAGAGTCACGCTGTCGGTGCCATTATATATTATCCCTACTCTCTTCCTGTCACATCAAATCAAGACTAGTTCATTCTATTCGCACATTTCGACTGCCTGCTAACACGTGTGGTTACGGTATCTGCAGAACAACCAGAGTTAGGCAGTTGCACAAGAACGTTTTGTCTTCACCCCCCCCCCTCCTTGCTTCATGGCGTGCAACCAAACACAACTAAACGTCAGTGTAGCGCATTTAATGTTTGTAAGTTGTTCGCCGCCTGTTTGTTCCAGGCGGTAATGGTTCAGCTTGCGAAGCCGTTCTACAGCCAGCATGTCTATACCTCCGGGTGTAGTAAGTGTTGCCTACCCACCAGGCCATAGCATTGCTACAACTGAAACATTTGTGTTCGTTTTACACGAAAATGGTGCGTCCTAGAGAGTTGCGTCGAGAGTGACGTTTCGGATAACTACGACGTGTTGCTTGATACGATGGCATCAAACATGAATTTTACCTCAAGATAACAAAGTTGTATGCAATAACAGGGCGAAAACTGCAATTTTTTTTACTTGATGGCTGTGATAACAACGTACCATAGCATCATTTTATCCAATATTTTTGTTTAATTAATTCGCATACCAAATTTTTTTCCTCTAACGCAAGTACTTTCCATAATATCCCACGTAATATGTTTTTAGGACTCGGCATTTATGGGCTTCTACAGCCCTTATTATTTGATATGGACCATAGGTGCCTTATATCAACTTTATTATTTTCACGTCATCAATCCTCTGGCACATTTTGGTATCATGTTTCTGGAACGCGTTGTATACGGTTGATTCATCTAAATACTTTCTCAGTCTAATTTCATTTGGTCTAACACAGAGGTTTTGTTAATTCAAAACGTGTATTTCGTTAGATGAACATAACAGTTTTGTTCCCTTTAATTTTTTTTTGCTGAAGCAAATGTTTTTTTGGACAAATAATATATTTTCCGCCGTAAACAAACAAGTATTTTGTTGACTTAAACAAACATTTCTCTCGCCGTGCGTCGGTGAGGCGAAACTGTAAATTGTTAGACAATGTAAATATTTTACGAATTGGCTAATTATTACACTTACACACACTAAAAACAGAAATATAAATAAATGATACCAATATTCACAGATATAATGATTGTGCCCTTCGGATGGCCATTCTTCCTTCAGCGACCGGAAACAACCTTGATTACATGTATTCCGTAACGAAGATAAAGAAATTAAAGTTTCCAACTGTCTTTTCAGTGAGACCGAGTTGTTCTCATGCAATGTTTCTAAACATAAATGGTAANAGAAATTAAAGTTTCCAACTGTCTTTTCAGTGAGACCGAGTTGTTCTCATGCAATGTTTCTAAACATAAATGGTAAATAATGGTTAGTTTCATGTCCCTTTTGTTATGTAAATGAGTACTTTAATAGCGGTTGTGTTCCTTAACATCAGTTGACGATGTCCGTGCCAAGATGGCGTGCAGAATGACAATAAAGTGAACAACTCAGAACAAACAGCTCGGAAGAGATACGAAAGGGAGAGTGTTTCACTTGTACCTGGGGCAGGGGAGAGTGTCTGCGCGATGAAGTACGATGAAGGGGTGGGTGGTGGTTTCGAAGGGGGTAGCGGGGAGGTAGGGGTAACCATGGCAACGGAAGAAGCGTCACCAGCACACCGCGGCGATGTGTTATGACCGTAAATAACACGCCAGGGGTCGGGCAAAAGAGGAATCTCATCAGCTCCAGCGGGGCGGGTGTAGTGCGAGAGTGGAAGTAATAACGGAGAGACAGACAGACACCCCGGAGAGTGACCGGGAAAGAAGAGAGAAGTCTTATTCTCCAGTCACACGACCCAAGTGCCCGTCTCTTCCCACGTTCTCTCCTGCAAACACATTCTCGCCTCTGTCGACTGCAGCTGTCCGACACCGTCAGGTCGGCTACTCGAGAGACAAGGCGTGTTCTCCGGTTGGGAAGCTCGTGCTTTTAGATTGGCAACTTAGTATTTTCGCCGCAAGGGTGCACCGGCGTCGCGTGTCCACCAGATTTTTCCGTTTTATACGTAAGTGTAATCCATTCGCGGTTACATCACACTTTTCTGAAGCCCTGCTTAAGTTCTACTTCCAGGATATTCCTCCGCCTCGTGCAAATTAAGCTGAACTAAGTCTGGAAAAATTACACCAAAGGACAACGCACCGAATTCGTGCGCACTCAGTTGTAATACAATTTTTGCATACGAACTATTTCTTACTAGGCGCTACCAACACATAAGTTTTCTCACCGTTTTTATTTATATTTATTATAAATTAAATATTGGAATTTATAAATGAAATATAAAGGTTTCAATTTATTTTAATGAAAAATAATATAATTTTGAGTTAACAAAGGTAGAAAAACTTGGTTTACACGGCATATTTAGGAAATAATGAAACATGTCATACGTAGGGTGAATTTTTCAAGGTTTGATTCAAAAAGTGTGAAGAAACCGCGAATAGACTATAAGAGGGATAATCACCATTTTCATGAAATAAATATAATGGTATAAATTCTTCAGATTTTTAATGTGCTAGAACCAACGCGATGAGTAAACTCATAACGCTGAACTGCTTTTCTGCTGACACGTCTAGCAAAAACGGCGAGGATTGGATTTGAGGTTAGAACGCCTCCTCTAACCGATTTCAAATGCCGTTCGATTAAATTAAAATTGGTAAAAATTATTTTATTAATATGATAGTGCTTGTCATTTTAAGATACAAACAAACACGTTCATCATTGTTGTCCCCGTGTGCCTTTTTGACAGCAGTTTTGTGTTGGGGTAGGTCAGCGTCGGGTACGTGCGAGGAACACGAATGTTCGCTCTACCTGATCTACGGTCTACGGTTTGAGGGACGCCAGAGTCTGCGAACAGATCCATGCACGAGCTAGGGGTCGATATCCAGTCCGCGCATCTGCCCGTTTGTTTTTNAGATCCATGCACGAGCTAGGGGTCGATATCCAGTCCGCGCATCTGCCCGTTTGTTTTTTCATCCCGCCAAACCACCTTCAGGAGAAAACATTTTCCTACTTTTCACGGGCGAATCGTAATCAGCTCGCTCCGATACTGTAGGTACGTGATTCACCGTCAGACGTCTACCGCCGTGTTAACAGTCAAAATCATTCTATAGTAAAAGTAGATCTGAGGGAAGGCGTTTTTGAAATTGAACTAGGTGGTGAAAGCTTCCACGAATATCGGGCGTCTTCGACTATTTCTCCTGAGCACATAGACGTAAGAGGTAAATCACACGATTTACGAGCAGTGCACCGCAATGCAACCACGTCAGCGATGTGACAAATTAAATAATTAAAATAAAANCCCAGGGCAAGGCAACACCCTCCGAGTGACGGTCTTTCCAGCTGGGACCCGTAGGTGACCGTCATCCCCGGGCCTGACAGAAATGAAACCCTATAATGGAGCGGCGCTGGAATGCAAGGGTGGGGGGAAACGGGAGCACCCCGAGAAAACCCCGTCGGCAAGCGGCATCGTCCAGCACGATTCCCACATTCGAAACTCCGGGAGTGAGCCCGCCCGGGGATCGAGCCCGGATCGCCGTGGTGGGAGGCGGGCGCCCTGGACACTACGCCACCGTCGCCCCTTTTCCGGGGGTATCTAGCTGTGTTGGGCACAGAGGGAGGTAGGAGATGTTTGCTGGCGGATGTAACGTATTCGAGGTACGAAGATACCCGAAGCTCTTTCACGTTGTAAATGTCTAGACACGAGTTATTTCCTCATGCTTCACCTCTAACAAGTAACTGTGGTTGGCTGTTGCTATCAGGATCTCCCAGAGGTGCGGGCTGTCCATTGTTTACGCTGTGTTCAGTTGCGCCGCACGACCTGTTCTGCTCCAGTAACGGCTTTTGTTCCACTGATGCGGCGATATTATATAATCCGAAACTGGCTTTAATGGCTTTCGATCTGGCGGAGATTACACTGGCGGCGTGTTTAACGTTTCGTGACTTACACATGCACGCATGCGCCTGAACAACGCCCGGCCCCACACTGTACATGTATCTGAGTGCAGTCTATTCTAGTTTCTGTATTGTTTTTCAAACAAACCTTTCAAAAATCACGCAATGTGCTTGTTTCGAACATGTCATGTATCACAATTATTTTATTTATACTTCTGTTAACATAAAAATATATTACTTTTTATTAAATTGAAATGTTAGCTATAAACCATCTATAATACGTAATATTTCATTAATATTTAATATGAATTAAGAAAAAAAGAAAATATCAGTGTTGATAATGCCTAGTAAGAAATACTTCTTATGCAATTTGGTGAAATTTTATAGAATCGGTTTAGCTTTGTTTGCATGAGGCGGAGGAATATCCTGGAAGTAGAACTTTAACAGGGCTTCAGAAAAGGTATGAGTAAATGTGAATGGAATTTAATTGCGGTTTTTGTACACAAAGGAGATTCCCACGATAGGAAAGAAATATATGTAACTTTATATTCGCCGAAAACATTGTAATTTTGGCTTCTTCTCGCAAGTGAGTTATGTCCATTCGTAAACTCGTACTACCTAAGAATCAACAGTAAGTCATATAGTCTGGACAATCTGTCTTAATTTGGTAGTGTGATATATATATTTGTGTGTATAGTATGTTCTAAAGCTGTGGGGTCCGCGGTGATGAAGTGGTTAGACTGCTCGCTCCACACCTGGGTGAACCGGGCTCTATTCCCTGCAGGGTCGCTCCTGGCTTTCGCGTGTGTCAATCGTACCGGACGATACCGCTGGTCGGCGGGTTTTTCTCGGGTATCTCCATTTCCACCACCCCTTCATTCCGGCGCTGCTCCATATTCATCTCGCTTCAACCTCATCGGCTCTCAAGACCTCGATGTTAATCTGAATTAGTATCAGGATTTAATATTTAATATAGAAGAGGTGGATTTATTTTAATTTTTTAAATAGAGTATTCGATAATTTTATTTATGAGATTATTATTGTGTATTTTTTTTTTGGATGTGATTTATTTTCTATAATATTTTTTATTAAAATAGTTTTTATTTCCTTTTTATTTGTTTGAATTCGTGGTACTNTCTATAATATTTTTTATTAAAATAGTTTTTATTTCCTTTTTATTTGTTTGAATTCGTGGTACTTTACCTCGTTTTCATTATGATAAGTTAATGTATTTAGCTTGGAAATGTTATTTACCTTTATTTAATTCATTCTTAAACTGTGAATTTTAAATTTGTTCAAATAAAAGTGATACGATTTAAGTGATTTTTTTACTGTGTCACAATTACACTACACGTGGTTGCATTTATACAATCTGTACTGCTGAACATGAAAGTATACGATGAGGTATGATGTGTTGGTGAGGTTTCCAAGTTAGACGCGGATTTTATTTGTTTCACTAAATTGTATTTATTTTAATATTGTCTGGTTTAATAAAAATAAGCGATCGACTATGAGTTCTGTATGTTATGACATTAAATTATTTTTATTTAATGACTGAATATATATTAATTTAACATAACAAAATAAAGAAATTTTCAAATTATGCAATGAGTAATGGTTTCCCCAAAATATTTTGTGACTAAGTGCTAATATAAAATTTATACAAAAAATATCCAATACATTAAAAATTATTTTAACACACAGTAGGAGTAATAGAATTGTTTTCGAAAATAAAACATCAATGACAAGGAAACGTTGGCTTTTTTTTANTTAACACACAGTAGGAGTAATAGAATTGTTTTCGAAAATAAAACATCAATGACAAGGAAACGTTGGCTTTTTTTTAATTCAATAACGTAAAAACGAAATTGCACTATAATTTTAGGTGAACTACAAAACGAATTTCAGAAAAAAAACTTGGTAGTGCTCGTTAAGGAAAACAATTACATTCCATAACAATTATATTAGAAGATTTGTCAGTATTTTTTGGACTGACTATACAAAGAAGTGTTGGATATCATAACGGGGAAATGCCAGACAGTCCCGGGAAGTACTACTCATTGAATTCTGTGCCAAGCCCGCCCTTGTTTACTGGCATCATATGCAATGAATCGACAATTAAGTTTGTTTACCTTTANTGAATTCTGTGCCAAGCCCGCCCTTGTTTACTGGCATCATATGCAATGAATCGACAATTAAGTTTGTTTACCTTTAATTTGCACTGAGAAGAAAGTCTTGTTTAATCAAACATAGTATGTTTGTTGGCGCTACCAAATTAATTGTTTGTATAGAGGCAATGAAATATTTTGTTATTGACTAATTTGCTTGGCTCCACATACATTAAATTGTTTCTGTTGATGTAAACAAAAATTGGAAACCCAACCTGAATTCGAACACAGATCATCTGCGCCCGAGTGGTCCCGCCTTAGCAACATCAGCTGAAGTGGCTCCGGATAAAGTGAAATGTTTTAAATTACATACAATGTATCTACTGAACAACGATTGCAAATAAATATTTCCAAATTTACAGCTTTCATTTTTAGTTTCACGTCGAACTTGTTTTATCAAGATGCGAAAGTNTGCAAATAAATATTTCCAAATTTACAGCTTTCATTTTTAGTTTCACGTCGAACTTGTTTTATCAAGATGCGAAAGTTTGTTTGTTTGTTTGTTTGTTTGTTTGTTTGTCCTTCTTTCACGTCGCAACGGAGCAACGGATCGACGTTGATTTTTTTTTTGCACAGAAATAGTTGGAGGGCCGGGAAGTGACATAGGCTACTTTTCATCCCGAAAAAATATCTCATATCCTCGGGGAAATTTTTATTGGAAAATGAAAGAGTACACAAACGGAATAGCAATGCAACGTCGCAACCGAGCAACAGATCGACGTAATTTCTTGCACAGAAATAGTTGGAGGGCTGAAAGGTGATATTGGCTACTTTTTATCGCGAGAAAATATCTCAAAAAATTTACAAACAATAACAATAGTGAATAAAGTCGGGAAAAAAGTTTACCGCCAGCGCTCTCTCTTGCAATGAGCTGTCTAAACCGTTAAAGATGGAACAATACCATGTAGTAAAGAATTGTGTAGAATAAAAAGACCTAAAAAAAAACTCCGCGGTAGCATATATCTATCTATAACAGAGAAATACTAGTAAGTGTTTTTACCATTTAATTCACAGAATGGTTGAGATTTACAATATGTATAGAGTATAGAAGAATAACACTAAGTAAAATTCAACATTATTTAAAAATTACCTAAACAATACTTATGTAGTCCACGAGGAGCGGAGCCGCGGGCACAGCTAGTACCATTTTCAACCATCAAAATAAACTACTCTTCGGGGTTTATTACTCGCCTTGACTTGTCCACTGTCCTCTTCCCGAATTTTCCGGGACAAACTAGAAACGCACAGCACTCAAAGAAGCACACGAGTATAAGGGCCGTATTCATAGTCGTTTTTTCAGATATCGTCTTGAGATCGCGTTAGATGATACAATCTTGAGATAAGTTTCTCGTCTTGAGCCTCGTCCGAATTATTAGTCGGGTCACGACCCGCATTTTGCTGAAACCAGTTACAAGTTTCTCTTCTCAAGTTACGTTAGGTTTATGAGATACCATTTTTTATATGTAACCTCGCTAACGGCCCTTAAATAGAGATTAAGGCTTTTTTTTTTTGTTGCGATGTGGGTTTGTCTGCAGCTAAGCTCATGTCTTTGGTTTTAGTTATATTCTTTCTTGTTTCGTGCGCCGAAAGACATTTCAGAAAAACTGAAAATCACAGAGTATTGAAGAAACATTAAAACATTATACTTGCAAAATATNCGCCGAAAGACATTTCAGAAAAACTGAAAATCACAGAGTATTGAAGAAACATTAAAACATTATACTTGCAAAATATAGATACGTGATTGAAGGTAATATGAGGTTCACAGAAATGCCGAAAAGCTGCAGCAAAAAAGTTAAAACAGAGTAATTTTTCAAAATTTCTACACTGAAAGAACATATTTAGTTACCTAATGTTCGACGATTTATACTGGTTCACAAGTTTTATAATAACGATTAGGGTGGAATATCACTGTACTATGACTTAATAGCCTTCAGAGATCATATTAATCTATTTGAAATATGTTATTACTTTCTAAAATAAAAGTAGTTAAAAAATTTATCGCAATGTAGCGTTAAATATAATTTATTTTGGAAACGTAAAACAGTATTATACAAACATTACTATCCCTTACTTCCAATAAACGACATTAGTAATAATTATTAAATCAGCATTGGTGTAGACTATGATTTTGTAACACATGCTTTTTGAGCTATAATAATGAATAACAATTAANACTATGATTTTGTAACACATGCTTTTTGAGCTATAATAATGAATAACAATTAACACGTAATTTTCATTTTTAACATGCCAAAAATCATTTTTCACATGTTTTATTCTATTATGTGGCAAAATTTATTTGTTTTGAAACTTTGTCCATAATATTAATTTTGATTTAACATTATATTTGTTTGGCCTCATATTTATGTCTCTTTCTATTTCTACATNTATTATACAAACATTACTATCCCTTACTTCCAATAAACGACATTAGTAATAATTATTAAATCAGCATTGGTGTAGAATATGATTTTGTAACACATGCTTTTTGAGCTATAATAATGAATAACAATTAACACGTGATTTTCATTTTTAACATGCCAAAAATCATTTTTCACATGTTTTATTCTATTATGTGGCAAAATTTATTTGTTTTGAAACCTTGTCCATAATATTAATTTTGATTTAACATTATATTTGTTTGGCCTCATATTTATGTCTCTTTCTATTTCTACATNCTTGTCCATAATATTAATTTTGATTTAACATTATATTTGTTTGGCCTCATATTTATGTCTCTTTCTATTTCTACATTGTTTGCGTGTACTTACAAGGCCACACGACTCTATGCATTTTTGAAGGTTGGAGCAGTTTTAAGTGGCAGTACAAATCAATTTAATTTGTAACCCTCGTGATTGGTCAGTTTTTAAATAGCAATCCTTAGTTAAGTTTGCAACGAAGAAGACGGTCATCTTGTTATGCGATGTCAGGCAGCCAGCCCGGGCGGGCTGTGCACGAGGTGTTTAATTTAGATTTTTGGTAGGGAGGTCCGAGTTGGCACCCCTGAAAGTACAGGCTGTCTACTAGAGATGAAGACGCGAGGTGTTTAAAGCAATAAGTAGACCTGTATGAACCCCCTCCGCGTGGCTCTCACAGAGGTTAGCTGGAACTCGTGAGACGTCCGTTAAGGCGCCATTGAACTGTTTGCTAGTACAGTAAGCCGTGTGCTTACATGTAGGGATGACGTCACCCAGGGAGAGATGCCCCGTCGGCTTACCTCATCATCGGGAACTTCAAGGTCATTGAAATTCTATGTTTGACCATTAATTCCAGCTAAGAAATTACAAATAGATTTTTTCACCCAACACCATCTATTCAACCTTCTAGATCATTTTCACGCCACCATGTTGTTTTTCGTACGTACACGACTTTTCCGACATTTACCTGAACTGAATCTTTGCTCTGCCGCTAGCTAATTGCAAACATTTAATTTAAAGTAATTATTTTTGAAAGAACATTTGAAATTTTGGCGTTATTTCTAAACATTTTCAAGTAAATTAATTCTTAACCATCACGATGGCAGTGGCGTTTCAAAGGCAGCTACTCCAAGCAGAGATATTTAAATTATATGGTTAATATTTTCGGAGCCACAAATAATCTGCTAATTTGTATCGCCATCTGGATGAATTATTTTTTTTTTCTGGGAAAAGTCAAATTAAACCTCCACATATTTTTCACACACAGNGTATCGCCATCTGGATGAATTATTTTTTTTTTCTGGGAAAAGTCAAATTAAACCTCCACATATTTTTCACACACAGACGCCTATTGTTATAATTTCATAGTAGTAGTAAGTTTTCTCCTGGTGCTTCTGTTTGTGTATGTGTTTATTCTGTCCTCAAGTATATTTGCTACCAGCTAGCTGTGTGACGGGGTTTACGAAGTATACACGTTACATCATATTGGTAAGGCCATGTGTGTGTGTGTATTCGTACTTACAGTCTGGACGGGGCCGAGCAAAAGTAACTCGTTAGACTGCCTTCGATCGTCACTAAGGGGATTCTAATTTCCAGTTCTCACGCTGTTTTGGGTTATCGAGGAGTTTAAGGGGGCAGTAATTCTGATTTTCAATAAGCACACCAATTTATTACTCAGTTTGAACGATCATGACTGCGCAGCTAGAGTTGGCACTCTACCCAGAAAATTCGTTGCCCGTACTACAGCTGTCGCGACGTCATCCTCTTAAACACAGAGGTGCACATAATCCCTTTATCTCTCAGGTTATTATTATTTTGCATTTTGTTAAGTGTGTCACATTGTTGTATATTGTAGTGTCTAGTGTGAACGAGCCAGTCGCCTCGTCGTTGCACGCTTTACGTTTCATTACATTTTAGACTGGCATTTAAGATTTCACATTAACATTACAACGTTATGTTTTGTTTTACTTTCAACCCATAAACAAACAAATTATTTACTTACTGCTATGCAGGGAGATATTTATGAAATAATTATCAAATCAGCATTGGTGTAAACTATGCTTTTAATCAAAAACAAACAAACAAATTAATTACTGCTGTAATGTTTCGATCTCACGAACGTATAATCAAGATGGAAGCGACCTTTTTGGCTGCGTTGNCGTTGCACGCTTTACGTTTCATTACATTTTAGACTGGCATTTAAGATTTCACATTAACATTACAACGTTATGTTTTATTTTACTTTCAACCCATAAACAAACAAATTATTTACTTACTGCTATGCAGAGAGATATTTATGAAATAATTATCAAATCAGCATTGGTGTAAACTATGCTTTTAATCAAAAACAAACAAAAAAATTAATTACTGCTGTAATGTTTCGATCTCACGAACGTATAATCAAGATGGAAGCGACCTTTTTGGCTGCGTTGNAAAATTAATTACTGCTGTAATGTTTCGATCTCACGAACGTATAATCAAGATGGAAGCGACCTTTTTGGCTGCGTTGTCGACTCGTTTCAAGTTTTCACCACGAGGAGCGCCTTGTGCTCTGAGATTTCAATGGCATTGGCCAGATAAGAAAGCTGGAATGAAACTTGCCACTGATACCGAACCTGGTATGAAATCCAGCCGTACAAGGCGACAAACGCCATGACGGGCGCCATACTATATAGCTGGTGTAACGGCCGCATTGGCAGACATTGCGCAAGTTTTTACGGAAACTGTTGCCGTGTAATGCGTCCTTTACGTGTTACAAGCTTAGCGCGCGAGTGTAAGACTCGGAGAGATAACAGAAGCAAGAGGACCCGAGATTGTACGGGCACGAGCGGAGATTGGAAGGGAAGAGAAAGGCTGCCCAGAAGAGTGATGGAACTGAAGAGTAAGGGAAAAGAGACGCCAAGGAAGAAGAAGAGGACGTAAGGAGGGCAGATAATAGCAGTGATACGTAGTAGAAGGTAGGAGTGAAGCAGAAGGAATGGCCCTCACGCGCGCACAAACTGGAAACAGCAGTGAAAGATAATGACTTTTGATAAGTCGTTAAAAAAATACAGCTGCTCTCAACGGGGAGTATTTTTTTTATTTTCTGCTGATACTGAATCCACAACATCTGTGTACAGAAAAATATATGTGAAATCGCTATAAGCTTATGTTCTTCAAAGTCATTTATTTGGTAGTTTATGGCCTCTAAACCTAGCACAACGCGATTCCCNTCGCTATAAGCTTATGTTCTTCAAAGTCATTTATTTGGTAGTTTATGGCCTCTAAACCTAGCACAACGCGATTCCCGCACTTGTAATTATCCAGGGTGATTCTAAAATCATGGGACAAACATTGAGGGGCGGTAGAGCTCACTAAAACAAACAATTATTGTACAGGAATATATGGGCGGGAGTGACACTTTGAGGCACAAACACAATTGCTCAAAATTGCTACCACTGACAGTAATGCAAGCTTGGTAGCGTNTCGCTATAAGCTTATGTTCTTCAAAGTCATTTATTTGGTAGTTTATGGCCTCTAAACCTAGCACAACGCGATTCCCAGGCTTCTCGCACTTGTAATTATCCAGGGTGATTCTAAAATCATGGGACAAACATTGAGGGGCGGTAGAGCTCACTAAAACCAACAATTATTGTACAGGAATATATGGGAGGGAGTGACACTTTGAGGCACAAACACAATTGCTCAAAATTGCTACCACTGACAGTAATGCAAGCTTGGTAGCGTCGGTGGAGTGATTAGCGAACAGATTAAAAAACGCTGGGTATTTCACGCACGCCACCATTGCCAGCCAATCTCGCCACATGTAGAGGTCGCCAAGCATGCGTGACTGTTGGTGGATGCATTTCCAGCAACTGTTTTAACGTTTTCTGTACGGAATCACTCGTTAAGTATGCTGCTAATGAACATTTGATGTTTCCGTTAATGTGTTATGTTTTTGTGTTTGTGCCTCAAAGCGTCACTCCCGCCCATATATTCCTATACAATAATTGTTTGTTTCAGTGAGCTCTACCACCCCTCAATGTTTGCCCCATGATTTTAGAATCATCCTGTATAACTGACACGCTTACGTACTGACAGTTGCGTATCTCTCGCTTAGCTGAGTCTTGTTTTAATAATTGCAGGGTTGTGTTGCCGGACGGATTTTCCGTGCCTTCAGCGCTGTATTGTCGGGGTTGGGCAGAACATTTAGAAACACACGTACGATTAGCGGTCAACATCACCGCGTGTATTCGTTTAGGCACCTGTTTCAAAATACACTCGTTGCCATAGAAATTGTCGCATCCAGAAGGAGTCGTCGAGATGGAATGAAAACTTTTAAACACGCAATGGGGACGGTGATAAAAATAACTTATCGGAACGTAAAGACTACTGGGGCGTTTTCTCGGCTGGATAGTGCACTTGTAAAATACTTCGAGTACATTTTCTGCATCGCCCTTTGCGTGGAAACATGTTGCGATTCTGTCCGGCATTGAGTCGTTGACGCGTTCAATGCTGTCCAGTGGAGCATCGTCTCATAGTCGCAACTGCTGCCACAGGTGCCGCAGACCTGCGCTGTTAAAAACAATTTCCGTGAAATAACGAAGAAAATTCGGGTAAGAAAAAGGTATCCAGAAATATTCGTAAAAATTACATCCAGTTCATTGCTCTCCTCTGGTGGTAATTCTGGATCCCCGAAGCCCTTCTTGGCGTGCACGTGTTACTTTACGTCTTACAGTTCGATGGGACTACCACCTCGACTCCTCCAGCACGACGATTCCTCCTCCTCTCTCGAAATCTCGTGAGTAGTTCATCCCTGAGTCGAATGCTTCGCTGGCCACTCGCTGACCTTGACTCCTCAAGCACGCTCATTAACACGCCATGTTTGAAGCGGGGTCTAGTGTCCTATGGTGGCTCCAATCGCAGCCTCGCTCGGTGGTAACTACAATGTTGAGGTTCTTCGCAATTCTTGTGTCTGGAGGAGGATGATAGCTATCACTCGACAGCAGACGACTCTCGCAACTTTATATGTACATTTGCTGGTCGCATCGCAGGTAAATGAAAAAAAAAAAAAAACATATTCAATAACGAAACATCAACTATTCATATTTATACATACAAGTGTTTTAAAAGGACTCGATGGTGCACTGTTACACATTATCACAGTTTAAATAAGCTTTAAAATCCCTTGCTGACATAGTTCTGTAAAAAGTTGAAAAAAAAAATACGCCCAATCCTTTTACTCTGATTTATTTTATACGATACATTTTGAGTTACTATAGTCTTGCATATTCAGGGTGCGATATATCAACTATCGCCTCTTGTAGCTAGTTCGTTCTGGGTTCGTCTATTTTTTATGGCAATGAGTGTAATGAAGGAGCGCCTGTTTTTGCGAAAAGATTCCGCGTGTAGTTGTGCTCCAAAACTGCTCAGATCCACTTGAGTGATTACATAGTTTAAATGTCACACGTTTTGCGTGTCTGCCTAAGAATAACGAATATTTAGGCTTGGAGTAACTTAGTTCTGACTGGCCTACTTAGGCAAAAAAAACAACTTTTTTTTACAAAGACACGCGGTAAATAACCAAAGGAAATTAGAAAGTATGCAAATAATATTATGAAGTCTAGCCTGTATCTATAGTCCACTCATGGCTACTTCTGGCTTTTCTGAAGCCCTGCTAAAGTTCTATTTCCAGGAATTCCCCCCGCCTCATGCAAACTAAGTTTAACCAAGGCTAGAAAATTACACGAAAGGAACAACGCATAGAATTCGTGTGCGCTGACATTAGTAATACATTGCACTAGGACTCCGTACTAGGTAACACAAACACACATATTTCTTACTATTTTTATTCATAATAATTACAAATGAAATGTTATAACTTGTATGCAAAATATGACTAAAAGTTGAGTGGAATCAAAAATAAGTTCCTTTACGTTAACTCAAGTATAAATCGCTTGTGATAGATGATATAGTTAGGAAACAACCATAAAGCGATTTTCCAGATGTTTAATTTAAAAAGTGCAAAGAAACAGTGAAATAGACCATAAACCTTTATGGCTAAAAATAAGCGGCCCTTGTTATGAGCTAATAGGGACGTTTTTTAAAAGCTTGGTTTTTTAAAAGTTTAGAATCAAGACCGGGCAAGTTACATCCACACTTCAAACCTGAAATAGTTCCCGTGGCTGCGAAGTAGTGAAGATGACTCCGCTGCAAATAAACGGAGTCTTACTCATTATTACGATGACGGGGAGCTTATTGATGGTTCTCGCCGTGTTACCGTGATCACCGTGACTAACGGGCGATGGATCACAGCTCGTTGACTCATTCACCAGTTGTTGGCGACTTGTCGGCGCAGTTTCAGTAAGTAGTGTATCGTATTTTACGTCACAAATAGCTATCTAGTGTAGAAATGCGGTTTTAAGTATCCTACAGGATAATCACAGAGAAACTTATTTTTTTTTCCAAAATTACTTAACAAGTGTAGGCACTGCACGTGTTAATAGAAATGTTCCTATTCGTGGTCAGAGAATATAATACACACTCACGCATAATAGAAACTGCGTTTAAACAGAGTACTACGAGGGACTTCG
Organism: Clitarchus hookeri; assembly: GCA_002778355.1. NCBI lineage: Eukaryota > Metazoa > Arthropoda > Insecta > Phasmatodea > Phasmatidae > Clitarchus > Clitarchus hookeri. Next base: position 479,897 of record NQII01002822.1, on the reverse strand, counting down.
TAATTATTAATTAAATTGTTTATTTATACATTTTTTAGTGTTTATTTAACCAGGGGTGTAGTAGAACTAGGAAGCCGCAATGGCGGTTTTAATTGTAAAGGTTCCTTTATGTTCCCCAAACACTGTATTTACAATAAATAATTACCCTGGTTGGTTTTTTAGTGAACTTACGAAAACAGAACCTTGACAACAATACGTATTATTTCGAAATAAGTACAGTGGATATATTATTTTGTAGACACGAGGGGTGAGCTTGTGTATTACAACATTCGGATGATGAACTACCACTATCACATAATTTGCAAGACAGCTGAAATTAAAATCTGGATATCGTGTTGCAGTTGGCAACATTGCAACGCCCCCACCCTTACCTTGTTCTCAGTTCTTGCACATACCTGCCTGCACTGCACGAGGTCAAGCAAGTTTTATTTATTTTTTCATTTGTTACTCGATTAATCTGTTTGGTTGTTAAAGTAAATAGTGTTATATGACATATATTAAAATATGTAATACAACATAAATTATATGAAATATGTTTTATAATATATAATGTAAATTTATGTAAAAGTGTTGCAATGTATTATAGTTATTTTATTTCACTCACATAAATTACGAATAAGAAATCACCGGTATCTACCCTCTCCCCCAGCCCAATTCCTTTTATTTCCCAAATATAACGTCCAAAGTAAAAGCGTTCTGGTACTGCTAAATTTACGACCAAGCGGCTGAATTTGATAATGTTTGCTATTTAATGTATTCTTACCCGTTATATTTATACAATCCATGCAACGTATTTCGCTGTTTATGTATTATGTTGGAATTATATTTAATTTTTTAATAAAGTGCATGGAAGAAGTTAACGGAAAGCGATAGAAAAGTAAGGGGTCAACGTCTCGTAAGTGTCAAGTAATTATCTTAAGAAAACAATAATCTTGCGTTTTATAAGCGCATTCCGCCGTCAGAGGTGGAAGTTACTTTGAGCTAAGAGCCGACGTTTAATGGCGTGCTAATCGTAAAAGAAGTTATTCCGTTATCACTTCCATCGGCGCGACAGATTATCGAGTCCTCAGTCGCTGTGTAACGGCTTTGCTTTTAGTGCAACCTTTTCAGCAAACTCATTTCTTTACTTCTTCCCAACTTCGTTTGAAGTTCTCGGTTGACGTCTTTCCTTTTAACTGCGCATACACTCAAAAAATAAGTTTTGTTGTCGAACATGTTATGATTGGAGACTTCCGTTGATTCACAAATAATTTTAGTAAATCTACAACGTGTGCTGAATTTTTTGAGAGTGGTGCATGTGTGCATGGCAGAAGGTTTTCGTCGTTGCAGAAATCAATTAAGCAACTGCTGAAAGCGTTTTGTTTCTGGAAATTACGTCTATTCAGATGCTAGCTCAGTGCCTTGCATGGAAAGTATTCTTTATGACGTACGTTTCCAAAGAATGTGAGTACAAATGAAATGCAGTGGGCTATGACGATAAATTTGATTACGATAAACTTAAAGTAGATACTAAGTAAATAGTCTGTGAAGTATAACAAATAACTACAGGCAGATGAAAAAGGTTTGACCATTATTTATTATGAGAAAAATTCAAAAAGCTTCTGAATGGCAAACACTCATTTAGAAGAAAAAAAACTAGTTGATAATTCACAGCCGTTGATACATAATGAACAACAAAATGATTAACAATTGATCAAACTGATAGAATTCTTCAAAACGCACATATATTGTCGGAGCACCTAAGGAAAAAAAAACTTACAATTATTTAGAATGCTCCTTGGCTCCGTAACAACAAGAAACTAAATTACAGGAAATCCGAACTTTACTTTACCTAAACAGCTTTAAAGATTACATTCATGCTCGACTCAATAATATATTTAATGTCACCCTTTTGACTTCAAAATTACAATAAAAGGGAGGGCACCAAATACTTGCCCATCAAAGCCTCCACCACATAAGAAATATATTAAAAACAATTATAAGCGTTGCGACAGGAGGCAGCCGCGTGGACACGTGACAGCTCCGACCGACGAAACTTTAGAAAAAAACGGACAACTGGCAGTTAAAATTATTCACGCCCTGGACGACAGAGTCGTGGAAACAGCGCAATAGGCGAAAGGTAATTAAACTCGCGCGGCAAACAAAGACGAGCGCTACACGTTAAAATAGGACACACGCAGCAACTAGACACCGTGGTTAAACGGGAACATAATTCGGAAGGACGGTCAAAACCGAAATTTTGAAATGGACCAGCACTACTGGCACGCCCGAGGGTACAACACAACCATGCCACCCAAATCACTGAAACGTTTAACTATCGCAAACTTTAACTTTTTTTTTTTCCACGACTCGCCGTTTCAAAAGCCGCTTCGCTGTGTGGCATGACGGTGGCTGTGCCACCTCGACGACGCCGTGAGTGCTGACCTCAGCTGGGCGAGGTGAAGTACTGCCGAGCCACCAGGCTTAAGGCTCCCGTCTACCTGGCACTTGAAATGCGTTGCAGAGTATCCCAAATACACGTTTTTCAACGAAACTACTAAGCGTGCGTCCAACGTGCTGATCCACGAAAAGAACACACACTTCAGACGAGAGCGGTTAAGTACTTTCAAAATATCACGTACGTTGCAAACATCAATTCAGAGTACTCCAAAACCGCTAAAAAAAACGGCATTTACAAGGCGCTGTAGCTCAAAATGCACGCATCAGATACATACAAAACTACTATAGGCGCCTGCACTGAACCTTCCTAAAGACTTCCCAGTAATAAAATAATATGGTCACCGCTGAAAGTCCCATAGGTACACGCAGCACGACGAGAACACTGCACGCCAGTTCAGAGCCTTGCGCTTAGCGGCGATGGCGTACTTGATGCGCCTGGCAGTGTCGCCCTTATCGCTCCCGAGCTTCTCGGCCTAAACGTGGCTCCACTCCCATTAATAAAGAGCATGGCACCCACCTATCTTTCTCCTGTAGCATTTTCTCATAATGCATGTAACAATTTTTAATTCTTTCCTGTCGAGAGAGTTTTTACGGTGTCTGTGTCGGTTTTTCCCTTTCTCTTCTAGATGTAGTTTAACTATAAGTACAGTAGGGAGGTTTTTCATGGCCAAACTCGGCCATGGGAAACCCAATCCCTCTTTGCCGCGATGCACGTCTCCTTGCATGATCTTCCTTCCCTTGTAAGCGTAAGGGGTTAGCCCTGAGACGCAATAATCCCGTTCCTACTGCGGACTAATATAACACTTAGTTTTAGAGTAGGTTAGAAAAAAAAACTACAACGGCCTATTCAACAATTGTGACGCACGAGGTGAAGAAGGGAAAGGTGGCGAGTGAGAAGGTAAGAAGAAAGGAGGGGACCCGAGCCGAGCAAAGACTACCGCCGTAGAAGTAGATGGCGCTAAACAAGTGAACCGGACGGCGCTAACGTCGCAAGGTTTTCCTACAAGAAGTTCCGAACAAAATTAAAGAAAAACCTTTAACGGAAACCAGAATTTTCAACAGATTTCTTAAAGTAGTTCAGAAAAAAAAATCGGCAATCAGTTTGTGGGCTTTAATTTATAAACGCACATAACATTTTAATAAAAAATAACGAAGTGAGTTGTTACGTGTATGCGGAGGTTGCAACTCGATCTATCCAATCCGCGAGTCTGAAACGTATGACACTTGTGAATGACGATTTGACGAGCTGTCCATCGGTGCGTTGAACCTTGACAGGTATCTCGAAATCGACCGTATGAAACCAGTGCAAAAAACGGGCGTACATTCAACGATGGTAGGACCTTAATAGGAAAGAGAACGAACTCGATCGGTATTGAAACTTGATATTATGCATATACAAAATTTACGAGCCATTTATATTTTATGATGTAATCGAAATTTTAGATGTGATGGGACATAAAAGAATGAACTTCCAAATTTTTTAAATTTATTACAGCTCTGCCGTCATTTTTATGACTCGTTACATTCGGAAGACAGAAGTGATAACGGCAAAATCATTCACACTACGACGCCATAGAAAATTTAGTGCCTTTTGATTCTTCGATTCGGACATAAAATATTTACTGCCAGAATTTGGAGGGGAAAAAATAAATCCAGGATGGCAGAAATAAGTTGCGCTTAAGATGTTATCAGTAGGAGAAGCATGGGATTTCTGGAACATGCTTCCTCTCCTCAAGGATGTAGTGGTTATTATGATTTATCGTCCTCTCCTCTTCCAAGAATTCCCATTATCCAGTAAACACTTGACCTTAAACCGCACTCTCCATCTTACGTTCTTCTTCTCTTTCCCTCTTCGCAATTCCACTCACTTCCTAGACTCGAAGATCAAAGTATGGTTAAAAATATTTCACACGCAATGGAAACAAAGCAAGGGAAATCAAATCGACCCACTAACCTTGGCCAACCATTTCGAAGAGATGTAAAAAATTTCCCGTACCACAATATACAATTAGACGTTAACTTCCCCTTTTGCCCTTATCGCTATGCAGAGAAATTGTTTTATTTTGACTTAGCACGATATTAGGCAGGTGTACCAATTTTTTTGGCTCTTCAGTGTAGACAAGTGATAGATATGTGCATATTCAGTGCCTGAAAATTGTGATGGAAATTTGTTGCCTTCTTGGGCCCTGCAATGTTTTCACAACAAATTGCATTCCCTTTTGGTTAGAGTGATGTGGGTAAGACAACTAATTTGATTTTCACATTTACGTTAACGATGATAGTTTTCAACCGTTTTCCCAAGGTGTTGATAACGAGGGTGTGAAGATGACAGTGTGACGAAGGGAGAAGGGGGTGCGCCATCCAAGAAGAGTGACAGCAAGAGCATGTGGTCTGGAACACACTGTTTCCCTCTACTAACAACAAACCACCCGATGAGTGCCGAAGTCTCGTGGGGCGGGGACAAGGCATCTCGCAGTGAGATTTGCGAACCCACCCCACCACCCAGAACCATTCGCGACCCTCTCAAGGCGTAAATCAATTAGTCAGCTGCCATTGAGCGAGGAAACCAGCGGTAGTTTTCACTGCCCCCGCCCCCGCCGAACGGTTTAATTAACCTTGAGTGCGCGTGACGCCCTTCAAGTGGACTGCCTATAGAGCTAGCCGAGCTTTGTGCTTGCAGCGATGCTTTAGGAAAACCGACACGCACGTGTCCCGTAGCACGGTCACCTCTGCGAGCCAACTGCATTTTTTAAAACATTCCTCAAATTGACACTTGTTCGTTCCGTATTTATTCTTGTCCGGCTCTCCGTTCATTGCGTTGTTTTTATCGGTGTCTGCATCNATTGACACTTGTTCGTTCCGTATTTATTCTTGTCCGGCTCTCCGTTCATTGCGTTGTTTTTATCGGTGTCTGCATCCAAAAAAATTTAGCTAATTTTAATAATATTCCACTAATGTACAATAGCGTGAGAGCAACTTACTAACTAAGTATTTGAGATAAAAAACGAAAGTTCCTAAAACTCAATTCATTTCTAAAATCGATATTTCAATAGCGAGATTTTTTTATTAGGCCAGTCTATCTTAGGCCAAAATTAGGATGTTCCGCTAAGTTCACCATCCCGTTTGATCTCAGTCTGTTGGTAATAATTTTACATATTATACATTTAGTAGGAAAGATAAATGCTAATTTTCTGTAGAGAGGTGCATGCGTCTTAAGAAGATTTTTTCTCTCACAGAAACTTGAATAATATAAAATTAAATTTGTCGAAATTACTAACGTCGTCATACCATGAAGTTTACTTTCAGTTCACCTCTTGTGTGAAGCGTTCATGCGCTTGTAGGCGTATGTCACGTCATTACGCCAACTCCATGCAGCCATGGCTGTGGCCCATTCAAACATCGTCCCAATATAGGCTAATTGACATAATGGGAATTTACGGTGGACCAACCTGTAAGTTTAGAAATGCCTACTTCAGTCAGAATATGAATACGGTAATTTGACAGTGGAGTTTACTTCTTCCCAAGTAAGCGTCAACGGGCAGAGACCGGAAAAATTCGCGAGCTCAATGACCTACAGGCTAGACTGTACAGTCTTATGTACAAATATGCCGATATTAAATGCACATTGGTAGGGCCAGTGACTTTTCGAGTAAAAATCGGAGCACACAGTAGCCTTCAATACTGTATGTACACCTCAGGAGTTGTTACACCTCCATTGGCTGCTGGTACCGTGTCCGTCTTTGACCAAGCCACTCAGTACTAAGTAACTCTGACACTGAACCTTCGTGATTCGTGCGCAAACGGTTAACACGGGCCAGATAATTTTTTAGCCTATCAAAGAAGCTACAGTGCTTTGGAGTGTATCTTGTCTCGAAATATTTTCGCGAAATATCACTGCTCCTACACATTGGTTGTCTGCTGTCACAGTGGAAGGCGACGATTGGCCCAGCGTTCTCCAGGAGGTGTCAAACACCGTGTGCACCAATAGCTAAAGTTATATCAACACACGTGTTATGAATTATAGCTTGTCTCAAAATGAATTGTCGAATTTTTCAGGTCTCTATCAATGGGGTGTAGTTTTTTCAGAGTTCATTAAACACTTTTCTGTCCTGATTACACCAATCGTCAGTCCGCTGTACCACTCTGCATCTCAGTTACGTCACGATGGGAAAAGGGGGAGTTACGTCTCAAATTGGGAGGGAGGGTTAAGGGAGATGTAAACTTAAAACAATAAACATCGTTCACAGCCAGTAACTGAGTGGTTGCACAGGAGAACGTGAAACAAATGAGCAAACCTAAGATGTTTCATTCCTCTGTTTCGAAAGAGTTAATAATACGTCGGTTGTTACTAATTNCCAGTAACTGAGTGGTTGCACAGGAGAACGTGAAACAAATGAGCAAACCTAAGATGTTTCATTCCTCTGTTTCGAAAGAGTTAATAATACGTCGGTTGTTACTAATTTAAGTACTCTTGTTACACGCTTGTCTACCGGAATAAAAATAAACAATAACTAATTCACATGTTGCCGCAGTATAGACAGTATCGAACAGAAAGCGAAGAGATTTGAGCGGCTCTAACGAAGGGTCTCGAGAGCCGGTGAGGGTGATGCGAGGTGAGTATGGAGCAGCGCAGGAATGCAAGGGAAGGGGAAACGGGATATCCCCGAGAAAACCCGCAGACTAGCGGCATCATCAGACACGATTCCACACATGCAAAAATCCGGGGAGTGACCACGCCGGGAATCAAACTCTGTTCGCCTTGGTGGGAAGCGAGCGCTCTAGCCGCTGCGACTACCGCGGCCCCGTAACAGAAGGATTTATAAAGTGTGTGTAAAAACATTAACGAAGGATTTTATCACGTTATTTACCAAAATATCATATATATATATATATACACTGAGGAGCCAAAAAAACCTGGTATAGGCGTAGGTATGCAAATAACAGAGGTATGAAACCAGCTAGAGTAACGCGATGCGGTCGGCAGCTAGATCGGTTACTGCTGCTACAATGGCAGGCTATCAAGATTTAAGTGAGTTTGAACGTGGTGTTATAGTCGGCGCACGAGAGATGGGACATAACATCTCCGAGGTAGCGATAACATTTGGATGTTCGCGTACGACCATTTCACGAGTGAGTGTACCGTGAATATCGGGAATCCGGTAAAACATCACATCTTCGACATCGCTGCGGCCGGAAAAAGATCGTGAAAGAACGGGACGAACGACGACTGATGACAATCATTAAACGTGACAGACGTGCAACCCTTTCTCAAATTGGCGCAGATTGGATTTGTGGACTGCCCTGCGGGATTCATGGTGTGAATTGCCTCCTGCATACCTTCAGACATTAGCCGAGTCCATACCACGTCATCTTGCGGCACTTCTGCGTGCTCGGGTGGCCCTACACGATATTATGCAGGTGTATCAGTTTTTTTGGCTCTTCAGTTTAGATATGTCCGTTGGTTGCTACTTTAGTGAATTGTTGGTAACAGTGGCACGAGACTGAGTCCTGTATTTCTTACATGGTTGCTATTAACTCGGAACCCTGCAGAGGGTGTCTAATGCGCTGTGGGCCGATAGCAAAACTAATCTAACAATGAGCACGTTTGACGTCTTATCACGTACTCATGAGAAACTGCATATTTCTCTGTAGCGGTTGCATGCAACAATTAATGTTGTCGCTCGGGAACGGATTTCAATCATGTCAACGGCAATCCTTAACGGGTAAATATTTATTGCAAAGGTCAGGTCCAGTGCAGTAAATAAAATTTTAAAGTGGAAGAGATATGAATGGCGTCTAGCAGCCGTGCTCATTAGCTTCGTGTGGAGGTTGTGCGAGATGAGGATTGATGAGCAACGGAAGGCATTGATGGGGGGAGACAGAGGTGACCCGGGAAGCCTTCCAGCCAACGGCAATGTCCGCCGCTTTTCTGGGCGTGGTCGTGCCACGATGAGAGCCTGGCTCGCCATGGTGGGAGGCGAGTTATTTGACCATCGGACCANTCCAGTGCAGTAAATAAAATTTTAAAGTGGAAGAGATATGAATGGCGTCTAGCAGCCGTGCTCATTAGCTTCGTGTAGAGGTTGTGCGAGATGAGGATTGATGAGCAACGGAAGGCATTGATGGGGGGAGACAGGGGTGACCCGGGAAGCCTTCCAGCCAACGGCAATGTCCGCCGCGTTTCTGGGCGTGGTCGTGCCACGATGAGAGCCTGGCTCGCCATGGTGGGAGGCGAGTTATTTGACCATCGGACCATGGTAACCCCACCCAGAAAAACTTCAGACCATTAATAAATAGTTCCCTAAATTAATTATTCAAGCTATTCCCGTGATTATCTTAGCACCGAAACATACCTTATTGTTGCTAAACTCAGCCTAATTGAAATACCATGTTAAATATACACTGATGTGACAAAAGTCATGGGATAGCAATATGCAAATATACAGATGGCAGTAGTATCACGTACAAAATGTATGAATGAGCAGTGCATTGGTTGGGCTTTCATTTGTAGTCAAGTGATTCATGTGAAAAGGTTTCTGACGTGATTATGGCCTCACCACGGGAATGAACAGACTTTGAACGCGGAATTGTAGTTGGAGCTCGACGCATGGAGCATTCCACTTTGGAAATGGTTAGGGAATTCAACATTACAAGATTCACAGTGTCAAGAGTGTGATGAGAATACCTAATGTCAGGCATAACCTCCCACAAGGGACAACGCAGTAGCCGACCCCCTGCACTTAATGACCGAAACCAACGACGTGTGCGCAGAATGGTCAGTGTTAACAGACAAGCAACACTGCGTGAAATAACCGCAGGAATCAATGTGGGACGTACGACGGACGTCCCCGTTAGGACAGTGCAGCGAACTTTGGTTGTACTGGGCTATGCCAGCAGAAGACCGACTCGAGTGCCTTTACTAACAGCACGAAATCGCCTGCAGCGCCTCTCNGTACTGGGCTATGCCAGCAGAAGACCGACTCGAGTGCCTTTACTAACAGCACGAAATCGCCTGCAGCGCCTCTCCTAGGCTCGTGACCATTTCGGTTGGACCCTAGACGACTGGAAAACCGTGGCTTGGTCAGATGAGTCCCGATTTCAGTTGGTAAGAGCTGATGGTAGGGTTCGAGTGTGGCGCAGATCCCACGAATCCATGGACCCAAGTTGTCAACAAGGAACTGTGCAAGCTGGTGGTGGCTCCATAATGGTGTGGGCTGTTTTTACATGGAATCGACTGGGTCCTCTGGTCCAACTGAACCGATCATTGACTGGAAAGGGTTATGTTCAGCTACTTGAAGACCACTTGCAGCCATTCATGGACTTCATGTACCCAAACAACGATGGACTTTTTATGGATGACAATGCGCCATGTCACCGGGCCACAACTGTTCGCGATTGGTTTGAAGAACATTCTGGATAATTCCAGCTGATGGTTTGGCCACAAAGATCGCCTGACATGAATCCCATAGAACATTTATGGGACTTCATCGAGAAGTCAGTTCGTGCACAAACTCCTGCACCGGCAACACTTTCGAAATTGTGGACGTCTATAGAGGCAGCATGGCTCAATATTTCTGCAGGGGACTTCAAACGACTTGTTGAGTCCATGCCACGTCGAGTTGCTGCACTTTGCCGGGCAATGGAGGTCCAACACGATATTATAAGGTATCCCATGACTTTTGTGGCCTCAGTGTATTTCTGACCCAAAAACATTTTAAGCATTTTAACATAGTTTGAAACTGGAACACTTAAAATTTTTCACAATTATTTTAAATATATAAGTTAACTGATTATCATATTTCTGTCATTTTACCTACAAAAAAATCTGCGATACGTGGCAAGTTTTGTTAACTTGGATACTACATTTTGGCAATAAATATTTGTTAGAGTAGTTAATATGTGTAGATCAGGATGTTATCACTACTTCTAAAGCATTTAAAAAGGAAAAAGTTTAATGTAATTTCTCGCAGAGAAGTTTGAAGCAGCTTGGACTAGCCTCCACACTTCAAAAAACATTTCTGAAAATGCCGCAGTATTGGCAAGAATCGAGCTCCTACTGGGGCGTTTTATGGTGATTATTTATAAGCGCGTAAATAGACTCGTAGTAAGTCATAATAAGAGGAAACTTAAGGAAAATATACAATATAAAATATGTTAGGAGCTTAATTTGATTATTGTAAAATAATATTTAAGAGCCTGGTATGTTAAATATGTTATTATTTATATAGAAACCCAGATTATCGTACTCTTGCAGGGAAAAACGCATACAATAAAGTAAAATGTTGGGTACAGAAGGAAACATAAAGTGCAATGAATGTACGGTTACAAAAATTAGTTGATAGGTGCTGAATGTAATATTTTTCATATTTTCTATTTACGACTGTCTAAAGATAAAAGGAAAGGTTTCATATAAGTGTATTAAAATACATCAAAACAGAATCTTTTAGATTTCCTTCCGTTATACTGTAACCACTATAGAAGATAAAAATTTTTTAAACAGCATACGATAATTGTGAATTGTATTGACAAAGAATTTGCACTAGAGATAATTTTGTGAAAATTATAGCACTGGAAGAGCCTAGAAAGTAAAAAATACGTTTACAGCAGAAATTACATTTTTTTTACGGATTACAAAATCTATTCGCATTGGTTCTGTAATTAATCTCGCAAGATTGCTCACAAAATCTTTATTCAAAAAACAAAAACGCCGTCTCTTTTGAATTAGCTCCAAGTCCTCTTTTGTATAAAAATTATTAAAAAAAACATGTTTTTCAAAATCTTTATCTATCCCATATTTATATATTGTCATGAATTCAAAATTATGCGAATATTTTGGGTGGATTAATTTGATACAGTTTAAAACTAATTTGTCGCGCATTATCGCATTTAATTTGCATTGAGCAGCATACGCTGCAGAACAACAATGACTCTTATTTTGTTCTACAGCGCGAGTTTGGTTCCAGCCCCTTGCTCAAGTTGCTGCTCGTGCCGTCTTCATAATGTGGACAGAATATGAATGTGACTAACTGTTTAACGACTAAGAAACAACTTTGGGGTATACAAAAACAAGAATGATCCTCGACGATTACCGACAAAAGCAACCGGGATAAGTTATTACACGCTATGCCATTTTACGTGAACATATTTTGTTTGAACGACAAGAAGCACAGTTCCGGCCGGGATGGTGTCTGATGAAGATTGTTTCGGGTCCTCTGAATATACACAGAACAGCGTCATATTTTATGCAGGTCCTACGATTACAGCTAAGAAACCCAATCCTTACTTGTATCTAAGAATGTGAGGTGATGTGTTATGCCTAGAGACCTGAAAAATTCGTGGATTCATTTCTGGGAAAGCTATAATTCAAAACACTTGTGTTAATAAAATGTCAACCATTGGTCCCCGCGGTGTTTGACACCTCCTGGAGAAGGCTGGCCCAATCTTCACCTTCCGCTGTAACGGCAGACAACCAATGTGCAGTTGATATCGGCATATCTGTACATGAGAGTATAGAGTCCAGCCTGCAGGTCATTGAACTCGCGAATTTTTCAGGTCTCTAATAATGCCAAAAGCTCGAAGTCATCAAGAGTGCCACATTGTGTAGGAATCATTTGATTGGTCGTCAAGTTACATATTCTTCGCATACAGTGAAAAAAGGTAGTTGGTAGGTCACCTTAACAACACCAGGGCCTTCTAATTTTACGCAAAACGGTGCGTAATTGTGTAAACGTCCTTCGACTGATCGGCAAGAAACAGAGTCCTCGAATACGGCAAAAAATCCCATCGGGCGTGTAACCTCTGCAGTTGCATGAATGCTATGATTATACAGGATGATTCTAAAATCATGGGACAAAATTTGAGGGGTGGTAGCGCTCACTAAAAAAAAAAAAACAATTATTGTATAGGGATATATGGGCGGGAGTGACGCGTTGAGGCACAAACACAAAAATAACGCATGAAATGCAACACATTATTTATTTACAACGTTGCCGCTAAATGCCTTTTTACAGCAATGTTCATAATAATTGCTCAAAATTGCTACCACCGACAGTAATGCAAGCTTGGTAACGTCGGTGGAGTGATTGGCGAACAGATTCAAATACGCCGGGTATTTCACGCACGCCACCATTGTCAGCCAATCACGCCATATGTAGAGGTCGCCAAGCATGCGTGACTGTTGGTGGATGCATTTCCAGCAACTGCTTTAACGTTAAGTATGCTGCTAATGAACATTTTATGTTTCCGTTAATGTGTTATGTTTTGTGTTTGTGCCTCAGGTTCCTAAGGTTCATAGTGAACCACTTATATATTCAGTTCAGACAATGCTATCACTCTTACGGCTCTCTCGATTTGGGACGATATTCTTTATTTTGGGTGAAAAAATTGGAGCAGACGATTAAAAGAGGCTAAAATATCGTACGACATTCATAGTAATCGTGAAAAATGCGTGAACAATTAAAATGACAATTTCAAATTACCGCGCTCCTTTATTTTATATTTTAACACCCATTTTACAGAGTAAATAAATTAGTTTCAAGTGAGCGCAATAAACATTNGCGCTCCTTTATTTTATATTTTAACACCCATTTTACAGAGTAAATAAATTAGTTTCAAGTGAGCGCAATAAACATTTATTAAGGCAAAAACCGCGACGCATTATCACAAACTACAATAAGGCAACCCCTTAACATAACATCCTGAGTAAACTCGTTCACGTCTGACACGGTGCAAAGTAGATGAGATCATGGTCGCTGCTGTACAGGTCCAGGATGTAGCGCCAATGAGGACGCTGCCTTTCCCTGGGCAATGCTATTGGTTACTGTTGACGCACAAACTATTTTATGATTGGTTGTTTCTTGTGCAATGGATCTACTGAAACTCTTCCCACAGGTTCCAAATTTTCAGGTACTGTAAGGAATTTCAAAGTACATCTAACAGAAAAAAGTTCTTATTTTGCAACACCTAAAAATAAAAATTAGTGTGTACTTTAAGGATTTATATAAGTATTTTTATTAAAATGTAATGGCTTAACCAAATTTCCCTCGTGTGTCATCTGAAAATACCTCAACTAAGGTTTATTCTACCCAGGTTAGAAACAAAACGACTTTTCTTATGGAAGAGTTTGGCATAGGGAAAATTCCCGCCGCTAGATAAGCGCTAGTGTTCCAAAGAGGTAATTTTTATTTAAAATTTAAAGCTACGTGAATAATAACAAATATATATTTGACCTAGTTATTAAGTTATTTTATAATTGATATATGATTAATGCAATTATTTTGTTTTTTTAACGTAGAAAATAAAAATATAAGGTACACAATGCAACACTAGCGCTTACCTAGTGGCGAAAAAATTTAGTTACCAAACTAAAAGCATTGAGCTTCCCAACGTGAATAGAAAACGTGAATAGAATAANTAGTGGCGAAAAAATTTAGTTACCAAACTAAAAGCATTGAGCTTCCCAACGTGAATAGAAAACGTGAATAGAATAAACCTCACCCCAGCTTATAGTTGCAAAGGGACATGGCGGATGGCAGAGAACACGAGGTATCACATCGAGTATTCGCGCGTGTCACGGCATAGGTATGAACATAGCAACGAATGGGCTTGGATGTTCCTTTGATGTGGGCGTACCTCTTCTCCGAAGGGCTGCACGTGGCTCTGGGTAGGTATATAAGCGGGGTTCAACGTCTCGTCGACAGCGCCAGCCCCGTCTCTACTAGTTTCTCCTCTCCCAATAATAAAGAGCATGGTACCCACCTATCTTTCTCCTGCAGCATTTTCTCATAATGCATGTAACAATTCTTAATTCTTTCCTGTCGAGAGGGTTTTTACGGTGTCTGTGCCGGCTTTTCCCTTTCTATTCTAGATGTAGTTTAACTATAAGTACATTAGGGAGGTTTTTCATGGCCAAACTCGGCCATGGGAAACCCAGTCCCTCTTTGCCGCGATGCACGTCTCCTTGCATGTTCTTCCTTTCCTTGTAAGCGTAAGGGGTTAGTTGGCCCTGAGACGCAATAATCCCGTTCCTACCTCGGACTAACATATAGCACTTAGTTTTAGAGTAGGTTAGAAAAAAAAACACGTTGACAGCGAGTTACAAACCTCTCCACTGTGGTAACCTAGTGGAGAATTGTGACCGAGGCGGGAAACAGCTGTAAGTACATATTGGATATGGGTGGCAGTGGGCGGAGGGGCTTGCCTTTCCTAACCCTCTGCCGGAAATACGCGAAACCCCGGTTGGGTGGTCGAGGGCCCTCACAAGGGCCTGTTCTACCCCCGCTCTGAGCTTCGGTTGTGATGAACAACTGGCGTCAACAGCGAGGTCATTACAGACGGAGAAAGTTGATCAGACATGCAGGAACGGGTAGGAATCGTATATAGCCTGCTGTAGGGAACCATCTCACCATTCACCTGAANACAGCGAGGTCATTACAGACGGAGAAAGTTGATCAGACATGCAGGAACGGGTAGGAATCGTATATAGCCTGCTGTAGGGAACCATCTCACCATTCACCTGAAGTGATTTCGGGGGAAACCATAGAAAACCGGTGGAGCTGCGGTGGAGTACTTATTTACTTACATACTCGCCTCCCACCAAGGCGGACCGGGCTCGATTCCCGGCGGGGTCGCTCCCGGATTTTCGCATGTAGGAATCGTGGCAGGCGATGCGGCTGGTCGGCGGGTTTTCTCGGGGATCTTCCGTTTCCCCCGCGTCCTTGTACTCACCTCGCTTTGCCCTCGTCGGCTCTCAAGACCTCGATGTTGAGAGCCTCCCGAATCTCTTCACTCACTCACTCGTGGAAAACCAAAATCAGAGGGGTGGCCGGACCCGGATTCGAACCCAGGTCCTAACGAATGCTTGTCCAAAGTTCCACCCCGTTCGGCGGGAGTGTCAGGGAACGGGCTTTGTGCCTGATTGGCCACTGCATGCTGCGAAGCGTTTCTTATTGGCTGCCAGCTGGTGAGCATATTAGTGAGCGGCGTTCTCGACATGTTGCCGGGCCAGTGACGCCATTTTGCTGGCGTGTGTGGCTGAAGTTCCCGGAATGGTCAAGTGGCTGTTTCACTTCTGTCTTCTTGGGTGTTCTGTGCCTTTTTGCTCTCGGTCTATCGAACTTTCTCCGAAGGAAACCCTGAGACGTCATTCGTGAGAGAAAGAAAGAAANTGCCTTTTTGCTCTCGGTCTATCGAACTTTCTCCGAAGGAAACCCTGAGACGTCATTCGTGAGAGAAAGAAAGAAAGAAAGAGTTGGGAGAACGCTTTCTGAGTTAACTGATACATGGTCTGAATACTAGTTGCAAATAAAACTGCCCGCTAATTTGGGCTCCAGATGGCTCACACATACACGAACATGACAAACACAAACATGTTTTCAGCACTGCTAGTAGGGCTCTGGACCACTGTAGACGTGCGATGAGNTGCCTTTTTGCTCTCGGTCTATCGAACTTTCTCCGAAGGAAACCCTGAGACGTCATTCGTGAGAGAAAGAAAGAAAAAAAGAGTTGGGAGAACGCTTTCTGAGTTAACTGATACATGGTCTGAATACTAGTTGCAAATAAAACTGCCCGCTAATTTGGGCTCCAGATGGCTCACACAAACACGAACATGACAAACACAAACATGTTTTCAGCACTGCTAGTAGGGCTCTGGACCACTGTAGACGTGCGATGAGNTACACGAACATGACAAACACAAACATGTTTTCAGCACTGCTAGTAGGGCTCTGGACCACTGTAGACGTGCGATGAGACCCTCATAAAAATAGAGCCCTATTTTTTTTTTTTTAGTGAGAGAGAAATGCTTATACGCGACCAATGATGTGTTTTTAAAATACGTTATTTACGCTACCGTTGCTTGTGTAACAGCTTAACACTATTTCAATCCTAATTACAAATCATACTTTATTCGTTCCGATGGACGAAATCTAGGGGNGCTTATACGCGACCAATGATGTGTTTTTAAAATACGTTATTTACGCTACCGTTGCTTGTGTAACAGCTTAACACTATTTCAATCCTAATTACAAATCATACTTTATTCGTTCCGATGGACGAAATCTAGGGGGATGGGGGGTGGTGGTGTTTTACTGCTGCCATCGAATAATTACGTGAAACGTATTCTGATTTATGGGCTTGATTAAATCACTGGATTTGCACACATTTACAGCGCCCTGTTAGCGAGTAGTCTCATGTTGCCGTACAACACATGTCTGTCTTCCACCAGACACGTCCCAGCTCACCACGAGCAACTACTTGTTGTCGAACAAAGAACTCGTTCTCGAGGTCCCGGCCTCGCAGACCACAAACACAACCACCAACCAGTGTTGAGTCTCAACAGAGCGTCAGCTACGATGTGCAACATTAGCAGATTCTCCCAGTACACGCCGCTGGGCGGACGTCACTGGCCAAGCCATCTGCTAGGATAATCGTAAAACACATTCATTCAACCGCACTACATTTAAATATTATGATCAACTTTATGTCGAATATAATTCTATTGCATCTAATTTGTAGTGATTATTAATATTTACATATTTTAGTTTACAGATAATTTGCCAATGTAGTTAAGCTGGAAATCTATGTTTTATTACTGCACACCTTATCATTCATTACAGACTTTCTGGAGATTCATTACATTCATTATCTTGGCATACTGCTAACGTGCACTTATACGCGTTATAAACTAAAAAAAGAAAAACAAAGACGAAATGCTGAATAGGTACTATTTGTTGAATCCCGTTACACGAGTCCATGTGCCAAATTTACTTAAACTATTTGTGTGACCTTTTTTTTTTGGAAGATTGTGTCGTTTATTGCTTACTATGTTGCAGTATGATTCATTATCTCTGTTCGTAAGAANCCTTTTTTTTTTGGAAGATTGTGTCGTTTATTGCTTACTATGTTGCAGTATGATTCATTATCTCTGTTCGTAAGAACGCACGTTTTTCTAATAATGATGTCCAGCGAATGTTTTCCGTCCTGCTAGTATACGGCCGGCGCAAGACTGTTGTCCTGTCTGTACTGGACATCCCTCAAGACAGTACTGGATAATGGGGAGGGGAGGGGAGGTTGTGCACCCAGATAACTGCCGGCCACTCTACCGCTGTTTATACAGTTTAAAGAATTGAGATCTATACGTATTATAAATCTCAACTTCTCTCTGTCTGTCTGTCTGTTAGTGCGCTTATTACTCGAGAACCACTTATCCGATTTACTTTTTTTTTTNTCAACTTCTCTCTGTCTGTCTGTCTGTTAGTGCGCTTATTACTCGAGAACCACTTATCCGATTTACTTTTTTTTTTTTTATTCATACCTATGTTCTCTGGCCAGGTTTAAGCATATTTTTTTACGTAAAGTAACATAAGGAATAAGCAGTGACGATAATAGTGAATCAAGTAGGAAAAATATTTGCCGCCNTCAACTTCTCTCTGTCTGTCTGTCTGTTAGTGCGCTTATTACTCGAGAACCACTTATCCGATTTACTTTTTTTTTTATTATTCATACCTATGTTCTCTGGCCAGGTTTAAGCATATTTTTTTTACGTAAAGTAACATAAGGAATAAGCAGTGACGATAATAGTGAATCAAGTAGGAAAAATATTTGCCGCCAGCGCGCTCTCTTGCAATACGCTGTCTAAACCGTTAAAGATGGAACAATATCATGTAGTAAAGAATTGTGTAGAATAAAAAGACCTACAAATAAACTCCGCGGTAGCAAATATCTATATATAACAGAGAAATACTAATAAGCGTTTTTACCAACGTCCCTGGACCACGCTACATGCACGAGAGAACCCAAGACGCGATGGTTTACGCCCGTAATTACGGTACGCCAGATATTTTCATAACTTTGACCTGATAGGTAAAATACATGTCTTTAAATTAGAAAAATAAAAAATCAACAAATTACTTTATGCCAAATATTAAAATGTAAAAAATAAAGGTATGTTTATATTTAAATATTTGTCTAATGATTATTTATCTCGTAATCAAGACTAAGCAAAATTCAACTTTATTTAAAAAAAAAAAAACCTAAACAATAATGGTGTAGTCCACGCGAGTGGAGCCGCGGGTACAACTAGAAAACGTATAAAAGGTAGACGATACTTTATTCATGGGTACTGCTAAAGTTAAACTTGCGGGCTGTCAACTACGTTCACCTCCCGCTAAGCAATGCGTACACAGTAATAGAAGAAAACGCCAAGAAAACAAGAACACGCCTTATTTGTGCATTGGGCAGACAGTCAAAAACATTTTAAACAATTCTTTCACATAAAAATTAAATTAGTTTTCAATAGTTTTACCTGGAAATATACATTTGTCTGTAAAAATCGTTTAATTTACAAATAACGGACTAAAAAACATTATAATATTGTTTTATATGCGTAATTTGTGTCTACAATCTATATATATGAATTAATACTATCATCGAGGAAATTAAAATTTTTATGTGATGTAGAAAAACCAACAATTGAAAATATTAAGAATTTCAATACAAAAATATCCAACATACTAAGTTTATAATATTCATTTCAGTGTGTTAATCTAATATTATATGTATCAATATAAACACAACAACATAATAGCTACGTATAACATCCCTCGACTTTTGGTGTGACAGTGTAATAATTTGTAATAACAAGGTAAATGGAAAGTAATTATATAATAAAACCGATCACTATGTGTGCGATATCGTACATGCTGCACAGAAGGGTCATATATTTGCCAGTACTGTGAAAGGGGAAACTGGTCGGTGGGCTGGGGGAGGGGGTGGGGGAACTTTCAATTCGTGCCCGGACTTCAGTGCCTCATAAATCGGGAAGTCACAAATATCTCTATGGCAAATATTTTAAATGTCTTCCACACAGGTAAATTATCCGTAGACCTTGCCATTGTTCGAGGGCGTGAATTGCTCCCTTCATTAGAAAGGAACACGTGTTCAGCAGCTCACTGGCTGAATCAGAACGCAAGTAGTTTCAACTGAAGGGGCACGCCTGCCTATCGCTTGAACTGCGTTGCAGGGTGTTTGAAATATAAGCCCCCCCNAACTATAGAACGTGCGCCTGATGTTCACGTCTACGAAAAGGATACTTACTTCAGACCAGGGCTTCAGAGTAATCCAAAATGGCTAAAAACGGCTTTTTACGAGCGATGTATCTCTAAATAGACACTTCAGGTATAACGGCCCTGCAGTGAAACTCCCTGCAGACTTTCCACCAGTAAAATAATAGCTTCGCCGCTGAAAGCCCCATGCGCTCACGCAGTACGACGAGAACGCTGCCCTCCAGTTACAGCCTTGCGGTTAGTGGCGTTGGAGCACTTGGTGCGCGTGGCAGAGTCGCCCTTATAGCTCACGCGCTTCTCGGCCTCAAACGCGGAGAAAAGCTTCGGGTAAGAGGAAGGTCAAGTCCGGTATGGACGGAAAACATTTCGTTTGCGGTCCCTGAAGTCGTAAAGTAATATGAGTGACTGAAAAGGTAGGGGTCGCGGTGGCTTAGCGGCTAGATTGCTCGCCTCCTACCAAGACGAACCGCGTTCAATCCCTGGCAGGTCCACTCCGGATTTTCGCAAGTGGGAATCGTGCCGTGCGATGCTGCTGGTTGGCGGGGTTTTTCTCGGGGATCGCCCACTTCCCCCGCCCCTTCATTCCGGCGCTGCTTCATACTCACCTCACTTCACCCTCATCGGCTCCCAAGGCCTCGGTGTTAAGAGCCGCCCAAATCTCTTCACTCACTACACTCACTGAAAATGCTCTAACGTATATAAACTTCTCTCAGTAATTCTAGTAACGATAATGTTACAACCAGCGCATCCTCCTTAACAAGAGTGTGGGGAATTTCACGGCTCTGTATAGGCCAAGAAGGAAGTGATATGTTATTGGACGTGAAACAAATATATGGCCTTTACTTTTTGCGTGTGTGTTTTTTTCCCTCGCCCGGAGGGAGGTAGAGATATTTGTGACTTCCCGATTTATGAGGCACCGAAGTCCGGGTGCGAATTGAAAGTTCCCCCACCCCCTCCCCTAGCCCACCGACCAGTTTCCCCTATCACAAATATTTTGCCGATATGCGAGAGGGCGATAATTCTTCGTGCCAGCTCCGCGGTGTGAGGGTGGGCCTTTCAAAACCACGTCCTGAAGGGAGGGACTAGTTTTTTAAATTGTCGAATAGAGGTAGTAAGCTTAACAGGGTGATTCTAAAATCATTGGACAAACATTGAGGGGTGGTAGAGCTCACTAAAACAAACAATTATTTTATGGGAATATATGGGCTGGAGTGACGCGTTGAGGCACAAACACAAAAATAACACATGAAATGCAACACAGTGTTTATTTACAACGTCGCCGCTAAATGCCTTTTTACAGCAATGTTTATAATAATTGCTCAAAATTGCTACCAACGACAGTAATGCAAGCTTGGTAGCATCGGTGGAGTGATTGGCGAACATATTCAAATACGCCGGGTATTTCACGCACGCCACCATTGTCAGCCAATCACGCCATATGTAGAGGTCGCCAAGCATGCGTGACTGTTGGTGGATGCATTTCCAGCAACTGTTTTAACATTTTCTGTACGGAATCACTCGTTAAGTATGCTGCTAATGAACATTTTATGTTTCCGTTAATGTGTTATGTTTTTGTGTTTGTGCTTCAAGGCGTCACTTGTAGAGTAGTTTTTTTATGCATCCGACACGTATATTTTGAGATACAGCGCTTTGAAAAAAAAAATTGTGTTTATCCTTTTTGGAATGTATATTAAATGGTTTTTTGTAATGTGCGAGACGTCTTGGAAGCACTAAAAAGCCCTCGTCTGAAGAGTGTGTTGTCTCCGTAGATGAGCACNACTGTATATTAAATGGTGTTTGTAATGTGCGAGACGTCTTGGAAGCACTAAAAAGCCCTCGTCTGAAGAGTGTGTTGTCTCCGTAGATGAGCACATTGAACGCAGGTTTAATAGTTTCGCTGACAAGCGTGCCTTTCAAATACAATGTAACGCAGTTCTAGAGTGAGGTAGGCGAGAGCCTTAACAAAACACGTGTGTGAATGTTTCGATTTTCATGTTTCCCTAGCACACAATGAGGTGACGAAATGACGCGGGGGTTCCTTTAACGTCTACGTACGCTTTCTCTGGCTGGCTGCGCGAGCCTCTGGTAACGGGCCTCGTGTATGATTGGCTTCTGCGTGTTGCGAGATGTTCCCATATTGGTAGAGCTGCCGGTTTGTGATTAAGTTACCAGGCGCCGGTTGGCGACTAAGTTACCAGGCGCCGGACTGGTTTTATGCTGTTATTTACGCGCAGTGACGCAAATCTCACATGTGCGATCAAGGTCACCAAGCCCCTGTGGGTGTGTGCGGGCGTGGTTGCAAAGATAGACGGCTTTTTTCTAATTAAATTTTTTTTGTTCGTACAACAGTAAAAAAAATTGAAAAATGTGAATATAGAAAAAATTTGTTGAATTTATTTAAAAAAAATAAAGTAGTATACTTCGAATATTTTTACAAGGTTCCTATCTGGAATGCACTATCGCATTAACAGTTAAAAGTGTGATTGCAAGGGGGCCTGGCCTACCGAACGTTTGATTTCGTGATAAATTATTTAGATCGGAAGAATTCAAAGTTTTTATATACCTTCTCGTATATGGAAAATTACATCTTTAAATCACCGAGCAAGTGTCAAAACTCCTTTGAAGTACATACACTTGCAAGTGTGCAGTTACCTGACACCATGCAAGTGCAGACCTGTGAATATGCTAACACCGCTATTCCCACCCATGTAGGCTGTCTNCCCGGAACATTGTTTGTTTTGCAAAAAACCTCGAAATTTTGGCACTCTTTTTGGTTTTCTGTCTGTATCTTGGGAACTATGCGTTTTTTCGAAAATACCATCTTATACAAAATTAAAGTAAATAGAATTGCCTACATTGTAGGTCCTAATATTTGTTTCTACGACCAACCGTTCCGCCGCTAGAGCGCGCCAAAAAATGGGCGAAATTCCCAAAAATCGCAAAAACGCCATATTTAGACTTTCTACGCCTGATGTCCGTGGAAACGACTCATGTTATGATAGTTTTGACCATGTATGGTATTGAAATTGATGAAATACACTTAAAATAAATGTTCGGCCCAAGTGTTTTCAAATAATTGTCTAAAATAAAATTGAAAGAAAGGAGACAAATTAGTGAAAAAAGTTATACTTAGCTATTGTTATATTTACATTAAAATTACTTAATACTAATAATAAATTGCGTAATTGCAGGTAAAAGACAATTTTGAAGAATGATGAAACTAAAACAGGTATTTGTAGGTATTTGTATGGACAGGTCCAGTCCATTTATTGTGTATTTTCTGGTGGGTGGGGGTATTCATTCATCTGGAACAGATAGGAAAAGTGTGTATTAGTGGTTATTAGTTGGTAATATTGGTAAGGAATATGCTGTAGTTAGGTACCTATATACTTCAGAAATACTAACTGTTATTAACCTGTGGCGTAATTTGTGGGGTTTCACTCGTCGACTGAGGCTCGTTGGAGAGACACATCTGTAAAGAACAGGATGGAATTAGTGGCGTACTTGAGATATTGTTACAAATATAGTTATATGATGGTTCTTCTATGCGTAAAAGAAGTTGATAGGTACTACTAATGTGAAAACACGGTTTGGAATAATAGGTCATGTTACATACCTTTGGAGCTCGTAGCTTTTAATTCTTCCTCCTCCTCCTCCTACTCCAGTGACTCTAACGCTTCCTCCTCAGTTCGCAATTGAATCCCAAGTTTGACTTGAAGTTCCCAATCTTCGACCTCGTCCTCATCGTCGCTTAGGGGCATCGCTGCGTTGTTGCATGATCTATGCACGCAGTGGATGCACAGATCAGTGAACTTTAGCCCCCCCCCCC
>NQII01002822.1:362178-456518 GCA_002778355.1 Clitarchus hookeri | reverse complement strand
GGGGTAGCGGGGGCTAGAAGAGTCGTGATTGGTTCGAGCCCGTTGCTGGTCCTCTTCCAACCCCAATCCTCAGCTCGTTTCTCGACCCCCATCCATTGCTGCACTTGAAGGTACACCCTGTAACTGTGCTGTGCCGCTGCAGCTGCTGAAGGTGGTAGCGCAGCTATTTTCGACGAAGCCTTGAACGCTGCCTTCTTGTAATTAAGGAAGCGCAGGTGGTTCAGAGAGGGTGGAGTCCTCCCACTGTAGCCGTATACTTAGACCAAACATCGTTCTCCGGCTGCTGCGATGGTCTAGGAGTGGCGTTGCTGTCTTTGAAAACACTGACAACGTCAGCTAGGTCACGATTGTAGTGAGTGCTTTCACAAACTTCAATTTCACCTGGTTGAATTGTGCTGACGTCGTGTCACAGCTACTCATAGCATGTAAGAACAGAATGTTCTCTGAAACAGTCTTATTCTTTACAGCAAGGAGTGGTGAGTATGTTGTTGATGGAGTTTTGTATTTTCCTGGCTTTAAGAAGAAAACGTTGTTTTCCTTGCGAAACCAATGAGAATCACCAACAGGTCTAGATATTCTCCCACCACGACCACACTCTCATTGGATTTAGCCAGTGACAGGGCTTCTGTGACTATCAGCGTGTCCGCATCTTCTGGTGCTTGTTTCGCAGTCATGTTGTGTGAGGCAAGCTTCTTCATTATCATGGCAATCAGTCGTTTTTTGTTATTTGGCCAGGAATTTTTCTTTCTTTGCGGTCGGGGTCATGATTTCATCAAAGAGGATGTCCGCGGAACTAGTTTTCATAGATCTTTTCAAATTTTCTGCACTTTTCGTTCCACCTTGCGCATGTTTGGGGTGCCCATCAAAGACAACTATTGTTTGGGATCCTTATGTTGTTATAACGTATCCACCATATCTGTCACATATTTTTGAAAAAGATTGGTTGTCAGGCCAGACAACTTTGTGCAGCAAAAACCCACCATCAATCACGTACTGCACTTGACCGCTGAAGTCCTTGTTTTGAATGGAGACGAATTCTTCGTACAACTTTGATTTGGTCCCTTTTCGCATACCATTCTCAAACAGAGAGAAAGAGTAAGGTCCCAGACCGTACGTCAAGAAGTATTCCAGTTCAAGTAGACTTAAGAATTGGTGTGACTAAGCAACTTTGTTGCACCTGGGATTAATGAGGAAAACTTCGTTTTCTACTGTTATTGCGTTGCTCATTATGGTAAGTGGCTGGACACGGTCATTACGTTCAAATTTGACGTCATCAAAATTAGAGTTGTCTGCAGCTCTTTTAATAATTCCGCCCATGCCTTTTCCCCAAACCTGATGGCAGTCGACCCTGTTGTCAGCAACAACTCCTGTGGGTCTTCAATGGCTCACTGAGATAAGACGCATAANACCTGATGGCAGTCGACCCTGTTGTCAGCAACAACTCCTGTGGGTCTTCAATGGCTCACTGAGATAAGACGCATAAACCCACATTCCAACACTCAAACATTCATCCCAATATTCATTTACCATCTTTCCACAAGTTTGTGGCGCGCAGCAGGCCGGATAATTTATATTTTTTTTCACTAATTTGTCTCCTTTCTTTTAATTTTATTTTAGACAATTCTTTGAAAACAATTGCACCCAATATTTATTTCAATTGTGTTTCAGTGGACCCCGTACTTATTTGTAAGTGTATTTAATCAAGTTCAATACCATACATGGTCAAAACTATCATTGCATGAGTCGTTTCCACGGACATCGGGCGTAGAAAGTCGAAATATGGCGTTTTTGCGATTTTTGGGAATTTTACCCATTTTTTGGCGCGCTCTAGCGGCGGAACGGTTGGTCGTAGAAACAAATATAAGAACGTACAATGTAGGCAATTCTGTTTACTATAATTTTGTATAGAATGGTATTTTCAAAAAAACACATAGTTCCCAAGATATAGGCAGAAAACCAAAAAAAGTGCCAAAATTTCAACGTTTTTTGCAAAAAAAAAAAAAAAACAATGTTCCAGGCAAAAATACTGTCAGCAAACCTCAGATTCGTGTTCAGCGATCCAAAAAACATAAAGAATGACAACGATTACGACTTTACCTAAACTTTCCGCTTAAGGCCCTTTTTTTCCTAATTTACCTAGCCTAAAGTAGGTATCGAGCCGGACGATGCTGCTGGTTGGGGTTCTTCCTTCTCTTTCATTCCGGCGCTGCTCCATTCTCACCTCATTTAACCTTCACTGGCTCTCAAAACCTCGTTGTTAAGAGCCGCTCAATTCTCTCAACTCATTTACGGATATTTTTTTCTGATGTTATTTGGCCGAACTATTTCTTTTGAAGGATAAAAACTTAATGCAGTATATCTTGCGTACCAAATAAATAACGAAATTGAGGAGATAGTTCCATGAATGAGATTTAAAAACTCAGACTTTATTAGTGTATCGCTGCCCGTACGGTATACGGACATCGTGTTGAAAGTGTCAAAAGGATTTGCGAGAAAAGTTAGCTTCTCTTCGGCAAATAAAATTTTTAAATGTACTTTTGTGGTTCTGTTTTTGAAGCTCAGAATTTAAAGGGGGCAAATAAAAAGAGAAAAGTGGATCTCATGGAGAATGCCTTTAATTTATATCGCACGTGAAGATCGTTTTAAAAACGGAAACTTATTTCTTAACTACTGCGTGACTGGTGAAATTATATATGATACTTACTTTAACAGACGCGAACTCCATCATCTACTCAAATAATTATTTTTCCCCTACTACGCTGGGACATTTTTTCCTCCATTCCTCCTTACATTAAGCCTCTTGGGAACCAAGTTCTTTCAACAAATTATATCGGAAACCTCCTCAGGAGAAATATATAAATGTGTACTCTTGCCGTGGCAATTTAAAATTTTCCTGAAACGTTCTTCATAAAGTAAAAAAAAAAGTTCTAAAATGTATCTCCATCTCCTTATTTACGCACGTGTGCATTGCCTCGTAGTGAAAGAGCAGCAAGTTTCCCGTAGACGCCAGGAGTGTTTGTATTAATTAACGTTTTCAGAAAAACTTGAACTCAGTTCGTATTAGGCGAGATTCAGTAGCGAAACCATACCTTCATCTAAAGACGTGCAAAATTCGCATTATCCTTCAGTGAGAGTATAAACTCCACTGCCTTATAAACCAGTAAGCACAACCCCGTGGTTTCATTGGCCGCTGCTCATTAATCAACATCGCCTCGATCTCCTTTAAAGAAATCGGCCAATCCACCGCTGAACTAATATTACTGGCTGAAGAGTTCTCCTAAGCGGGCAAGACACGTTTCCGGCCAACGATTTAAGTCGGTCGAACGCACATTAAGCTGCAGTTCAGTCTGCGTTTAAACAATAACTAGGGTCAGTGACTTTTCACGTAAAAAAATCGGAGCGCACAGTAGACGTAAACACTATATACACACCTCAGCTGTTGTTATACCTCCATTGGCTGCTGGTGCCGTGTCCGTCTTCGACCAAGCCACTCAGGACTAAGTAACTCCGACACCGAACCTTCGTGATTCGTGCGCAAATGGTTGACATGGGCCAGAACATTTGTTAGCCAATAAAAGAAGTTGGACGACCCTGCAGTGCTTTGGACTGTATCTTGTCTCGAAATTTTTTTCGCGAAATATCACTGCCCCTAATAATAACTGGAATGTTGTAGTTATCAACCTTTAGCACTATGAGTGCGGTTCACGTGCACTGAAAATTGAGACAAGTCAGAAGCGAGTCGCCAATATGCACGACCGCTTCGCCACCAGTACATTCCAGTAGTTTACTTTCCGTGTTACTGACGCAGTATTCCGTTGCAAAGAACCTTATAACAATTGCTCGAGAAATATTTATTCGCCCGTGTCTTCGAAGAATACAGATGTCTTAATGTTACGTTGGTGGAGCTCAAAAGTGTTAAAACAGGTTACCCGCGAAACTTCCATATGTACCTGCGAAGAGCTTCACATCCCATTGATGGAGAGCCCACTACTATGCACGTCGGCATGAGGGCTCCTAGTTAAGTTGGCAACACATTGCTAAAAATAGTTCTTTACATGTTCACGTTCTATTGGGATTGCAATAATTACAATTTATAGCCACAAAAGTTAGTAATTCTAGTTTTATACTTTTTATAGCAAGGATTTGTATATTACTAAAATATTTACATTTATAACAGTTGCATGGTTTCACTTTTATGACGTATGAATAAAGAGATTTGTCCAATCACAATGTTAACTTTACATACAGGAAAAGGATACGAAATTGAGAAGAAACGTGGGTCCTGGGCAAGTCTTCCAGAAGTGCTCAAACAACATTATAAAACGTGACATCGGGCGTTATTCTCCGTTATGTTAACTCGCTTATTTCACACTCTAGCCATAGAGCAGATTTGTGTTACGTGACCAGCGAAAGGCAGACTGAGTGATGAGTGAAGAGATCGGTCGGCTCGTAACAGCAAGATATTGAGAGCCGATGAGGGTTGATCGAGCAGCTAAAGAATGAAAGGGCGGGGCGAAAATGGGAGATCCCCGAGAAAACCTGCCGATCAGCGGCATCGTCTGGCATGATTCCCACTTGCAAAAATCCGAGAGTGCGCTGGCCGGGGATTGAACCGGGCTCGCCTCGGTTGGGAGGCGAGCATGCTAACCGCTCAGCCACCGTGGGCCCCGCGCGATAAGTTGAACCGCGCATTTTTCCATCCCTACAAGCGTACCGTTTCTGGGAAATGCAGGGGTATGAGTTATCCTTTATTTCCACTGATTTTCCTGATGCTTTTTTTTTTATGGCGTATGGCTTCCTGCAGTCAGACCAAACTAACACAGAGTAGATAAGTACACAGAGGCGAAATTACGTTGCGGTTTCTTTGATATTCGCGTACTCATTCTCTGATTGGCTCCGTGTGTCTGAATTGCTACCGAGTGCTGTTGGAGATCCCGTATTGGCTGGGCTTCCGAATGCCAAGTAAGTTGCCACGCGCCGATTGGCGAACGGCGTTCCGACATCTTGCTGGCAAGTGACGCCATTTTGCTTTCGTGTGCGTGTTTAGTTCGTGGCGTAATGGGCTATTTCACCTCTGTATCCTCAACTGCTCTGTGCTCTAGCGGTGATTTCGGCTGCCTGACATTTTCTCAAGGCTATGTTTTCCTGAGCGCACAACTCGATTTCTAGGCTATGGAATAATACTCAATAAGCAATTGTACGTGCATTTGAAAGATAGTCAAGGTTAATAAGCAGGGCCAGTGACTTTTCGCGTAAAAATCGGAGCACACAGTAGACTTCAACTCTATATACACACCTCAGCTCTTGTTATACCTCCATTGGCTGCTGGTGCCGTGTCCGTCTTAGACCAAGCCACTCAGGACTAAGTGACTCCGACACTGAACCTTCGTAATTCGTGCGCAAACTGTTGGCACAAGTCAGAACATTTTTTGTCAATCAAAGAAGCTGGACGATCCTACAGTGCTTTGGACTGTATCTTGTTTCAAATTATTTTCGCAAAATATCACTGCCCCTATTAATATGTAAATTGGCGGTCAGACACACATGCGTCTAGTTGAAAATGTTCGCTTATGTTTTCAGGTATAGCATAATATACTTCACCCTTTAACTCATACAATAATTTTTCGTTGCGGGTGTTGCAGTAGAGGAAATTTCTCGTCTGAAACGTACTTACGAATTCCTTGTATTAATTTAAACGATGGAGCCTGTGAAAAGAATTGGTATTGGCCAATGTCACATGGTGGGAACCGATAGAAAAGATTTAGTGCGCTATCAACAGCCAATAGTATTTATCAGAAAAAAAGGCAATCTCTGTATTGGTGCGGGCTTCTGACTTTGTACAGCACCGACCATGTGTCTACCTACTTTTCAACACGTCATAAGTGAATGAGTGTCCCCGGGAAAATATACTACGGGGTTAATGTGTGCTGTTCTGAATCTGACATGTTTCTGGTTTTGTTTTCACAGCCAATAGATTGTAGGCTCCTGCTCAGCGATAATAGTCTGAACAGTAAAAAAAAACTGGTATAGGCGTGCGTATGCAAATAACAGAGGTATGGAACCAATCAGAGTAACGCGATGCGGTCGGCAGCTAGATCGGTTACTGCTGCTGCAATGGCAGGTTATCATGATTTAAGTGAGTTTGAACGTGGTGTTATAGTCGGCGCACGAGAGATGGGACATAGCATCTCCGAGGTAGCGATAACATTTGGATGTTCGCGTACGACCATTTCACGAGTGTACCGTGAATATCGGGAATCCGGTCAAACATCACATCTTCGACATCGCTGCAGCCGGAAAAAGATCGTGAAAGAACGGGACAAACGACGACTGACGAGAATCATTAAACGTGACAGACGTGCAACCCTTTCTCAAATTGGCGCAGATTGGATTTGTGGACTGCCCTGCAGGATTCGTGGTGTGAATTGCCTCCTGCGTACCTTCAGATATTAGTCAAGTCCATGCCACGTCGTCTTGCGACACTCCTGCGTGCTCGGGGGGCCCTGCACGATATTAGGCAGGCATACCAGTTTTTTTTGGCTCTTCAGTGTATATATATACATATACGTATTCACTTCCTCTCACGCCACTTTCTTCTTGTTCTTTGCCATTTTCCAGCACTTAGTATTTTTTGTTTTGTTGGATATCCTTACCGTTGTTCATCGCTAGATGAACTAGTTCATTCGCCTTTTTTGGGTAAGTATTTTGTCGATACCTTTTGTTTAATATGGTTTTGGTATTCTTTCCTGTCTCGGGATGCATTTTAACCATTTGAAATTAAGTTAGTTGAGCAGCTCCAGCCGGGGACCGCATAAGGCATTAGTTGGCAGCCTCTGTTTCTGATGAGAGCTCAGCTGTGCGTCTGTTTCTCGAGTTAACGTCATTACCGTGGGACTCGGCTGCGTCACGGATTCATTTTCAGGAAAGATTTCTGCATGAATGCTTTTTTGCTACCTTTCACGATGCTGCGTTTGAGACATTTTCTGGACTAATTTCGGTGGAACTATATACTTAAAAAAAATCTTCAACAATTTTTTTATTTCAGATTTATTATATTATGTAAAATAATTAGTATTTTAAATACATTCAGGTTTAAATATAAAAATGTAACTTCTTTTAATGAATTGGCTATGTGTGGGTGCCATGATTAATTGAAACTACGCCCTTTAGTTACCAACTGCAGTTTCCAAGTTAAAAATATAATATAAAATTATAAAATGCATTGTAAATATACGAATGAGAAAAAAAATTAAAACGAAAGAAAACATTTAGTATATTAATCTCTCTGTATTTATTTAAAAATATTTTTTGTGTGAATTTTCTATTGAATTTATAAGATATATGATTTGATAAGGTAATTATATTTTGCTTTTATACCGCAATTATTTTTAGAACTGTGTTTCAAAAAGAAAAAAAAGGTGTAATCACTCTAGAGATGCTACCAGTCTAAAATAAATATTAAAATAAGTAATAGCATTTTAAGAAAAGTGAATATTCAGGTTAGGTCTTTCCTAACCGTACTTATCTACATATTATTTTAAACAGTGCTAACTGGTGATGAAATATATTTTACGTAGACGATAGACAAACAAAAAATATCTAGTTACTTTCCACCTTAATATTCCTAGTTTTTTAGTTAAGTTTAGAATATATTTAATATTATTTCACACCTTAAGCATTGCTACGTTCACGTACGTGAATTTGCCATCAAATGTTAGTGTGTTATAATATGGAACAGCAATACATTTATTGTCAAGTAACTTGTTAGAAGATGTGGTGTAGTGCACGTTTTGATAAGTTATTGTCGAAATTCTTCAGTTAGGGCACCAGTAGCGTATACTTAACTTCAAAATATTTGGCCTTGGATTCGATTTTCATTGGCGCCAGTTCTTGCGGGAGAGACTTAAACTCACTAACTCCGGGGAAACTTAACATTATTAAACCATCGAGCCTGAGACGGTGTGGCAGGAGCTCTTTTGTTTTCGAACCGCTCGTCTCGCAGGAGTTGGCAGGGGCTTGCAAGGTGCGCCGAGTGAGGGCGGGATTACGCTGATGAAACACAGGTGTGTTCCGTAACTGCGTTAAGGCGAACTTCTGTTCAGTTCCCTACCTCGCAACTAAACGAATCCCGTCCCTACTCTACAGGAAGGGGGGGGGGATTACTCTGTTTACAAGCGCGTCTCGCCATGACACCATACAGTACGGAAAGTGGTTCTAACCCCCAACCTTGGTGGGGCCGCGGTTGCCGTAGTGGCAAGAGCATTCGCCTCCCACCATGGCGTGCCCGGGTTCGATTCCCGACGGGGTCACGCCCAGAGCTTCACATGTGGGCATCTCGCTGGGCAATGCCACCGGTCGGAGGGTTTCCTCGGGGATCTCCCGTTCACCCTCGCTCTTGCATTCCGGCGCTGCTCCATGCTCACTTCGCTTCACCTTCGTTGGCTCTCGAGACCTAGTTGTCGAGGTGCCTCCCAAACTTCTCCACTTCAAATATGATATATCGTGATACTCGAGTTTTGCGAAAAGATTTCTCGATTGGTGGCATTTTAAAACATATCTGATCATTTCCACTTTTGTTATTGGGTAATTTACTTGTTAAGCATCTTAGAATTTTTCCTACGATCTACAGCCTTTCATTGCCAGAGTAACCTAATTTTGATTTGTCAGTTTAGCAAGAAAAATACTTTCTCATTCAGACACACCACCAATGATGATAGGAAAAAGCTGGAATGCCAGTAGGGCATTGATATGCACCCTGCGTGTAACTCTTTTAGCTAAAATCAGGTGTCCGTACTGATATTTATCGTAACCCGTTCTCAATACAGAGTCACATTCATTGGCAAGGATGTTGCAGTCCTCCTGTCGGTGTGACCCAGTTTCATTATCAGCGAGTAATCTCTGGAAACCTGAAAAGATTCGCTCATTCTTACCTTTGTGTTACTTTTCGCAACTGGCTCAAGGCATTCTCAACTCGTTCGTCCAGGAATAAATTTCTGAGTTCAAGTGTTCAATACGTATAATTTTTTTAAATACACGCCGCACCAGTGTTCAACACTTGCCTTGCTACCAGTGAAGGAAGTGTTGCATGCTCCATGATGCTGGCATTAACCATTCATGTCAGAGAGGTGTAGAAATGAATACAACTCAGATTAGCCATAGGTAGGGCCAGTGACTTTTCGCGTAAAAATCGGAGAACACAGTAGACTTGAATACTATATACACACCTCAGCTGTTGTTATACCTCCGTTGGCTGCTGGCGCCGTGTCCGTCTTTGACCAAGCCACTCAGGACTAAGTAACTCAGATACTGAACCTTCGTGATTCTTGCGCAAACTGTTAACACGGGTCAGAACATGTTTTAGCCAATCAAAGAAGTTGGATGACCCTAGAGTGCTTTGAAATGTATCTTGTCTCGAAATCTTTTCGCGAAATATCACTGCCCCTAGCCATAGGAAAACTGGACAGTGGTGACTTGCTGTTTACAGTACTGGTCATAAACATCATTCATGTGCAATGTTGCCAGGATTGTACACACGGTGACTAAACGTTCCAAGAGTGCGTGGACATAAACTAAGCTAAACGTGTTCGCTAATGTCTACAGTTATTTTGAAGCCAAATTCATATTAAAAAATAAAAAATTGCAATCCTAGATAATAGTTTTTACTAGTTCCGTAAGCTACTAGAGAGAATAACGATTTTACCGTGATATGGTACACCGTAAAGAAGAGTACAGGTGTACAAGGTAAGAAACGTTTTGACAGGAATCCATCACTTCGACAAAATCTTTTCTCGCGAAGTTGGCAAGATTGTTGCCCGAGACTGCCAGTCATGCAAATCAACGTCTGTTGTAGAATTTTCCACGAGGGTTTCTCGAAAAAGATTCACCTGAGAATGTTCCAATGATACTACCTTCCCTGTTAATTTAGACGTGCTGATTCACAATCGTCTTAAATCGTTGACGGTTTAGAGTTATAAAGTCTCATGCAGATATAGGGAGGCAACTCCCATTTATAAAGAATGATTCTAAAAT
This sequence comes from Clitarchus hookeri, assembly GCA_002778355.1. NCBI lineage: Eukaryota > Metazoa > Arthropoda > Insecta > Phasmatodea > Phasmatidae > Clitarchus > Clitarchus hookeri. Next base: position 446,489 of record NQII01002822.1, on the reverse strand, counting down.
CATGGGACAAACATTGAGGGGTGGTAGAGATCACTAAAACAAACCATTATTGTATAGGAATATATGAGCGGGAGTGACGCGTTGAGGCACAAACACAAAAATAACACATGAAGTGCAACACATTGTTTATTTACAACGTCGCCGCTAAATGCCTTTTTACAGCAATGTTTATAATAATTGCTCAAAATTGCTACCACCGACAGTAGTGCAAGCTTGGTAGCGTCGGTGGAGTGATTGGCGAACAGATTCAAATACGCCGGGTATTTCACGCACGCCACCATTGTCAGCCAATCACGCCATATGTAGAGGTCGCCAAGCATGCGTGACTGTTGGTGGATGCATTTCCAGCAACTGTTTTAACATTTTCTGTACGGAATCACTCTTTACGTATGCTGCTAATGAACATTTTATGTTTCCGTTAATGTGTTATGTTTTTGTGTTTGTGCCTCAACGCGTCACTTCCACCCATATATTCCTAAACAATAATAGTTTGTTTTAGTGTACTCTACCACCCCTAAATGTTTGTCACATGATTTTAGTATCATCCTGTATAATTAAGGAGGATTTTGTTACTTTTCACGTTTTCAAAGGAGTAAGATGACTTTTATACAAATCCCTACTCAACGACTTGTTAATTGCCAGTACTCTCTAATATTTTTTTGTTAATACAATTTTTGCGTGCGCAACTCCCTTAGTAATCACTCAAGGGAAGAGTGATACATGAGTTTTCGTCTTATGTTTTCAGTAAGGAATAAACTGCCGGAGTTTGTCGTGTTTTTCAAAACCACCCAGTAATTTTTTTGTAACTTTTTGCGTATGGGCACATGCATACAGAAAGCAGGTGCACGCATTGCAACTTTTATGTTTGTATGTGCTGTGGCCTGAAATAAAAGGCAGAGAGAAGACCAAAAAAAAAAAAACTTTCAGTCAACAGGTCCTGGATATAGTCTGTTCACGGATTTTTTTCACACTTTTTGAATCGACCTAAGAGATATCACCCCGTGTGTAACATGTTTGGTTCTTTCCCAAATGTGTTATGAAGAGATACCTGAAAAATTCGCGGTTTCATTTCGGGACTAGCTAGAATTCAAAACCTCGTACGTTTGTATTGCGTATGCCATTGGCCCACCCGTTAGTTTACACCTCATAAACAATTCTGAGCCAATAACAAACACACAATAAAATGCAGACCCAGTCACCGTCTTCGCTAATACAACACGCAACCAATTAACATTGACATTTGCGTGATTTTACATACGACAATGGAGTATAACCTACAGGTCGTTGAACTCGCGAATTTTTCAGGTCTCTAGTTATGGATCATAATTTTTTATACCTGTGTTAACACGACAGAGCCTCATTTTCGGTTTAATTTAACTTATAGTTAAATGTTTTTTTTTATAAATTATAACATTTCACTTGCAATGAATATAAATAATAACAGAGAGACTATAGGTATGTTGGTAATGCCTAGTAAGAAATAGTTCTTGCGCAAAATATTATTACACCGAGTGCGCACGACTGCGGTGCGTTATCCCGTTGGTGTGATTTTATAGAATTAGTTAAGCTTTGTTTTCATGAGGCGGAGGAATATCCTGGAAGTAGAACTTTAGCAGTGCCGCAGAAAAGTTGGAAGTCACAGTGAATAAACTATACCTGGAATACTTCTCGCTTGCGTAGAGAAAAATTATTTTACAAGAATTTTTGTAGAATATTTGAACGTTATCGTTAATTTGGAGTTACAGCTTGGAGGGGTGTGCGTGGGTGACCTGTGCGGAGTTAGCAGTGCGTGGAAGCGGTGATTTTCGACAAATTATATATCGAAATTTACGTTGTGTGCGTCGATATCAATTCACTCGTGGATGCAAGCGTGCGCCGAACGCATCATTTACTCGCAGTGCTTTCTTAAATAAAGATTAATTTATATGTAAATAATTTATCATGCGTTAACATATTGTATGTGGTACGAGGACCAATTATGCAGTCCATGACATTTACACAGAGAGCATTTACTCTTTAAAAAATATTTTTGTGTAGTTGTGTGTTGTGTCTTTGTGTTTAGGGCAAGGATGTGAGGGGGTTTTTTTGTTTAAAAAACTAACGCTCACAACTCACATAATATGGATCACAGAATGAAACTGAATAGAAATTAAACTATATATGAATGTCCCGTTTTACTTTATTTTTACTACACAATCCTTCATCGGCCAATATAGTGGATGGAATATTTGTTTAACACCTATCACTGTCATACCACTTCATCCGGTAGTTCGATTGTACCTCATATCGATTATGCTATGATTTATTATGAAAGCTTTCTAGTTCAGTTTTACACTTATTGGTTTAATTTTGCTTACAAAATTGCTACAAATTTCTGTTTTGGGGTTCTGAATATTTTCGGAAAGAATGATGTTAATTTTTTTTATGTTCTTGGGTTCTTATTTTTTTCGAACATCCAGAGCGATTTTACGACGTTAGATACTAACTGTGAGATACGAAGTTATCTGTTGTACTCCTTTGTGTAGTGTGCCAGATTTTTTTTTAAGTAAAACGTAGAGAGAAAATTTCATTCCCTAAAATGTTCATTTCCAATCCCACCCACGACTCGCATGCAACACGACGTGGGTTGCGAATTTTGGGACAGCCTGTACATTTACACCGAACTAGTTACACGCACGCTCAAGCAAAAATTCAACATTGGCTCAGTAAAACCACCCACCGAACAATTTCGAATAAAATGTAAAAAAAACACTTTTCTGTGATATCTCGCGCTTGAAAATTATGTTCAGATTCTATCCAAGACGGGAGTTGTCACAAAAATTAAAGTAATAAAATAATTTTGCTACCTGGAGTTCTGCACGAATAAAAAGGTCGGTAAAGTCTGATGATAGAAAATACTTTAGTTGTCTTTTTTTGCTCTCCGAATCCTGGGGAAAGTTCCCGAGACAAATGTAATTTGTAAGCGGGCCGTAACCCGCTTGAAGCTTGTGCACGAGTTATCTAACACTTCATAGCACGCTTTCTTTCAAAGCTAGCAGTATTTTTTTAAAGGTAATTTAAAAACGGTTAATTAGCATTGTCCTCTACGTTAATCAACGCACACTCTTAATTCGCGATTTGAGTCCGAAAAAGTCATACTTTACTCTAGCAAAGCAAATAGTTCAAATTAATTAAGATCCAGCAAGTTGCTGGTTCTTTATGAACTGCACGTCGTCTTTCAAAAAGTCTCATTAGCTCATCTACATTTGTATGGCTCAGTCATAACTATCCTGTCCAAGCACAGCGTCCTACATCTGACACTTTGCAGAGGAAGTGTCTTTATAATATAAACCTTACAGAGAAGTAAACATCTCATAGTAAGGGGGAATTCTTTCGCGTCTTGAAGAAACCTTTTTCTCGTATTTACACTCTGTAGACTTATAGCCAGATATTATTAATAATTACAGACCCGAAAAATTTGCGTTTTCATTTCGGGACAAGCTAGAATTCAAAACCCCGTACGTTTGTATTGCTAATGCTATTGGTACACCCGTTAAATTACACCTCCTGGACAACTCTGAGCCTATAATAAACACACAGTGAAATGCAGACCGAACCACTGTCTTCCGCTAATACAACAAGCAACCAATGAACAGTGATATCTGCATGATTTTGCATACGAAAATAGAGTATAGCCTACAGGTCATTGAACTCGCGAATTTTTCAGGTCTCTATTAATAATGTAACGAATTTACTAGGGCATATATAGGTCTGTGAGGAATGAATGTCTCTCAATAAAATAAAATAAATAAATTTTATTTATAAACGTATTTGCAGTGGCATGTGGGAATCGTGGCGGACGATGCCGATGGTTGGCGGGTTTTCTCGGGGGGATCTCCCTTTACCCCAGCCCTTGCATTCTGGCGCAACTCCATACTCACCTCGCTTCACCCTCGTCGGCTTTCAAGACTTAGATGATAATAGCCGCCCAAATCTCTCCACTCGTGTAGGGGGAAGGCGAGCAGTCTGACCACCACACCACCGCGGCCCGCCCCCACCACAGAGCTCAGCTAGTGACGTTGACGGAAGCCAATGAGTAGTGTTAAGTCGGCGGACTGCCATCCGGTGCCAGATGAACCCTGGGACTCACTGCCACTCGGCTCGAGGACAGGACCTCCCTCGCGGCTGAGCTGTACCCCCGCGGCGGACTCGCCAGGAGGAGACGTGTAATTACTCCCTTTGTGGCGGGACCCGCGCCGCCCGGCCGGAGCTTACAATTACCGCCTCGCAGACGATCGCAGGCCAGCAGTGAGCCTGCGTCGACGGGGGGATAGAGGAGGCGGTGATGAAGAGCGGGAGTCACCGACGGACAAAGCCCTACGCCTCTACCCCGCAAATTGAGCGCCACTTTGATTGATTTCCACAGTCTGTCACAAAGGTACAGCACCGCCGCGGGGTCGAAAATCTACCCCCGGGTCCTCCCCCCTCAACCCCCCCTGCATGGCCCTCTCCCGACGTTCAGCCATGTGCGCTGGAATGCACATCACCTGGGTCAGAGCGCTCTTCCTGAATGCGCGGCAGCCGGACGCTCGACAGTTTCGGGAACACGACAGGAGGGAAACTCATTACCTCCAGGTTTGGGAATTCGCAAATCCCGCCAATACCACTGCAGCCAGAGGCTTGTTATATGACCACGGAAATAGGAATGATACATACAACAGGTTATTTCCAGAGTCCATAGAAGTGCATTTAAGAGCCGTGTGATACGAGAGATGCATGGAAAGTGGTGAGTGGAAAATGTTAAATTTCGCTTACATTTAAACACTTACTACCCTATTTTTGCAGAAACCTTCGATAAACTTAAAAAACCACTATGGAAGTTGCAATTCGGATATTTTCTCTGGGATATTCCTTATCCTCAGACTTTCTGGCAGCCCTCATTAACAATGGATAATTATGCCTAATACAAATTAAAGAAAAATTAATGGGATATCCGCTGCGACCATCACACAAAATTTTAGTAAAAGATATAGTTTTTTCGGTGGCTGGAGATTTTTATAGTTACACAAAATTTTTGCACTTAGTGATATTTTATAATAAATTTGTGTAATTTTGTAAAATATTAATATTTCAGCTTCAACTTCAAATATGTATACTTGGTTCGTAAATAGCTGTAGATCTTACAATAAGACTTATATAAGTTTTCGGCTTGTTCATACGTGTTGATATTGTATATTGTAATGATGCAGTATTCATAATTTTTTGGGACACGGGTGTAAAATTCTTTCGTTTCTCGTAAGCTTTGGGAAAGCTTCATAATATTTTTATCGGGTCTGAAGTTTAAAGCCGCGGTGGCTCGTTTCCCGGGATAGTTTATTCGGCAGATGTGTGCTTTTGTAGGTTATCGGGCGGACGTCTGCTGTTTACGTTTTATCGGTAGTCCGGTTACAGTTTCGTTTCGAACTTTGGTTTTTTGATATGCGTCAGCATTTATTAGATTAGTTCGTTTCTGTGGATCAGGCGACGTCGACAAGTTTTAGTTCCTCCGGCGCAGTTTTTGTTGTACGAGAAGTTCAAATATGTTGACAGCACAGTTTTAGTTTCCTGCGACGTAGTTTCGGTTTCGATAACGTGCGGAGCGGTATCGATAACATGTTGAGCGCGGGACACAGCGCAGTTTGTGATGTCGCTGCTGGCAGATGCCGGATGCCATGCGCTTATCTCAGGAGANGGGGTGCGAGACAGAACAAAATACGCGTCTATCTGTCGCCCCCCAAGCAGTCTCACTTCAGAGCAGTCTGCTTAGATCAGTTTCGTCAGTCGTCGGAAGGAGTCGGCGGCGAGGGCCGTTAGAGGCATCACTTCAAGGCAGTCGTTCTACAATGATCGCTTTGGTCGCGTTCGGGCGCGACGCTAAACCGCCACATCGGCCACTAGATTTTATTATTTTAATTCTTTGCCGGTGTGGGAGGTAGCCGCATTTGAAGTTTCTTCAGGTCAGTTTTTTTAAGAACATAATTAAGTAAACAACTGTGTCTCCGTTCTGAACATTTATATTTATCTGTGAGAGGTTCGTACTCTGCATACTGGAACTTCGTATGTGAACTGTGAAACTACAATAGTTAAATAAACGTATATATAAGTAAATACCCTCGAACTTCTTCTTTCTTAATTAATCGGTGTCCATTCACTGAGTCTCGTGTTACTGCCTCTGAGCAAGCCGTGGCAACCTAAACATTCGGCGGTGTAAGCGGCCGAACGTTACAACATAGCGCCCAACGGTGAGGCTGCAATATTTTAAATATAGCTTAACGAGACAACGGCCGAAACGTTACAATATGTATGGTCAGTGACTTTTCGCGTAAAAATCGGAGCACACGGTAGACTTCCATACTATATACACACCTCAGCTGTTGTTATAACTCCATTGGCTGCTGGTGGCGTGTCCGTCTTTGACCAAGCCGCTCAGGACTAAGTAACCCCAACACTGAACCTTCGTGATTCATGCGCAAACTGTTAATACGGGCCAGAATATTATTTAGCCAATCAAAGAAGCTAGACGACCCTACAGAGCTTTGAAATGTATCTTGTCTCGAAATCTTTTCGCGAAATATCACTGCCACTAGTGATAAGTTCTTATTTGACTGGGCCAATCAGAATAAAGTACTCCGATACTGGACGTCCTTGATTCGCGGACAGACACTTGAGACACGTGGCTTTTTAAAATCATCCAACCACGAGAGCGCATAGGAACGAAAGTGTTTTGGAGTGCAACTGGCCTTGAAATCTTTTCGCGGAAAACACCTGTCCCTGCCTATATCACTTTATGCCTAACACATTCTCCACGTAGGGCTTACGACAACGGAGATCAACTGTTTGTATCTCCACACTCTAGTGTAGCGAGAAGTTCGGGTGAAAGGAAAGGCGAGGAAACACGAGGGATTTCTTTAATAGACANTCTCCACACTCTAGTGTAGCGAGAAGTTCGGGTGAAAGGAAAGGCGAGGAAACACGAGGGATTTCTTTAATAGACACCAGAGAAACTCTTTTTCGACGTTTCTCCCAAGCTGACGCAACACGATTACAACACAAACTTTTTTTTTCTTTACGTCACTTTCTACCACGGAAGAGGTTACCGTGTGTAACCCGAGAAATACCGGATGTTCGTGCCAAGAGATATAAAGTCGACTCCCAAGATGCATTTGTTACTCGCTGTTCTTTGACAGTTAGAACGGTTTCTTCTCTGTCGACATTTGCATTTCCAACTAGTTCGGACATGAAACATCTTCGCACTGCATTTGAATTCGTTGAATTTGTTTCCGTCGAAGCTGAGAAACGAGAACAGTTGAAAGTTTCAGCGTATGAATTCCATGACCAACATACTCCTCTTACATGCATAGAGACCTGAAATATTCTCTTATTCGTTTTGAGACATGCTATAATTCAAAACACGTGTGTTGATATAACTTTAGCTATTGGTGCACACGGTGTTTGACACCTCCTGGAGAACGCTGGCCCAATCGCCGCCTTCCACTGTGTGGCAGCAGATAACCAATGTCCATTTGATATCGGCATATTTGTACATAACACTGTAGAGTATAGCCTGCAGGTCTTTGAACTCGCGAATTTTTCCGGTTTCTATACATGGATGATTATGACATTATTGATTAATTAATATGATAACCAGTGGAGGCTTACCACTATGCCATAGTGAAGACTGCGCAAGGCCAGTACAGCATTTTCTCTGCCTTTGAAGATAAAATCGCATGGATATACATATATTATTTCCTTCGTATTTATCAAGACTGCATGAAAACAACAAGAACTGCAAAAATAATTTTCGCATGCATTGTTTCTCTCGCGTTATTTATAGCGTCTGTGATATCTAGCGAAAGTAGTTCTTCGCGACACCGTAGGAGACACTTTTTAAAAAGAATAACTAAACGCAAAAAAATAATAATAATTTTACGAAAATCACTGAAACAGTTTTTAAACATTCTTCACAAGTGCTTAAAAGTTTGATTTCAATTCCAGATGTAAGTTTGTAATAACCACGCAATGCTCATTTTGTCCTGGCATTAAAGTATGTTGTACAAAAAAATGATCATAATGTCTATATATCCTGATATGTGGTTGAAGCCAAAGCCTTTCCGTTGGTTACAGTCCGCGAGTATTTGTAATAAGTAGCGGCAGTGATATTTCGCGAAAAACGTTCGAGACAAGATACAGTCCAAAGCACTGTAGGGTCGTCCAGCTTCTTTGATTGGCTAAAAAATGTTCTGGCCCGTGTTAACCGTTTGCGCACGAATCACGAAGGTTCAGTGTCGGAGTTACTTAGTTCAATGACTCGCGAGTTCAATGACCTGCAGGCTAGACTCTACAGTCTTATTTACAAACATGACGATATTAAATGCACATTGGTTGTCTGCTGTCACAGTGGAAGGCGGCGATTGGGGCCAGCGTTCTCCAGGAGGTGTCAAACACCGCGTGCACCAATAGCTAAAGTTATATCAACACAAGTGTTTTGAATTATAGCATGTCTCAAAATTCGCGGTTTCATCTCGGGACAAGCTAGAATTAAAAACTTCGTACGTTTGTATTGCGTATGCTATTGGCCCACCCGTTAGTTTACACCTCATGAACAACTCTGAGCCAATAATAAACACACAATAAAATGCAGACCCAGTCACCGTCTTCCGCTAATGCAACAGGCAACCAATTAACATTGACATTTGCGTGATTTTACATACGACAATGGAGTATAACCTACAGATAATTGAATTCGCGAATTTTTCAAGTCTGTACTTATAAGTAGGTTGCATTGATATTTCGCGAAAATATTTCTAGACGAGATGAACTCCAAAGCACTGTAGGGTCGTCCAGCTTCTTTGACTGGCTAAAAAATATCCTGGCCCGTGTAAACCGTTTGCGCACGAATCACGAAGGTTCAGTGTCGGAGTTACTTAGTCCTGAGTGGCTTGGTCAAAGATGGACACGGCACCAGCAGCCAATGGAGGTATTACAACAGCTGATGTGTGTATATGGTATTGAAGTCTACTGTGTGCTCCGATTTTTACGCGAAAAGTCACTGGCCCTACTTATAAGTAATTAGTTAGTATCTTTCTCAACCAATATTTCTTCTTTGGCGACATATGAAATGCAAATTAATTCGTACGACAAGGGGTCACAGTGGGAGTGAAATAATTTAGGAATTCGGTAGTTGGGTGTTGGGCTGGAACCATTAACGTCCTGCCTCCAATCAGAGAAGCGTGACGTCATAGNTATTCTTTGGCGACATATGAAATGCAAATTAATTCGTACGACAAGGGGTCACAGTGGGAGTGAAATAATTTAGGAATTCGGTAGTTGGGTGTTGGGCTGGAACCATAAACGTCCTGCCTCCAATCAGAGAAGCGTGACGTCATAGCGAGCACGGACACCGCTTAGGAATTCGGTAGTTGGGTGTTGGGCTGGAACCATTAACGTCCTGCCTCCAATCAGAGAAGCGTGACGTCATANTTTAGGAATTCGGTAGTTGGGTGTTGGGCTGGAACCATTAACGTCCTGCCTCCAATCAGAGAAGCGTGACGTCATAGCGAGCACGGACACCGCGGAAGTGCGAACTGGTCTCGCTCCGGGACGCTAAATACACAGCAATCGCTTTGTCGACGTGCATATCGAACTCGTCAACAGCGGTATCGACCGCGGCATTCGTCGACGCCCGCAATACCGACTGCTTCCGCTGGGCAAATGAAAACGTTTCGGCTTGTCGCGCATTAATTACCTCTCTTCGCCAGTCAAAACTGCATGCTTGCTCGACGTCGCGCGGATGGAAACGAAACGACTGTGATAATTACTGTATTTATACCAGCCCCTGTCCCGACGCCAACATATTCCGCTATTGACGAAAAGCAATTTGTGTGTGTTCGTGGGCGGACTGGTTGTATACGTATTTGAAGCTATACCCGATTTTCGCGAAAATGTTTCAGGGCTATAGTGCAGCCGCTGTAAGTTAGGACTTGGGAGCTCTGCCAATGCCGGCCCACTTCTCCCCGGGGAAGGAAATGATTGGACGACGGTGGCACGGCAGGTGGGAGGGAGTGGAGTGCCTGCAGATTCGTCTGCCCGCCTGCCAGCTACCTGTGTTTTGGTGCTTTGCAAGTCGTTCTGTCTCTCTCTTTCACTTGGGTAGGCGGAGTCAATTCCGTCGTTCTTAGGCCCGGCGCCACTATAGTTGTACCTCAAAACACTTTAAATCATCCCCATTATTGCGATAGGTTGACTTGGTTGTTACACGTCGTATGTATCCGACCGTGAAACACAGATGTTCGCAATAGCCGTAATTTCATTGTGGTTACCCAGTCAAAGAAAGAAACGCCTTCTCACAAAGACACACTGTCAATAAGTAGAGACCTGAAGAATTCGCGGATTTATTTTGGGACAAGCTAGAATTCAAAACACGTGTGCTTATAAAACCTCAGCCATTGGACTACACGGTGTTTCACAACTCCTGGAGAACGCTGACCCAATCTCGTCGCCTTCCACTGTGACAGCAGACAACCAATGTGCAATTGACATCAGCATATGTGTACATAAGACTGTGGAGCCTAACCTGCAGGTCATTGAACTCGCGAATTTTTCAGGTCTCTACCAATAAGCAAACGAAAACTTCTAGGAGGCCCACAGGTTACTGAAATATACTTGGAAGTAAAATATTCTACCGAAAATCGCGTGTAACCCCACCTATATGGAATGCCGCCCGTTTCGGCGCAAAATATTTAGGCGCAGGCCACGTGTGTGTGTTGATTTAATGAAGGGATTTTGGCGGCTCTTAACAGCGAGGTCTTGAGAGCCGACGAGGGTGACGTGAGGTGAGTATGGAGCGGTGTTGGAATGCAAGGGCCGGGGAAACGAGAGATCTTCGAGGAAATCCGCCGACCAGCGGCATCGTCCAGCACGATTACCACATGCTAACACCCGGTTTGCCTTCGCGGACGTATATTTGAGGAAAGGTATTTTTTGTACCTGCCTAGACTATTCATAATTAGGTAACTCCGACACTGAATGACCGTGACTTTTCCGACAGACACCTGAGGCACGTGACGGAAGTTTATCCGGGCTCAAATGAATTGCAGTTCAAGCAACGCAGTCCTGGAATAGTTTCGCGTCTGTTTATAACGCCCTGTATGACTTCGTACCAATAGGAAATAACCTACGATAATACTGCCCAATCACTTCCACGCATGAAATCGAAACCCTCGCTGGAGCCACGGTGGCTGAGCGGTTAGACTACTCGCCTCCCACCAAGGCGAACCGCGTTCAAACCCCGGCCGGGTCACTCCCGGATTTTCGCAAGTGGGAGTCGTGGCGGGTACGATGCTGCTGGTCAGCAGGTTTTCTCGAAGATCTCTCGTTTCCCCGGCCCTTGCATTCCGCGTTGCTCCATTCTCACCTCATTTCACCTCCATCGGCTCTCAAGACCTCGTTGTTAAGAGCCGCCCAAATCTGTCAACCCAACTCTACTCTACCCTCACTATTACACATGCCAGTTAACAAATAGCACCTACACGCATATACGTGGGACGGCGATGTCAACATCATAACTAGAGACCGGAAAAATTCGCTAGTTCAATGACCTGCAGGCTAGCCTCTACAGTCATATGTACAAATATGCCGATAATAACTGCACAGTTGTTGCCTGCTGTCACAGTGGAAGGCGGCGATTGGGCCACGCAAGAGGTCCTCCACAGTTTGTGGCACACGTGGTTTAGCTTAAGTTATATCAACACACGTGTTTTGAATTATAACATGTCTCAAAATGAATAAGCGAATTTTTCAGGTCTCTAATACTAACGCAAACTTCGCAGGTCCCTGCCCACGCTTTAAACATATTGACTATTCACGGCCAAGTCATTTGGCGTAATAGTCAATAATTATATTTAATTTTAGTCTTAGACGTAAACTTCCGAGTGTGGTCGAATATACACACTAAGTGTTTATTACTTAAATGGCAATAGTTATTTAAAAAAGGCGCTTAAAGGATAAAACATGGTTAGGGATAATGGAAAATCACGACTATTTTTTGAGGCAAGATATTTTCTATAACACTCTAACTAGTTTATTCTTTCATGAGTGGATGAACCCTGTTTTGACTCGGCTAAGTTGTTTGCAGACCAATCACGATCGTTCTGCCTTATGGCATCAGAATCCTCATTGGTCCAGTGAAATGGGGTGGTAGCTTCATACATGCATTACAGCCAATAGTAAAAGGAAACTATCGGGCTTGTGTAGAGTACGTTGATTCCTAGCGAACAGTGAACTTTTCCCACGATAAACCGTCATCTCTAAACATGGCTGAAAGGAAAAAGTAACTAGTGCCTCAAAAGGGTCCACTTTACTGTTAACAGCTTATAGAAAAAAAAAACACACAAAGTTGTATGAACTGTTGTACGACAGTAAACGAGGTGGTTTAATCAGGAACTCGGGAGAGGTATATAGGTTATTTACCGGGCTGGCAGTCTAATGGGGCACGGTCAGATGAAGAGGATTAGTTCTGCGTTTGTAAAGCGGATTTGAACACGCAGGCTTACCAACCTGCTACAATACACAGTTTGTGGGAAGTACACAGAGAATGTTCAGCGACTTTACCAACAAACTTCGCCAGCATTGCTATAAACATATTTTGCAGCAAAAAAATTCAAGTATTCTTTTACAGTAAAATGAGCACATTTTAAATGAACCTTGGAAAAATATCTCAGCTTGCAGCCTTAAATATTTTAAGGCTAGCAGGGACAGCCTTATCTACTGAAAATATCTCAGCTTGCAGCCTTAAATATTTTAAGGCTAGCAGGGACAGCCTTATCTACTGAAAATATCTCAGCTTGCAGCCTTAAATATTTTAAGGCTAGCAGGGACAGCCTTATCTACTGAAAATATCTCAGCTTGCAGCCTTAAATATTTTAAGGCTAGCAGGGACAGCCTTATCTACTGAAAATATCTCAGCTTGCAGCCTTAAATATTTTAAGGCTAGCAGGGACAGCCTTATCTACTGAAAATTAACCATATGTCTTTGCAGCGTATTGAATGCGAGTGCTGCAAAAAAACTCTGTCTGTTAGTTTCACCCACATCAAAAAAATAAAATGGGGCAAGAATAATTTATTATTAATAGTAACTATTTNACTCTGTCTGTTAGTTTCACCCACATCAAAAAAATAAAATGGGGCAAGAATAATTTATTATTAATAGTAACTATTTTTAAGTTTCATTTGATCAACACAAAAATAGCAGGCACGTGGCAATGTTGGTACTTATTTGTGGCAATGGGAAAAATTGAAACCGAGGTATAGATTCCGACATACGTAGCAACAAATTAGCTTGTCTAACAGCAGAAGTACGAAGCAACTTAATACAGTTAGAGCAGTATTATTGAGGCACATGTAACTGAAATATTTTCTTTGCGCTGGACCTGTTTAGGTATTAACTTTTCAGTCACATAACAATTTATAATCTCAGAGTAAATAAGAACACCTAAGCGAAACAATTCTTTTCAAACTATTTGCCAATGTTACTACACACTGTTAACATATCTGCATATTTATAATAAACATCTAGCCTACAATGCTTGCTTGTTAAAATTCAACATTTCGTTTACACATTCCACAGTAACAAGTTTGGAAATTAGCTGTAATTAACTTTGAATAATACAAAATTAATTTTGGCTACTGATTTTATAAGGAGTGTTGTACAAAATAGTTAATGTGGGCGCTATAAATGGTTCATGTTTTTATGGCAGAACTGGATCTGATGATCAAACCAATTCTGTGTAAGACTTAGTATATCACCCATTAATACACATCTTATGAGTAGCAGCAGTGATATTTCGCGAAAGGATTTTGAGATAAGATAGAGTCCAAAGCACTGTAGAGTCGTCCAGCTTCTCTGATTGGCTAAACAATGTTCTTGCCTTTGTTAACAGTTTGCGCACGATTCACGAAGGTTCAGTGTCGGAGTCACTTAGTCCTGAGTTTCTTGGTAAAAGACGGACACGGTACCAGCAGCCAATGGAGGTATAACAACAGCTGAGGTGTGTATATTGTGTTGAAGTCTACTGTGTGCCCCTATTTTTACGCGAAAAGTCACTGGCCCTAAGTATAGATATTTCTTATGTAGCATTATTGAAGCTGTAATTCCGTCACGTTTCAAAAATACTGTTTTACTAAAGGAATTAATTTTTAATGTGATGCATTTTTATTGCAAAATTGTGAAAAAGTAAAACTATAACCACACGTGTTTTGTCTTCAAAAACAATAAACAGAATTTTAAACAGAAACGTTTCCCGCGCTATTCTCTGACTCGGTGCTAAAAGCGTTAAAATTTTCGGCACTGGGCTAAATTAATAATTAACTAGAAATATCGCATACAAAAGACTAAATGGAAAACACTTACACGTGCCTGTGGAAAAGTGAACGTTTCAATGGTTGTTGCACTTTGGTTACATCACATCTTCAATATTTTGTCCACTGCCAACTAGGGACAGGTGTTTTTCGCGAAAATATTTATGGCCACGCTTGACTTCAATATCCTACGTCCACAACCACAACTTCCTTTGGTTATTGGCAGCGTGTCTACGTGAGAAGACATGTTATTATTTGACTTGGCCAATCAGAGTAAAGTACTCCTGATACTGAACGTCCGTGATTCGCGGTAGACACTTGCGGCACGTGACATTTAAAATCATCCAATCACGCACGTGCATATGAGCTAAGGTGTTTTGGAGTACAACTGGTATTGAAATATTTTCGCGAAAAGCACCTGTCCCCGCTGATAACTAAAGACCGGAAAAATTCGCGAGTTCAGTGACCTGTAGGCTATTCTCCATTGTCGTCTGTAAAATCATGCAAATATCATTTTTCATTGGTTGCTTGTTGTATTGGCGGAAGACGGTGATTCGGTCTGCATTTTATTGTGTGTTTGTTATTGGCTCAGAGTTGTCCAGGAGGTGTAAACTAACGGGTGGACCAATAGAATAAGCAATACAAACGTACGAAGGTTTTTGAATTATAGCTTGTCCCGAAATGAAACCGCGAATTTTTCAGGTCTTTACTGATAACTCACCTGCTATACTCACGCACGTCTGATGATGTCCCGCTGTTTTGGAGGGTGTGACTTCGACCTGCGGGACTCCTAGTACTTGGGACCAGTGATTCTAGGTTCACCGTGATCAGTAACGTATTTTATAGTTGCGCGTTTTTAAACAGCTAATATTGTATGTGTGGGGTCAGTGACTTTTCGCGTAAAAATCGGAGCACACAGTAGACTTCAACACTATATACACACCTCAGCTGTCGTTATACCTCCGTTGGCTGCTGGTGCCGTGTCCGTCTTTGACCAAGCCACTCAGGACTAAGTAACTCCGACACTGAACCTTCGTGATTCGCGCGCAAACGGCTAAAACGGGCCAGAACATTTTTTAGCCAATCAAAGAAACTGGACGACCCTATAGTGCTTTGGAGTGTATCTTGTCTCGAAATCTTTTCGCGAAATATCACTGCACCTTTGTATGTGCCTTGCTTATCAAAATAATGAACGACATCGAGGACGTATATGCACGAAAATTTTAAACTCCGACATTCTTAAGCCATTCGGTTACACATTAATTTCCAATTCCAGGTGTTGCAATCACGTAATTTTTTTTTGCTCGAGCTGTACTTGCGTTCAGAATTTGTCTCGTGACCCCTGAACAACGTGTCATGTGCTCCACGGTATTGGCGTTAAAACATTTCACGTCGAAGAGGCGTGGAAAATTCCACAAATCAGACCAGCCACAAAGAAGACTGAGCCCTGGTGACTTGTTGTGAGCAGCTCTGGTCATCAGTATCATTCATACGTAGACACGTGCAAAATTCGCGTTATTATATAACGCCATTCTGGACTGCTTTGCCCTATGCACACTGAGCTCAATTCGTAACTTGATTGGCTACTGGCAACTGCACGAAGTCATTTACGCGAGTGACTGCTTCACTGCGGATTGGTCGATCAGCCGATTAACATTTACCATTGTGTTACGAATGTAGCTTTTCATAGCTAATTCGTATTTGAAAGTGGTTATGGGCGTAGCTCAATAATGAGTTATGATTAGGGGCAGTGATACTTCGCGAAAAGATTTCGAGACAAGATACAGTCCAAAGCACTGTAGGGTCGTCCAGCTTCTTTGATTGGATAAAACATGTCCTGGTCCGTGTCAACAGTTTGGGCACGAATCACGAAGGTTCGGTGTCGGAGTGGCTTAGTCCTGAGTGGCTTGGTCAAAGACGGACACGGCACCAGCAGCCAACGGAGGTATAACAACAGCTGAGGTATGTAGATAGTATTGAAGTCTACTGGGCGCTCCGATTTTTAAGCGAAATGTCACTGGCCCTAGTTATGATTCGGTAGAGCAGAACAGTATAAGATGAGGTTTATTACAAATAAGGATTTTGCAATAACTAATTAAATAACTATGGATTGGGGGAGCTTTAATTTAAACACCAAGATGCTAATTAATTATATTAAATGTTAGTTACTTCACGCCATTGCTATTACTGTCTAATTGGAAAGTCGTCACCTTGTTCATGTTGCCGGAGGATGATACTACGAGGCGGTTAACGACGGCCGGACACACCCCTCTTCCGTGGTCTTCTCTCTGGTCGGGTCGACGACAAAAGACGCTGCTCCCGGTGTTGTACGCTGGCCTATATTGGGCGCGTTGTTTAATATTTTCGGCCTCGTTTATTGGCCGGTGAAGGGGATTTCTGCAACTGCCTTTCACAAGGTGTTGTTGCAATCACGTTCATGTCCTGGCTTAATGTTTGAAGGTGTGATCGGGCAGGCCGTTCAGCTAAGGCCTGATCACTTCATAACAACTGGATCAAAGCGACCTTGAGGCGAGCCACGCAGGTTGTCGTCCAGTGGCGTAAGTCAAACGTGCATACATCATCTTGAAGTTTAGCTTGCAGTCGAACAATAACGCGAATTTCGCAGGTCCCTGTTCACACGCAGCGAATGCGACATCGTGAAAGCAGTGACTTAATCCGCGTTTTTTTTATTCGCCAGTGCATCCGCCCACGTACACAGGGAGTTCGGAAACTAATGTTTTTGGTTGAATTCTGTTGAGTCGATGTATTCACCCTGTACATCCGGCCTGAAACGTCGAAGTATATGGTGTATGTGCACCCGGGACATCAAACGATGAGTTTTTTCGAACACTACCTCGCAAACACATATACAAATAATAATAAAGCACCCGTGAACTCCAAAGTCAAAGAAAGGCAAATGACCACGTTCAATATTAAACGGAAAAATGTTGTGCATTGCAATGTTCACCAACGTCGCAGAAAGATATAAGACTTAATTAGTATTTTACAAAGAAAGAGCATGTTTATTAGAAAACACGTTAACGCAGTCTTTAATATGGGTTCTCTGTATTATAAAAGTTATTTTGCATGTACGAATTTATTTATTTGCTTGCATTCGCAACATAAAATACATCAACAACCTGATGTTCGGAAGTTTTCTCAACCGGTGTGCACCGGTGCACACCAGAACATTCACGAATCATATGTGTTGGGTGTTTCAGACCTCACTTTAATTTATGGTTTCAAGCGTTGCGAACAAAACAATTTATGATCCGCGCTGTACTTAAGTCGACACAGCACTTGTTCCGTTGCCACATCCAATGAGACATGGACTATAAGTTCGGCTACAGTTATATAAAAAAATTATGACCCTTGACCAGTGAGACGGTTTGCGAATCATTCACCCACAACTAGTGTCATTGGTAGGGCCAGAGACTTTTCGCGTAAAAAATCGGAGCACACAGTAGACTTCAATACTATATACACACCTCAGATGTTGTTATACCTCCATTGGCTGCTGGTGCCGTGTCCGTCTTTGACCAAGCGACTCAGGAATAAGTAACTCCGACACTGAACCTTCGTGATTCGTGCGCAAACGGTTAACACGGGCCAGGACATTTTTTAGCCAATCAAAGAAGCTGGACGACCCTACAGTGCTTTGGACTGTATCTTGTCTCGAAATCTTTTCGCGAAATATCACTGCCCCTAGTCATTGGTCACCGAGCTTCGCTGTGTACAGCACAGGCCAAAAATTACCCACACGTGCGTAGTGTACGCAATTGTGTGCACTGGGTCTGAATGTAGATAGTCGGCGGTACGGCGTAAGGGCTTCGTGTTGAAAGTGTCGAATGACAGCGGCTCGTGTGTGCCGACGTTGCAGGAGAAGTTAGCGTAGGTCGTGTCGTCTCACGTGATGCGTAATAGCGCGACAGGTGAGCTGTGAGGAGAGATAGCTTCCCCCCTCCCCCACAACCAGAGGGTACGTGAGCTAGCCGGGCCACTTAGCGAGGTACAGTTCTGAGGAACGAGCAGCCGGGAGTGTCCGGTGTGATGCATGTACACGCCTTGCAACGAACGACACGCCGCCGGCTAAAGGCCATTTCACACTATCGAATATTTATTGAATTCAATTTTTCGAATTAAAAAATTACTTAATTTGCTTTTCAATAAAGCTTTTAAATCTCCACAAGAAAATTTATTTAAAAAAAAACGTTTTAACCATTTCAATAAAAAAAAATATATATATATAATTTTATGTGTTGCCACAAACAAATCTTTTGTTCGGAACTGTACATATCTAGACGACACTTTGTCTTACATCGGAAGTAGGGCCAGCGACTTTTCGCGTAAAAATCGGAGCACACAGTAGACTCCAATACTATATACACACCTCAGCTGTTGTTACACCTCCATTGGCTGCTGGTGCCGTGTCCGTCTTTGACCAAGCCACTCAGGACTAAGTAACTCCGACACTGAACCTTCGTGATTCGTGCTAAAACTGTTAATACGGGCCAGAACATTTTTTTAGCCAATCAAAGAAGCTGGACGACCCTACAGTGCTTTGGACTGTTTCTTGTCTCAAAATATTTTCCCGGTATATCACTGCCCCTAATCGGGAGCAATAAAAATCTATCACTGCTTCGTGTTACTGGCAGCAGTGGTTTATGAGGCTACGGAACATAGTCTCAGCAGCGAATGATGTCTTCCACACGTAGGGAACCCTTCTCATTGGACGGTATTTTATGCTGTCCACATTGCACAACGTTCAAGCCATTTTGTATGCAACGTCCCAGATAGGGGACACTGCGACCGAAAGTGTTAATGAAACCAGTTTTAAAAATGCCCAAAGTAAATTTCTGTAAGTATCTACGATTCATGCACGACACGAAAATAATTTGTTTAACACCAACAAATGTTCTTTATTTTATTTTTAAAAATATGCGTCCCTATTTTGTATAAACTTTAAAATTTGTGCAGACAAATATATTATTATGAGATTACTTCAATATAGAACATCCTCGAAACGAAAATCTTGAAGGAAAATGAGTCATTGAATTTTAATGAGGAAATGGCCGGTATTGTGAGGTTTCCATAAGTATTAAATAAATCGAATTCAATAAAAATTAAAGGTAATTTGTAAAAAAAAAATGGGTGCTTGTACTTATGTACGCGCGTTAGAAGTTATACTTCTTTGGCGTGACTAAAATGAAATTCTATTGCATATGCAAATAATTTATGTAAGTAGGAAAACGATAAAATTACCGAAGAAAAACTTTCAATACAATTAATAATGGTTTCATTAAAAAACATATTTATATTAAAATGATATTTATTTTTATAAAGTTTAAAAAATATTAAAATATTCATTGTATAAAACTGAGTCAAATATATTTAACTTAAATTAAATTAATTGATCGTGGTTACTGATATAAATCAAATGTTTTTCAATTAGCTTATTACATGAACTGATTTTCCGTAGGTTTTAAACATAACCACGTGCTATGACGAGTAAACTTAGTATAACAAATATGCACATTTAATTTTATTTGACGGCGAACTTCATACTGTCGAATTTCGTTACACTCTGCGCCGCGCGCAACTTCTGTTGCGCACTAAACTTTTACCCTCAGCGCGCCAAAAGAAGTATTACTGTAAAAATTTGATTGTGTAAAAGGGCTTGTGGGGAACTACCACCTGTCGAGCCCTACGGAACTCTCCCTACACAACCAAGTGAAAGAGAGAGAAAGAATGACTTATAAAGCACCAACCACAGGTAGCGGGCAGGCCAGCAGATGAATCTACAGGCACTCCCTTCCACCTGACCTACCCCCGTCGTCCAATTGATTCCTTTCCCGGGGAGAAGTGGCCTGACATTGGCACAGATCCCAAGTACTGAGTTGCAGCGTCTCTACTATAGTAATCTTGAAATCATAGTATCTTTACTAGCCGAACTCACACTTCCATTGAAATTTTGTTAACCACTGGGACATACAAAATGTGTGCGACGCAGTTCCCATTTTACAAACTTCTCATAGCTATTTTTTGCAAATGAAATTAATTGTTTCCAAAAGTACTGTGTCTATCGGAGTTATTTACTTTATTTGTATCATCAATAATCTTAACTGTGGAATTTATAACGTCACACTTAACAATACGATAGTTAGACACACTAAAATAGTGGAAATCTTTTGAAACAACATATATTCGATAACATTACACCTAGTTTATCCTTCTATGATTCGGGGCCGCGGTGGTATAGTGGTTAGGCTGCTGGGCGAGCCAGGTTAGATTCACAGCGGGATCACTCCCGGATTTTCGCATGTGGGAATCGTGCCGGACGGTGCCGCTTGTCGGTGGGTTTTCTAGGGGATATCCCGTTTCTCCCGCCCTTGCATTCCGACGCTGCTCCATACTCACCTCGCTTCACTCTCGCCTCGATGCCAAGTCTCTCAAATCTCTCCACTCCACTGCTATGATTGGATGATCAAGGTTTCGACTAGGCTAAATTAATTGGAGAACAATCACAAACTTTCTGCTTTAGAGTATCAGAATCCTCATTGGTCCAGTGAAAAGTGGCAATCACTTCATTCACGCATGACAGCCAACCACGAAAGAACACTGTCTTGCTTGCGTACAATACACTGGATTCTAGCAAACAGTCAACATTTCCGACGATAAGCCATGGTTTATAATGATAACGATGTTGATTTGCGATGTGTTGGGTAGTTGGCTCCAGTTCTTGCAATGTAGTCATAATTGAAACATATTCCGCTAATTATCAACGGCGTGGGCAGAATGTGACAGGCGAACTTCCAGTAAATAAACAAGCAGATGGGCAAAACAAACGACTGGTTGGATCAACGCCAACAATATAAAACGTCCATCGCCTAACTTTCTCTCAATATTTGTTTATGGGAAATTTGCAATCGCAATTTCAAACTAACATTAATATCTTAATACATTTTCATCATTAATTAATTTCATTTTTTTATTCCGAACGTACGGAAACGTGGAACAAAAATTATGTGCTCTCGTGGCGTGCTTCAAAGAGTTACCGTAATTACTTAGTACCAGTATTGAAGAGACGTACTAAATATCTTTCGTTTATTATCAAACGGGAAAAGGGAGTTGTGCGTGCTCGGATATTATTAAAGAAGAAACTTAATGGTGCATAAAATAAAACAACACCAAGGCAGCAACTTTCACAACACGATGTAAGAGAAGTGTAAATTTTACCAGTGTAATGGCACCCCAAAAAAGTACTATGCACGCTAATAGAAAAAAAATAACTTTTTAAGTTGCCCTCCGACCTGGCCCGTGAACTCAGTTGCTGTGTGTTTAAAGTCGCAAGTTTATTTTTACAAAACTCTTAAGCGTGCGCCCGTTGTGCTAATCTCCGAATCGTTTCTCGCTTATGTTTTCTCATATCTTCTGGCTTTGATTGGAAAACGACCAACGATTAGACACTCTCGACAACTGGCGATATTCTGTAGCAAAATCAACTTTTCTCCGGCAGGTTAGGTGTGAAACGTGTATATGCACCCGTAGAAAGAAAAACGTGCATTGTCCGTTGCAGCTTAGTTTCCCCATGTCTTCACTTCAACCAACCAAACATGACTATCCAGTTGTGTTAAAGATGCACTGTTATTGGTCCGCTGTGTTAAAAACTGTGGCTAGAGACAGGAAAAATTCGCGAGTTCATTGACCTTTAGGCTATACTCCATATTTGTTTGCACACTCGAGGAGATATCAACTGCTCATTGGCTGCCTGCTTTCGCAGTCAGAGGTCGTGATTGGGACTGCATTTTGTTGCCTGTTTACTATTGGCTTGCAGTCCTGAAGGAGGTGTCAAATAGGTCTTGAGCTAATTGCAGAAGTAACGCTAAGATACATGTGTTTCAATTCTAGTTTGTCCCGAAATGATTCCGCGAATTTTCCAGGTCTCTATCTGTGGCGATTTTCAAGTTCAATAATAAATACGGACGCACAAATTTCTCGTTATTTTGAAGCCACAGACTAAACTTCAAGAAGTTGTAGGCTAGTGTGACTTCTCTGGCACACAACGCTTGCAGCCTACAGCAAGGCTTCGGCGGTTAAGCGAATCACGAATGTTCAGTGTCGGAGTTACTTAGTCCTGAGTGGCTTGGTCGAAGACGGACACGGCACCAGCAGCCAGCGGAGGTATAACAACAGCTGAGGTGTGTATATAGTATTGAAGTCTACTGGGTGCTCAGATTTTTACGTTAAAAGTCACTGGCCCAAGTTAAGAGTATATCATGACATCCGCTGCAGCTACCGATGACATTTTATGATTGGAAGATAAGTTAATTTTTCGACCCATGCGTTGCTCAAAGAAAATAATTTTTAAGTTTGCTCGTGGCATCCATTTATCGGAAAGAAATCACGGATGGTTGAATAGTTGTCTCGTGTCCCGGCGTGTTTAAAGGTGACGTTATTGTCCGCACGTAACGGCGAGAAAGGAAAACGTGGGACATGAAGTTTCCACTTCTAGTGGCACCAAAGCCAAGATATTTGTCGCTTAAAACTCCCGTGGGTGTAACTTTCTTTATACACGTTCTTCTTTGCAAAGTGCATTCGAGGATAAATATCACACAAAAGGTGGAAAATAAAGAAAAGATATTTGTTAAGTTCGAGGGAATATTCTTTCTGGGAGTTTTTAATACGGCAATGGGAAGTTGCCAAACTTTTCCGAGAAACTCTAGGAAGCGGTGAAAATTAAATATTTAGCGCCAGAAAATAGTAATCCGTCCAGTAACTTTTTTCATTGTTAAAAGTGCATGATTTTGAAAAATGAGAAATATTGTCACCAACCGTTATTAAATGTTAAAGATAGCTCGAAACTCTTACTACCTTAATGAAGAAAATTTCAAACCCTGATTTTCCCACGTGAAGTGTGTGTGCCTCGAATTGAATTCAGCAAATAGCGTCTGTGAAGAAAACTTTGCCCGGTTACTGCGCACACAATACACGAGCACAAAAAACGTATTTCACGTGAGTTTGTGTTTTAGTATAAAAAAAGGCCAATTATTCCCCTACTACTCCTGGTTGGTTTCAATTAAAAGAACACCTTAACTAATAATATTGTTGTTTGTTCAGGTTACTTTAGACCCGAAACCCTTATTCGCTTACTACCCTGTGTTAAAATTATGCCAGTTAAGGTTATGCAATTATTTAAGTTCAGGTTAGTGTAAATAGTAAATATATATTAACATGTATAATATATATATTAGTTTAAACCTAAACACACTCATTCGCCTACAATTGTTGGTTCAAATTATTGAACGTTGGGATATTAAGCTGAAAAATGATGGTGTAAAATATTTGGTTTCATATTATTCATGGATGAATCGCCAAAATACTTAATGTGAATTACTTTTTGACAATTAAATGGTTATGAAAATTCTGGAACAAGCATGGTACGTTCAATTCCGTTTCTTATACGTAAACTCTACAATCGTATCACAGTTAACGACGAAAGTGGCAATTTATAGATATTAAGAATTAATTTTGTATTTATTTTGTGTATTTACTTAGCACTGTAATTATAATAGATGATTCCTGGTTAATTTTAAGAAACTTATTGTCTGCAATTGAAAAAAAAATATAATTTGAGCAGTAATTTGAATACTTAGTATAATGCTAGCAGGTAATTAGGAACATTAGGCCTTAATACAAAATATCACCAGAAGTAAGATATTATTATTATAACCATTGAATTATATATATATATATTCCATTTTAAATAGGTTTCTTATGTGATCGCTAATTGAATGTTTGTCAGTCTCTCTTTCTGCTAACTTTTTAACTACCGAACATATTCTAGTAACATTTCCAAGGCATATGATGCTAAATAGATTCATTTCCACACAACCCTTTAAAACATAGTTTCTTCAGTATTAATAACTCTGTGAGAGTGCAAACTTCCCAGCATGTTAGCATGGTGTCAAAATAAAGATGGAATATCAAAACGTGGTATTATTTTCATTGCAGAGCTACGCCCGATAACTTATAGGTAAGGCCAGTGACTTTTTGCGTAAACAATTGGAGCACACAGTAGATTTCAATACTATATACACATCTCAGCTGTTGTTACACCTCCTTTGGCCGCTGGTGCCGTGTCCGTCTTTGACCAAGCCACTCAGGACTAAGTAACTCCGACACTGAACCTTCGTGATTCGTGCGCAAGCGACTAAAACCGGCAAGAAACTTTTTTTTAGCCAATCAAAGAAGCTGGACGACCCTACAATGCTTTGGACTGTATCTTGTCTCGAAATTGTGTTCACAAACTATCACTACCTCTAATGATAGATTAATATTCTTAGGTACTCGTCCAACAAAAATGTGTTCATCCGTTTTATCAGATGAAAAAAAAAACATCATAGGCAATTAAAAAATTATCCAAATATTCTCACGGTTTTATAATGCTCTTATCTTACATTCCGTACGACATATTTGACTGTGAAGTAAGAACCACTTCCATAATCCTCGGACACGTACCTTACGAAGTGCAGTCAGTTTGTACCACACAGCAGACACGCTTGGGACGGAACAAGTCTGCGATCTGCGGGTCCTACAGCATCCCTTTCACAACCTGCAAAAGTAAACAATCATTATTAACTAGCTTTACTCTTTCAGGCACAGATCAGTATGTTTACTTTTAAGCGTTGCTAAGAACACATTTTTTTGTTAGAACCTGTGCTAGTATCAGCATAACTATGGCACCCGATTTTCACTGAAAGAGTTTAGCTCCAGCTATATTTAAACACCCTGCTGTCTCCTAGAAGTTTTCCTTCGCTTCTTGGCCGTTTGTCTTTGTGAGAAGACGTAAGTACGTAGTCAGCCAAGTACGTAAGTGTACTTGGCTGACTAACCACAATAAAATTACTCCTGTTACGCACATCTCTGATTCACGGACGGACACACAAGATGCTTAACAAGTAAGTAATCCAATCACGATAATGGCAATTAGTGAAAGTGTCTTGAAATACAACAAGCCCTGACGTATTTTCGCGAAAATCGGATGCGCGACTTGTTAAGGATACAATATGTGTAGAGAACTTAAAAAGTCGCGAGTTCAATGACCCGTAGTCTATTTCTCCATTATCGTATGCAAAATCACGTAAATGACAATGTTAATTGGTTACGTCTTGTATTAGCGGAAGACGGTGACTGGGTCTGCATTTTATCGTGTGTTTATTATTGGCTCAGGAATTTTCAAGAGGTGTAAACTAACGGGTGGGCCAATAGCATACGCAATACAAACGTGTGAAGTTTTGAATTCTAGCTTGTCCGGAAATGAAACCGCGAATTTTTCAGGTATCTAAATATGTGTATTAACAATTTTTTTTTCCGTGTAAATATTTCCGCGAAGGTTAGACTTCAATGTCTTATAGCACACGTGGACTTTTCCTTTGGTTATTGGCCTCGTGTCTTTGTCGGGAGACAGTTTCTTACTTGCCTGGGCCAATCAGAACTACGTAACTCTGACACTGAGTGTCCGTGATTCGCAGGCAGATACCTGCAATGCGCGACAGTCAGCATCGTCCAATCACGGAAGTTGATCTGTACTGCAAGTAGTCCCGGAATATTTTCATGAAAAACAGGCGGCCCTCAATATGTATCTCTCCCTTGGCTGCATGCATGCGCAATCGTGGACACGCTGCACTGTCCTCACATTTATGGCGCGTGCTGTACACAACACCAGATATCTTGATGGTCGATGTCACTTCACAGAACAGGCAAGAATACAGCAGTGAAACGGCACAGCGGTTCTCTTGATGTTGACGTGCTCTCTCGCCGATTGGCTGCGCGAGACTGCGGAACGAATATCTCACCTGATTGGCTACTTGCATTCTGAGGAAGGTTTACTATTGGCTGGGTTGTCAGCTGCCAAGGAACATACCAGGCCACGGGGTATAAAACGCCGCTTGTAGTGCGAATGCCAGCCGCACACTGGCCAGCAAAATGGCGTTACCGGCCAGCAACACGTCGGAACGCCGTTCGCCAATCGGCGCCTCATTAACTACTCACCAGCCTGCAGCCCAGCCAATAGAGAACCTTCCACAGCATGCAGTAGCCAATCAGATTCTCGTGTAGCCAGTCAGAGAACATGCACTCCCACTTCAAAAGGAACGCCAAGCCATTTCGTACCTAAACACTTATATACTCTGTGCCTTTACCAAACACACACACAATAAAGTACATTAAGAAAGGGTGCAGTGGTGTCGAAACGCCGTCCTGTCATTACTGTCTAACAATTTTTAATGATGTCTAAGCATTACTCATTTTTAGAGACCTGAAAAATTCGCGTGTTCAATAACCTGCATGCTAGACTCTACAGTCGTGTGTACAAATATGCCGATATCAACTGCGCATTGCTGGTCTGCTATCGCGATGGAAGGCAGCAATTGGACACCGTTCTCCAGGAGGTGTCAAACGCCGTGTGGACCAATGGCTAAATTTATATTAACGGTCGTGTTTTGAATTTTAGCTTGTCCTAACATGAATCCGCGAATTTTTCAGGTCTCTACTCATTTCCATAAAATAGGGACAGTAAAATGTCGTGTTTTAAACGGCCTGTAGGATAGAATATACAGTACTGTGTATTTTTGAGCTTCAGCCTTCTATTTATTGGATGGTGCCTGAGTGTGTAAGCCAGTTACATCTCGGATCAGGTGGCACGGGATTCTGTCCTTTTTTTCATTGCAGTTCTGTTACCGGCTCAGAGTTCACCTGGACGTGTCAAATAATCTGTGATCTTATTGCCAGAGTCCGGAAAAATTCGCGAGTTCAATGACCTGCAGGCTAGACTCTACAGTCTTATGTACACATATGCCGATATCAACTGCACATTGGTTGTCTGCCGTCACAGTGGAAGGCGGCGATTGGGCCAGCGTTCTCCAGGAGGTGTCAAACCCCGTGTGCACCGATAGCTAAATTTATATCAACACACGTGTTTCGAATTATAGCATGTCTTAAAATGAGTTAGCGAATATTTCATGTCTCTAC
The DNA here is from genome assembly GCA_002778355.1 of Clitarchus hookeri. NCBI lineage: Eukaryota > Metazoa > Arthropoda > Insecta > Phasmatodea > Phasmatidae > Clitarchus > Clitarchus hookeri. The sequence goes on along the minus strand of NQII01002822.1, from coordinate 419,087 downwards.
TTATTGCAAATGATAGAAATGTGTTTGTGTTTGAATTCTAGATTGTCCGAAAATGGATTTGCGAAATTTTCCATTCCCTACAAATCAATAATTATTCTTTTCAGTAATGAAAATAGAACCACAACGACCGATTATTTTTGGTTTTGGTGGAATATACTCTTTCATTAGAAATAAGGAAACATTATTTTACACAGAGGCAAGATGAATTTAAATATATTAAAATATTCGCATGACGAACTTCAGTCATGACACTATTTGCAATATAAATTAAACTCAAATCTATCGTTCTTTGAAATGTTGGCAATATTGTTGCACAACCCTCAGACCTACACCTCCATCCTGCTCTCTGTTCCAGCTTTCGTCTGCGTAAGTACATTGTCGAGATTATGTTTTTTTTTTTTTTGTTGCTAATTTCTTTAGTTATTAAATTTAAGTACGTTATATTTCGTAAGAGAACAGAAATTCAGTATATTTGTCTATTTATTTAATTAAACTTAGTACGGGAACACGANCCCCCCAAATACATCCACCCCAAACCACCACCCCCTACCAACTGCCATCAAGGGTGAAGCATTCCAAGACTCGTAACTTTAAGACTACACCCTTTACATAAGTATCAAAAAATGTACGTCTTGCAGAATCTGAAACCAAAAATGAATGTTTGAATCTATCTCGTGGAAGAGATCCACGCTTTATTGGAGCTCCAGAGACAGTGAGCAGGACTGAAGCCATCGCGCAGGGGGGTAGGAGAAATCGATAATAACAGGAGGAGGGGGCGTGATATGCGGAGAGTTGTGGGGGCGGGAGGCAGCTAACGAAGGACACTTGAGGCGGCAGTCGGGACGAGGCAGGACCTGGGGGAGAGTAAACAAAATGGGGAACAATTGCCGGCGAAGGAGATCAAAGGCCGTGACTCCCGCCCTAAAAGGGCACACCGGGGCAATTTGACTCCTCGACGACACAAAAAGTACCTTCAAGCGAACGTTGCAGACGAGACGCGACTTTTATCTAACGAACAACGGATCCGAGACTCCTGTTTCCAACTTCGTAAAACTTTTTTTTTTTCAGTGGCGATTGGCGGAGTGTTGCAAGGTAAGCTGGTGCTTGCTCAGTGCTGTACACACTCGGCACACGCTGCAGGAACCAGTAACCAGAGTGGAGCCGGGAGAAGCTGAATGTACTGCGGCCACTCCCGAGAGAGCGGCGAGGCACACATCAGATAACTAATGTATAGATACCTGACAAATTCGTGAGTTCAATGACTTGTAGGCTATTATCCATTGTCGTATGTAAAATCTTGCAAATATCACTGTTGATTGGTTGCTTGTTGTATTAGCGGAAGATGGTGATTTGGTCTGCGTTTTATTGCGTGTTTGTTATTGGATCAGAGTTGTCCAGGAGGTGTAGCTAATGGGTGGGCCAATAGAATACGCAATACAAACGTACGAGGTTTTGAATTCTAGCTTGTCCCGAAATGAAACCGCGAATTTTTCAGGTCTCTGCTACTGTGACATCAACTGCACTACTGCGTTTTAGTGAGCGATGTGAAAAACTAGCAAACGATTGGATATAGCTCAGAGCGAAACACAGCTTTTACCTTGCGACAGTTCACCACGCGCCTCTGCTTCTTTGCGGTAATTAGGTTTAAATTCTTAACGCAGACATTAACTTTACATTTCAGGAGGCCGCGGTGGACTAGTGGTTAGACTACTCGCCTCCCACAATGGCCAATCTGGTTCGATTTCCGGCGGGGTCGCCCCTGATTTTTCTCATGTGGAACGATGCCGCTGGTCGGCGTGTTTTTTCGTGGATATCACGGCCCCCCCCCCCGGGCCAAAACCATTAAATTTTACTTATATTTTATATATCAATTATATTTTTCAATTTATAACTAATGCAAATTACGACAGTGATAAATTACGTTCATTGGTAATACCTAGGGCCAGTGACTTTTTTTCGTAAAAATCGGAGCACACAGTAGACTTCAATACTATATACACACCACAGGTTGTTATACCTCCATTGGCTGCTGGTGCCCTGTCCGTCTTTGACCAAGCCACTCAGGACTAAGTAACTCCGACACTGAACCTTCGTGATTCGTGCGCAAACGGTTAACATGGGCCAGAACATCTTTTAGCCAATCAAAGAAGCTGGACGACCCTACAGTGATTCGGAGTGTATCTTGTCACGGAATCATTTCGCAAAATATCACTGCCCCTAGTAATACCTAGTAAGAAATAGTTCTTATGTAAAATATCATTACATTGAGTGCGCACGAATGCAGTGCTTTTTCCCTCTGGTGTAATTTTCTAAATTTTGTTTAAACGAGGTGGAGGAATATCCTGGAAATATAACTCAATCAGGGCTTCAGAAAAGTTGGAAGTAGCCGTGAATGTAGTATAACTATGGCCACCTGTTATTCGCAAAACGATTTGCGCGCAGGCTAGACTTCAATGTACTAAAGGCACACTAGTAGCTTTTCGTTGTCTATCGGTCACGTGCCTTTGTGGGGAGAGAGGTTTTTTACCTAACAGGGCCAATCACATTAAAGTACGTAATCACAATAAAGTAACTCCAGGATATTACTCCGCCTCGTGCAAACAAAGTCATACTGAGCCTAGAAAATTACGCCAAAGAGATAGCGCACCGCATTCGTTCGCACTCAGATTAATAATATTTTGCATCAGAACTACGTATCTATTACAAGATTTTACCAGCGAAACTATTTTCTCTCTGATTTCATTCATATAAGTTTATCAATAAAATACAAGTAAAATTTCAACTAAACAGAAAAATCGTTATATTTTTATATTGATACAAGTGTAAAAAAAGGATGCGATACACAACATATTTAGGAGAAAAACTACGTAGGGAATGAATGACACAATCAAGACTTGTGCCAGTTATGTATCTGGAAATGCCTGTCCAGAGGAGAACCCGTGTAAAACACGCTGTTAGCTGCGATGACTTCAAGTGAGCCCGTGTGAAACGCGCCATCAGCTGCAATAATTTCCAGTGACTCTCTGAAATTAGCGAACGACAAAGTTCGTGTGGGTGAAAGTAGCCGTGAAAGGGACTGCGTTGTGGAGATCCGACAAAAAACTCGCTGCTACCGCACGAACAACGGGAGCAAAGCGGAGCTCGATGAAACACAGAGAGGCGACGTGATTGTAGGGCGGAATGGAAGGAAAATTCCGTGCCTTTGAGTGTGGTCTGCTTGAGTGGGGCGCACAAACAATAAGGACGATATTGGCCAGGCGAATCTCAAGCATTGTCGCCTCCAAGAGCATTTTGTATGCAGTATTTTCGTCGCCACAGCAGAATCATGTTGTTTGTAAAGAGAAAATTCCGAACTAAAGTTTCGTACAAAAACGACCTACTGGAAAGTCGCGTAAAATAAATAGCCACAAATATTCGACTTTAACTTGTTTTTCCTTTTGTGGCTGGAGGATCAAAATTTTGACTCATCTAGTTTTTTTTCAGACCAATTACAAACACGTTTTGTTAAAGAGTACGAAAATCCGCAATTATACAATGAAATTGGATAGTAACTTCATAAATGCACAGTAGTAAATAAGGATAGAAAACTGTCGGACATGTGTACATTACGTTGAATCCTAGCAAACAATCAACTTTTCCCGTAATAAACAATATTCACTTTTTATTTTGCCTTCAAGAAAAGTGAACATATATTTTTCAATATATTGTTGCAACAATAATGTTGCTATAATGTGTAATAACTTCAAAACTGCATTCCTTAGTCATAAGACGGGTGCACGTGTTTAATAAATAATTTTCTGTATAAATTGTTTTGTATTTGTAAAAGGAATTAATCTTTAGAAAAGAGTTGCCGAATACATTTATGTAACTCTATAAATAAATTAGAGTAACTTTCATAAAACATTAATGGGGAATGTGTTAAACAAATGTTGAAATTTAACAGCCAAGAGTCGAAGTGTCGCAGTCTTCAAAGTTACCATAAATGTTGAGCTACAGAAACAATTTAGTGTATTTTATAAAATAAAGTGTTGTAACTGTTGCGGAGATACAAAAAAAATATTTGGCAAATAGTTTAGCTCATTAATTGTAGTAAATAAAGACATTCTACCCACTAGATACCTTGCGATGCTGGTAGTCGCCCTATCTCACTCGCTCCCTCTCTCTCAGTCTACAACACAACTCAAACGCAGGTTGTGCCTGTAAATTCCTGGACCGCCATTTCGCTATTTTTTTCCCGTGCAAGTCTCCTCTCAACTCGTGCTCCGGAGTTCCTCCCATTTACAGAAGCGTGTGAGAATATCTTCAAAATATCTCGCAGCCATGTACTCTCCGAAGGCAACTTCTCCGTAAGCGCTACTGAATTAATGTCCGGGAAGAAAGTTAAAGTGCCTTCAACCTTCGGTGAAAGACTAAATCCCGAATCTCGCCCAAGAAAGTTAAAAGTCCCAGCAAACACATTAACTTATGTAGTCTCACGCATGGCACAAGCCGTCTGTTGTCAAGGCGATGTCTTGGTGCTGTCTTCCGCCGACATTGCACCGGCACTGGACCGGCGATGTTTGACTTGCAAGATTGTTTTTTTTTAACCTACTCTAAAACAAAGTGTTATATGAGCCCGCGGTAGGGACGGGAGTTAGGTGCGTCTCAGGGCTAAGCCCCATACGCCTACAAGGGAAGGAAATCATGCAAGGAGACATGCATCACGGCAGAGAGGGATTGGGCTGCCATGGCCAGATTTTGACCATGAAAACCTTCCTAAGTGTACTTATAGCTAAACTACTGTAACTAAGAAGATAAAGGAAAAAACCGGCATAGTCGCCGTAAAAAACCTTTTCGACAGGAAAGAATTAAAAAAAAAAAAATTGTTGCTGCGTTTACAGAATTATTAGAAAATACTAGAGGAGACAGTTGGGTGGAAACCATGCTCTTTATTAGTAGATAGGGAAAAAACTGGTAGAGAGAGGGCTGGTCTTATTTCTGTACTTGGCACTGGCTTTTAACCAGAGTGATGTTTGCTCATCAGTGTGGTGGGGGGAGTGGTGCAATTGGGCGGCTCCCCCCATCCCCCTGATTGGCAAGGCGCTCATGCACCAGCCTATATACTCGTCCGCGTCACTATCCTCGCGACCCGCGCGACTATACAAGCACCGCCCAGTCAGAGAGCATCGAGAACACTCTACTATGCATTGCATCACATTCCGTCATCGGTAGCAAACCACAATGCATTACAGGAATGACGTAAGCAACAACCAATAACGTTCAAATTAACAAGGGCTTCTCGTGGCAAGGAAGCAAAACGCCTGGGCTTCTTCAGGCGACAATCCGCGCGGCGGTCCCGTTCTGCTAGTAGCGGAGCGTTCAGGCGCAGCACCAACCCGATCGCATTTCTTTGTTCGGCAATACAGGAGCCAAGGCGTTAATTCCACTTCTCGCAGCCCAGTTCACAGGCTGTGAACGCAAGAAACACATATCCAAGTATGCCAGATGAAGGTCTTATTATGCCTGAGAACAGGGAAACCTGAAGTGTTGCAGACAGAAATAAAAATAACAAATGTGACGAGAACACTCATGTCACACAATTTTGAAACTTTGCGAATTTCGTAAATGAAAATGTAATTTTTAGACAAGAATATGTACACCTAAGTTCCCTTTAAAAACTTACATATCTTAAGTATTTTCAGATATGCTTAATATTCCACAATCTTTACCTTGCTCTTGCTATTCCTTACCAATCACAGTTATGCACAGCATCCATTTTTATGGGCCTCGGTGGTGAAGTGGTCAGACTACTCGCCTCCGGTCTAAGCGAACCAGGTTTGATTCCCGATGGGGCCGCTCCCGGATTTTAGCATGAGGGAATCGTGCGGGACGATGTTTTCCAGGGGGTCTCCCGTTTCCCTTGCCCTTACATTCCAGCGTTGCTCCATACCCACGTCGCTTTCAAGATCTTGATGTTAAGGGCCATCCAGATCTCTCCACTGCTTTTCAATCAATTTTTTACTTTTATTCACCCGACGAGTAGCTCAGTTAAAGTAATTATTAGCAAATTTCTGCTCTAATTATTTATATATTTTTTTACTTAGTTATTATTTACTACTACCCTACTGTTCTATTATCGAGTGTGTACTTACTTGCAGATAAATGGTAAATTATCAGTTCCGTTACTGGTGTGCACAAATTGTTAACGTTGGAATTTCAAATATAACAATGGCGTGTGGGGAGTGCACCCAGGGCAACGCGACACCCTCCAAGTGACGGTCTTTCCAGCTGGGACCCGTAGGTGACCGTCATCCCGGGGCATGACAGAAATGAGACCCTGGAATGGAGCGGCGCTGGAATGCAAGGGCGGGGGAAACGGGAGTACCCCGAGAAAACCCGCCGGCAAGCGGCATCGTCCAGCACGATTCCCACATGCGAAAATCCGGGAGCGAACCCGCCGGGGATCGAGCTCGGATCGCCGTGGAGGGAGGCGAGCGCCCTGGACACTGCGCCACCGCTGCCCCTGGAATTTCACAATCATTAAGGTGTCCGCTGCACACAGCAAACCCCACTGCCAAACCCCGCAGAGGGATAACCAAGTGGAAAGTACTAAACGTTGATGTACAATGTCGCACCTAAGCTATTAGATTCCTTTGGTTGGTTTTCAATACCAACTTTAAAAAGCGCAATGGAGGTTAAGCACTCGCTCAGAATAGAATGAGTTTTATAATATTTCATATTGAATTTCGGAAATTAATTTTGTTACACTATCACATCTCCGTAATTTTTTGTTGTGGATAGCAAAAAATGGGGGGTGGGCTATAACTGGAGTTACTGACGCGTGTAAAATACTAGCGACGTGGTAAATCTTCAGTAACTGACACAGCCATACTATTCAATATACTACTACCGTTTAATTTTATAAGTTTTTTTTTGTACCGCAGTCTACCCAGTATCTTGAAACTTTTGAAAATCGGTAAAAAAAAAATACATATAAAAATTTATGTCCCGACACTTTCGCTGGAAACTTTGCATCGTGTTGTTACGAGGGAAAGCAGGCACACTAATTAGCGTCATCTCGCCTATATTTCTTTATTATCGTCCTCCGCTGTGTTCCAGCGGATTAAGTTAGAAGACTTCGGCCTCGAGGGGCTGACGCAAAGTTCTGAAACTCCTGTTTATGTATACGATGATGCATAGATTCAGGTTCTAGAAAATCGAGACTCAACACTACGTGGCCAATGAACGTGATTCCTTTAACACTTCGCACCCCACACACACATTTATTGGCATTCGAGGAAAACTGCGTTTTCACACTTATGTCCGCCACTATAGATACAACATTTATATTGGACTCTGCTTTCCCACTTGCCACGATCCCATTAGCAGGGACATGAAAAATACGCGTTATTTTCTGGCACCCACGCTAGAACTCACCATCCTATACATAATCAAGACAGCACCATTTGCGTATTGGCTTCTGCAGCAGTGATGACTAGGGACCTGAGAAATTCGCGAGTTAGATGACCTGTAGGTTATACTCCATTGTCGTATGTAAAATCACGCAAATGTTAATGTTATTTGGTTGCGTGTTGCATTGGCGCGAGACGGTGACTAAGTCTGCATTTTATTGTGTGTTTATTATCTGCTCAGAGTTGTTCAAGAGGTGTAAACTAACGTGTAGGCCAATAGCATACGCAATACAAATATACGAGGTTTTGAATTCTAGCTTGTCCCGAAATGAAAATGCGAATTTTTCAGGTCTCTAGTGATGAGAAATTTTTTACCTTTTGACTTGATAAGACGTGTCTGGGTCAGCTTTTCGTTAGTTTGGTCCAAAACCATCCAGGGCGTGCCCGAACCAACTGCAGTCCAATCACAAACACAGTACAAAATCACAAGTGTTTGAAGTCTAGTCTGCCCTGAAATAATAACGCGAATTTTGTACGTCTTTACTTATTGGTTCCTTCAAGTTTTCACACACTTATTACACTGAATGAAATTTATTACTGGATAGCTGCGAGCCAATTGGCTTGTCGAATTGATTGTCCTCCAATAACGTATACTTTCATATGTACTTTACGAAGCTCTGTGCGTAATGATTTTGCCTTGGAGTAACTTATTCGTAAACCGTGCTATTGTTCTACGTTACAAATGTTTCATACCGTTAATAACTAAATACAACGTCCAAAGGCTTAAAGGTTGAGACCTGCAGAATTCGTGTTATTATTTGGTGGTAGACTAAACTTCAAGATGATGTATGTTGTATTGACTGTTGCCATTGGCAGACAATTTGTGCGGCTCGTCACAAGGACACGTTGAACCAATAGGACATGCTCAAATGTTCAGCAACTAATCTCCAGCGAAGCGGTCACGCGGGTAAATGAGGTCGTGTGATCGCCAGCAACCAATGAAATCACAAGGAAGTAAAGCCTAGCCTGTTACCAAATAATAAAGCGAATTTTGCATATCTCTATTTATTGGTAGAATCCTGAAAATTTCGTGGTTTCATTTTGGGACAAGCTAGAATTCAAAACCTCGTACGTTTGTATTGCTTACTATATTGGCCCACACGTTAGTTTACACCTCCTGGACAACTCTGAGCCAATAACAAACACAGAATAAAATGAAGACCGAATCACCGTCTTCCGCTAATACAACAAGCAACCAATGAAAAGTGATATTTGCATTATTTTACATACGACAATGGAGAATATCCTACATGTCATTGAACTCGCGAATTTTTCAGGTCTCTACTTATTGGTTGTGATAAAGGAACAGGTAATTTTCACTTAAGAACAGCACACGTCAATAATTTCCATATTCGCCACACCAGAAACCATAAACTAACCCCTTAACATATTATCGCGAGTACGCTTGTTCACGTTTGACACGTTGCAGAGTAGGTGAGATCAGGATCGGTGTCGTACAGGTCCGGAAGGGCAATGCTATTGGTTACTGCTGACACACAAACTATTTTATGATTGGTTATTTCATGTGCAATGGATAGGGCCAGTGACTTTTCGCGTAAAAATCGGAGCACACAGTAGACTTCAATAACTATACACACACCTCAGCTGTTGTTATACCTCCATTGGCTGCTGGTGCCGTGTCCGTCTTTGACCAAGCCACTCAGGACTAAGTAACCCCGACACTGAACCTTCGTGATTCGTGCGCAAACGGTTAACACGGGTGAGAACATTTTTTAGCCAATCAAAGAAGCTGGACGATCCTACAGTGCTTTGGAGTGTATCTTGTCTCTAAATATTTTCGCGAAATATCACTGCCCCTAGCAAAGGATCTACTGAAGCTCTTCCCATAGATTCCAAAATATCAGGTATAGTTAGGCGTTTGTAAGCACTTCCCACGCCAAAAAAGTCTTCTTTTGCAACACCTGAAAGGAATCAAAATTAACGTGTGCGTTAAGGGGCTAATATGGGGATGAGAGGGTTCAAATGCCCAATGTTTCAGCCGCTAATCATACATATTGGGTGCTCTACAATCGTGTTCCCAGCTACGTAGCGGGACTTGGCTGGCCTTAGCCTCGAAACCGAGGGCTTGGTCTACTTTCCTCGGCCAGCTGCGACCGCACATTCCTGCCAGGGGCACCCACGTGCGAGGTTTGCAGCGCAGCGGCTATAACGGCTTTGCATGGCCGGAACCCCGTTCATCTTTGTTACGCGCTAACCGGACGCGCTCGTGCAACGCCATAACTCACGCTTACCGAAAACCAAGCCCGGGTTCTGCATTCAGATCGGACGAGCGAACGTAAAAATTAGCGAAAGAGGACACGGGTCACGCAAACATATTATATTTAGGGGCAGTTATATTTCGCGAAAAAATTTAGAGACAAGATAGAGTCCAAAGCACTGTAGGATCGTCCAGCTTCTTTGATTGGCTAAAAAATGTTCTCACCCGTGTTAACCGTTTGCGCACGAATCACGAAGGTTCAGTGTCGGGGTTACTTAGTCCTGAGTGGCTTAGTCAAAGACGGACACGGCACCAGCAGCCAATGGAGGTATAACAACAGCTGAGGTGTGTATATAGTATTGAAGTCTACTGTGTGCTCCGATTTTCACGCGAAAAGTCACTGGACCGAGTTAAAGTCTATTCGCGGTGTCTTCTTGTAGTTATACAGTGAGCGAAGTGGCAAAGTGGTCTAACTTTGGACTCGCGTTTGGGACGCCTTGGATTCGAACCCGGGTCCGGCCAGTCTCAGTTATGTTCTCCGTGGTTTCCCGAAATCTATTTTCAGGCGAATGCTGGAATAGTTCCTTACTACAGTGCAGATCTTACTTCCGTGAGCATACAGCTAATCGTTTGAAACGCAAAATCTTCTCATCCCTTTCGACCAGCAATGAACGGAGCACTATTAAACAATATCACTAGAGACCTGAATAATGCTCGTGTTCAATGACCTGCAGGCTAGACGTCGTAGTCTGATTATACACTCATGCAGTTATCAACTTCTCATTGGTTGCTTGCTGTGGCATACAAGGCGGTTATTGGACCTGCAATATATTGAATGATTAGTATTTGCTCGTTTATATCCAGGAGATGTCAAACAACGCTTCGGCAAATTGCCAAAATAGCATGAACGTACAACTTTGTGAATTCCAGTTTGTCACGAAATGAACCCGCAATTTTTCAGGTCTCTAATTATCACAGTTGTAACAACCCCACAGCTTCGTTGCTGACATAGGGCATTGAAAACTTGTTGAAAAGGCACACTTGTTTTACTCTCGCGTACAGCATCTCAGACATTTTGAGAGGCAATATTCTTACACCCAAAGTGAGTTATGACTTGACTGTGAAAAGGATGTTTATTGTGAGTTTTTTGACCGCTCGCCTCAAACCAGGGCAAACCAGGTTCGATTCCAGATTTTCGTACTTGGTAATCCTGCCGTACGATGCAGCTGGTCGGCGGGTTTTCTCGGTGATCTCCCGTTTCCCGCCTTTGCATTCCGGCTGTGCTCCATATTCAACTCGCTCCATCTTCATCGGCTGTGAAGACCCCGATGTAAAGAGTCGCCCAAACCTTTCTACGACACTTGTTTTTGACGCACAAAAATGATTGTTATGTGCGGGAAGTATACTTCCTTGACCTGAGAAAGAGTTCAAGTTTTTTAAAATAGTTGCACTGTTAGGGTCTTTTTAAATTTTTAGGTGTTAAGGGACGTATGATAATACATTTTTATTAGTTTATTTACGAATTTTATTCCATGTGGCGAGGTAAAAGCGGCATCGCCTTATCTTCCATTTAACAACAGGAAGGAAAAATACTGTACTTTGGGACACCTGCGTTTCGGAAAAAAATTGTTGCACAATTTAGATTTCAATAACCCACGGGTATATCAGCAGTTTTTGCTTATTGGTCATGTGTCTGTGCGAGGAATCATTTCTTACTTGACTGGCCAATAAAAATTACTACGCTCTTGTAGTACGCGTCTGTGATTCGCGAGCAAACACCTAAGACGTGTAACGCGGAAATCATCCACCCAAAAAAAGTGGATCTCAGCTGAAGTTTTATAAACTACTACTGGTCGTGAAAGCTTTTCATGAAATCCGGGTATCCTTGAACTATACATAGGGGCAGTGATATTTCGTGAAAAGACTTCGAGACAATATACATTCCAAAGCACTGTAGGGTCGTCCAGCTTCTTTGATTGGCTAAAAAATGTTCTGGCCCGTGTTAACCATCTGCGCACGAATCACGTAGGTTCAGTGTCAGAGTTACTTATTCCTGGGTGGCTTGGTCAAAGACGGACATGGCACCATCAGTCAATGGCGGTATAACAACAGCTGAGGTGTGTATATAGTTTTGAAGTATACTGTGTGCTCCGATTTTTATTCGAAAAGTCACTGACCCGAACTATACATAATCAAACAACAGAACAGAAATATAAATGTTAGACTGAATTAAAATTACGAAACGTACAAACTGAAAAAGGCGAAATATTCACATGATGTAGTCAATAGAGTTACACAAGCTGTATGCGATGCCGGAGGGATGTGGTGTGAATGTGAGACGAAGGGAAGAGAGAGAGAGAGAGAGAGAGAGACGGACCGATAGGTAGTGTAGTAGCTACGATGAGTCTGTATTGGCCAGGCGTGTGTTACAGCGAGGTTGCTGTGTCTCGGGGTATCTCGGCCGGGTTGTTATCCAACTCGCAGATTGCCTGCATACCGCACAGCTCGTTGAGTTCCGAAACACGGCGTGTGTCTGTATGTGCATTCCCAGAAGCACATAGTGCGCCTGGTGGCAGACTAGAGTGTACACTTCTCGTCAACCTCGCCGCTTCTCTCGACTATGATATGCAGCCAACATTTACATACGTGGAAATATTCATCCCGAATTGAAGTCATCCACTATATCGGGTTCTTTCATTTCCTGCTGATTCCAGTTTGTGTGAAGTAAAGTTTTAAATAAATAAGGGGTGGCGGTGGCTAAGCGGTTAGACTGCTGGGCTCCCACAAAGGCTAACAGGGTTCAATCCCCGGCGGGGTCACTCCCGGATTTTTGCAAGTGGGAATCGCGCAGGACGATGCCGCTGGTTGGCGGATTTTCCCGGGGATACACCGTTTGCCCCACCCTTGCATTCCGGCGTTGCCCCACTGTCACCTCATTTCACCCACATCGGCTATCAAGACCTCGTTGTTAAGACCCGCCCAAATCTCTCAACTCAACATTTAAAAAAAAGCTACTACAGAAGTTTAGACATTTGTTTTACTGTGCGGTACAGTATTTACTGAAATATTTTTAGAGAAAATCGGGTGTCCCCAACAATAAGTTATCGCGGGATAAGTAAACCGATTACTAGGTTTGAACTTAATGTGTTCTTTCATTATTGGTTGTCGTGTGCGTATGAAGCTTCTTTCCCATTCCTTAGGGGCAATGACAATTCTGAAACTTTAAGACTGAATCTTTATGATTGGCTCGCAAAGTGCCAAGGCGAGTAAACACTTCAAAATACTATCATAAAAGTACCAAGAAGCTACAGTGTTTTGGAAGTACTTTGACAAAAAAATTTTTTTCGCGATTCTCCAATTTCTTTAAATACAAGATCTCATTCAACCGTGTCACTACTTTAAGTTAACGAAGACGTGGAACCCCTGTACACAGGCAACACGCAATACAGTGGAGGGGCCCGAGTGTAAGCTATTCACGGTAAAGTGAGCACTTTTAGAAGCCCTCTCATTTGGAATAATAGTCAATAAGAATTCTTTATTGTAGCCTTAAACGTTATAAATCGAGTCACGTGAAATGCATGCACTGTGTTTATTACTTATATAGCAATATGTGTTTTAAGAAGTAGTAGATATATAAAGATGGCTGACAGGAGAAAAGTATCTAGAGCCTCGAAAGTGTTCACTTGACCGTGAACGGCCTATAGCATAAGGCGAGGCGCGTGAGGCGTTGTGTCCGTGCGACGTCCGTATCTCACCACTCGCAGCATCTTCTCATCCGTCACGCAGGAGGCAGTTTAGTGGCGGCCTGAAGTAACACAGTAACTCGGGAGGACTGGCTCTGGGGAGTCATCACAGCTGCCTTGTAGCAGGGCCGCCCACACCAAGCAACTGTAACCGTTCAGGGAGAGAAGCCCGCGCTCGCTACGCTGGCCATTCCACGGCTCTCGTGAACATTAAGGACCCCGTCTACTTGCATCAACATACATAGCGCAACACCTTCAGTCGCACAGTCACCCTTCAAAAACGTGTTCTGTAAACTTTGGCAGCCGTCTGCTTGCGAATAGCGTCTCAGAAAATGTCGATGGCGTGGTATTAGTTCCCTTTCTCTATTTTCGTCTGTAATGCGTATTTTCGTACAGAGAAAAAAAAAGGGGGGGGGCCTTACGCGAATGTTTCGCAACCGAAACTTGTTGTACTCGCTGCTTAACACGGTGCAGGGACATGCATCACACAATAATACAAGCTGACCACTGAATGTTTTGTAGAGGAGAGTCGAGTTGAGAATGACTGCACGCCAGTTTATTCACGACCTGACGTTCGATGCGCGCATATAGATCGCCCTTACAGCTTTCACACTTGTAGACTTCGGATACGCGGCCTTAACGGGACTCCCTAGTATAATGTTGCATGTAAAATCAGTTTTTTGCGAGTAGAGTCGATTCGCGGTTCCTTCGCACGTTTCGTATCAAACATTTGAAAAAAAATCACCCGATGTTGGATGGGTTTGGTTATTTCCTCAATATGTTGTGTACCACAAGCGTTTTTTTTTGTTCTGCTAACATAAAAGTACCTTATTTTTAGTTAAATTAAAATAATATTTACATTGTATTTATAAGTTATAATATTTCATTTATAAACAATATGAATAAAAGCAGTGAAAAATAGTGTGTGTTGGTAACGCCTAGTAAGAAATAGTTCTCGTGTAAAATAGTATTATATTAAGTGCGCACGAGTGCGGTGCGTTGCCCCTTTGGTGTTAATTTCAAAGCTTTGTTTGCACGAGGCGGAGGAATATCCTGGAAGTAGAACTCGAGCAGGGCTTCAGAGAAGTGTGAAGTAACCGTGAATGGACTACATACGCGTATCTCAGTAAATACAAAGTCTGATAATACGATTTATTTCCGATAAAGGTAATACAAATTTTCTACGGCCGCAACATTTCACTTCCATCATATTGAACGTATTGAAAAAGGAACAAATATTAAAAAATGTTCAAACAGCATAGTCATAGGTTATATACGTGACGTTTTAAAACAAGCGTGGCGACCACCGCAAGTACGCAAATTCACCCAAAAAGTAAACAACTTCCTGTACTTGGAAAGTACAGACGCTGTGTACTCTACTAGGAATTGGTATGGCGCTGCACAACCAGTTTCCGTGTCCCAAAATGGAACTGCTTTACTGTCAACACTAGCAAATACGATGTGTATTGGATTTGAGGTTAGAACACTGTTTAGTAAATAAGCTTTGAAATGTACTTCCTCTATTTAGTTTGTAATGCAGCTTGGTTAAATTAAAATCGGTATAAGTACTTTATTCATATAGAAAAATTTGCCGTTTGAAAATTTATATATAAACAAAAACGTTCATCACTGCCTGCTTCCCATGTTACACTGACATTCATGTTTGTTTCGAGTACATCATGCGCAGTACTGCATGCGCAGGAGTTGAAGGATTGGTCTACATGATCTGTAGTCTATGATTCATGCCTGGCAATGTGACGTGGGTATTTATTGATCCATAGATAGGGGAAACGATATTTCGCGAAAAGATTTCGAGACAAGATACAGTCCGAAGCACTGTAGGGTCGTTCAGCTTCTTTGGTTGGCTAAGAAATGTTCTGGCCCGTGTTAACCGTTTGCGCACGAATCACGAAGGCTCGGTGTCGGAGTTACGTAATCCTGAGTGGCTTGGTCAAATGCGGAAATGACACGAGTAACCAATAGAGTTATGACAACAGCCGAGATGTACATACAGTATTGAAGTCTACTGTGTGCTCCGATTTTTTTCGCGAAAAATCAGCGGTCCTAGTAATATGGCACCACTGCTGGAGACGTGGAAATATCGCGAATTCGTTCGAGGACAAGCTAAACTTCAAACACGTTCACATTTTGACATGTTTCCAATTGGAGCGCAGTTTGTTGGTCACGCCCTGGACGAACAAGAGCCAATCACTAATCAGCAAGGAAAACGCAACCGAATACCGTGCTACCTGGTATGGAGTGAAATAGCAGCATCAGCCAATGAACAACCGAGTGCCGAGTACACACACTACTGTGGAGTGTAGCTTGTTGTCAAATCAATCCACGAAATTTCTGATGACGTTTTGCACATTTTCTTTCACGTTTAGGTGACTGTGCAGATAAGACCTAAAAATGATATTTTCACTATTCTGTCTCCTTCTCTAAAATTTAGAAAGTGGCAGATGCAGGTAATTCATATTTATCTTTACTAGGAAAAAATGTTATTCCCATACTATTTACGTGTCAGCAGTGATTTTACACGCAATAATTAGAGACCGGAAAAATTCGCTAGTTCAATGACCTGCAGGCTAGACTCTACGGTCTTATGTACAAATATGCCGATTTTAAATGCAAATTGGTTGTCTGCTGTCACAGTAGAAGGCGGCGATTAGGCCAGCGTTCTCCAGGAGGTGTCAATCACCATGTGCACCAATAGCTAAAGTTATATCAACACACACGTGTTTTGAATTATAGCTAGGGCCATTTACTTTTCGCGTAAAAATCGGAGCCCATAGTAGATTTCAATACTGTATACACACCTCAGCTGTTGTTATACCTCCATTGGCTGCTGGTGCCGTGTCCGTCTTTGACCAAGCCACTCAGGGCTAAGTAACTCCGACACTGAACCTCGTGATTCGTGCACAAACGGTTAACACGGGCCATTTTTCAGCCAACCAAAGAAGCTGGACGACCCTACAGTGCTTTGTACTGTATCTTATCTCGAAATATTATCGCGAAATATCACTGCCCCTAATTATATCATGTCTCAAAATGAATAAGCCAATTGTCCATGTCTCTAGCGATAATTGACTCGGGAGTACCCTCGAGCAGGGATGTTTGAAAAGTGCCAAGGCTGCCGCGGACAGGCTGTAGATAAGTCGTGGGCGTGATGTTTCCCCCTGGGTTGGAGTGGTTCCATTCGACCCTTCATTCTCATTCGGCCCTGCGCCTCGTCGCACGGATTCAGCCGTCGATTACTCTCGCTGACCGGTATCGACAGGTGCGATCCTCGCGTGTAGATGGCGCACTACACCAGGAGCGGTGTCACACCAGCCCGGGGCCCGCCACCGATGAGGCGACACGACAGCTTTCATTCCCAGCTTAAGAGATCCGCGTCATTCCTGCATCTCATTCACGTCGATTCGCGTCACTGGGTCCACATCGCTGCGCTGTAATCCGCGGTGGCGACATTCGAACCAGCTTAGCACGTGTTGAGTTAACGAGGCCTGGCCACCGTTTCTTTTTCCAATTCGTGTCAAATTTCGGAAAAAAAAAAAAAAAATCGCCGTAACTAAACACGCTTAAGTGGAAATACTATTATAGTTCATTTCATATAAGAAGGCCACATTCAGACAGTCAGTGAGTGGCAACTTAAGATATTCAAAACAACTAACGTGCCATTTACAAAATCCTGTATCAGCTGATGCACGCTCGAACAAAAGTTAATATTACGTTGGCTATTCCGAGAGCAGTGCCGAAGCACATCACACAAGCAGAAAATACGCGGATAAGAAAGAGTTCGTATATTAATTAATACATTTTATGTTACGTGGTCATAAAACCGCAGTTTTTAGTTTACCAAACGAAACTTCGTGATAAAATAGTAATGCATAGGTGTTCAAAATGAGATGCACAATAAAACGATACGTATCCAAATGTGACGAAAAAATCCAAAGTTTTCAGACTCTCAAACCAGGTGCTGCTATCTTGTGAGTTAAAACGGCACCATATGTTCCAACATGCCCTTCCACGCCATCTGTCATTCATATCCCGAACTACACCCAAAAACATATTATGGTTTTGTTGTTTAAAATAACGTATTTACGTGCATATACAAATAATTTTATTTTCCCGCGAGCTCTGTATAGTTATTAAAGTAAGATATATTTCGTGTACCGCGTTTACGAACGACCCTACATACGTCCACCAAGCTCCGTTTACGAATGCAGCGCCACCCAAGCAGTTCACAAATTGCCACACAGAGCAGCACCTCCTGGACGCGCTGACTCGCCACATCAAAGCCTATACTTGACACGCCAGTTGATGGCGAATGGATACATAAACGAAAAGACGCGGCGATTGTCAACTGTCAAGAACGTGGCCTTCCTATATGGTACACAGTATATCAGAGACCTGAAAAATTCGCGAGTTCAATGACCTGCAGACTATTCTTCATTTGTCGTATGTAAAATCATGCAAATATCACTGTTCATTGGTAGAGACCTGACAAATTCGCTTATTCATTTTGAGACATGCTATAATTCATAACACGTGTGTTGATATAACTTTAGCTATTGGTGCACACGGTGTTTGACACCTCCTGGAGACCGCTGGTCCAATTCTCCGCCTTCCACTGTGACAGCAGATAACCAATGTGCATTTAATATCGCCGTATTTGTACATAAGACTGTAGAGTCTAGCCTGCAGGTCGTTGAACAAGCGAATTTTTCCGGTCTCTATTCATTGGTTGCTTCTTGTATTAGCGGAAGACGGTGATTCGGTCTGTATTTCATTGTGTGTTTGTTATTGGCTCAGAGTTGTCCAGGAGGTGTAAACTACCGATAGAATAAGCAATACAAACGTAGGAGGTTTTGTATTCTAGCTTGTCTCGAAATCAAACCGCGAATTTTTCATGTCGCTAACTATTATGCAACCGGTAATGTTTGCAGCAAACAAACTACTCTCTCTGATGAATTGCGCAAAATTGCGGCAACTGAAGTAGTTTTTAGTTTCGTTTTATACATTTTAGGGGTGAGGTTTAACAAGACATCCTTAAATTGGCACGTATCTACTTGATGTACACTGACATACCACGACTAAGGCTCTGTTTATTTTCGAATGAGGCTGTGTAACGATAATACACTGTGGGTTGGTAGAGGAAGCTAAGAAGAGTTTTCAAAATATGAACACGCAACTGCGAACCATAGAAACACATTTGCACAGTGGAATGAATAGAATACCGTTGTTCTAAAAATCCCACCTATTGACTGGTGAGGTTTAACTTGTTAACAACCTTTTTGCTGGACAGACACCCAGTGGGTCTTAAGAATGCTTAATTATCGAAGGCATATTCCTTAATTACATTTTTTTAAATTAATGTGTACTCTAGAAAACATTTTTTTTTGCAGCAACAAATTATTTGATGTTGCAAGAAATAGTTGGTTAAATGCGAGCCACTGAAAAGTAGGTTTGCCACTAGCAAAATTTCTGTTTCGTATTTATGCTAATAGTAATGATAACGTTGCATTTTCATTACAATAGTTTAGCAGTATTCTTTGTGGCAAACTTAGTTCCTGTATTTCTAAGTTTAAATGACTGTGTGGATGATCTAAAGCATTCGTTATTTGGTAACTTAGCACTTAGAAACCTTCGTTACCTACTTAAAATTAATATATTAAATAAAATGTATTACCACGACAGCCTTCCCTTTGTAATCCAGAACATTTTCTTTACTGCAAACAAAACAAGTTAAAGAAATAATTATCTTAGTTGTAAAGAATTTTTGCCATAAAATAAAATTTATAAAGGAAACTTTTCATAACACTATTATACAATTCTTTAAGATTCTCCTTGTGTTAAATAAATATTTGGTTATAGTAAACCAAATAGCACGTATTAAATGTTATTTGCAATACAGAAAGCTTTGCGCATATTTTACACACTGTTTGATTTCCGCGAAATATCACTGCCCCAGTGATGTTTCGCGGAAATATTTCGAGACAAGATACACTCCAAAGCACTCTAGGGGTCGTCCAGCTTTCTTGATTGGCTGAATCGTGTTCTGGTCCGTGTTAACTGTTCCCGCACGAATCACGAAGGTTCAGTGTCGGAGTTACTCAGTCCTGAGTGGCTTGGTCAAAGACGGACACGGCACCAGCAGCCAATGGAGGTACAACAACAGCTGAGGTGTGTATAAAGTATTGAAGTCTACTTTGTGGTCCGATTTTTACGCGAAAAGTCTCTGGCCCTACTGATAAGTGATACCTGCATTTCACTAAAAAAATTCTGCGCGCTCTTATTGAAATTACTTTGATGGTAACTAAATAGTGTGTGAACTTAAGATACATGCTTTTGCATAGCTAATATTACCTGTGCGTGCCACGGCTCTTTATATTTCGAAATACTTTAACTCAAATTCACTTTCGTAACTCTGCCATTTACTTGTTTTTTGTCTTACGTGACTCTCCGTGTGGCAGAGTCGTTCTCTATCGGCGTAATCGTATTCTGATTGACCAGTCTGGTATGAAAATATCTTCTCATTGTGACGCATGGGCAATAACCAACGGAAAAAATTCTTCTCATCACAGAGATATGTCAAATCAAGGGAAGAATGTGAGGGGAGGTGGAGATGGGAAAGGAAGTGGGAAAGATGATGAGTGTCCTTTTAAAAGAAGTGGGAAAGTACAAAGATCGTCAACAAGAAAAGAGGAAGATAGATAAAATAAGAAAACAACAGGAAAGAAAAAGAGTAGAAGAAGAATTAATGACAAGCATGGAAGAGCAGTTTAGAGAAGAAGAACTCGTAAAATAAGTAGAGATGGAGCACGGGGTTATAGAGAAGAATAAGAAGAGAGGCTTCATAGAAGAAGACGAAGAATATGACGAGGATGGGGGTAAAAGAAGAAAAATAAATCCAACGTTAAAAGAATTAATAGGAAAAATAACTGATGCAAATATTCAAGTACAAAAGTTACAAAGAATATTATTAAAGGAAAAAAGTTTACCAGAAAGATTAAGGATAATTATAATGGCAGCTGCTAACCATTTGCTGGGAATAATTACTAAACAAGAAATGGAAATTGCTTTACATTGGAGGGATCTAAAATATTTTGATGAAAAACGAATTGAGCACGAAACAGAAATTTGTCAATTAAAAGATAAATTAAATGTTAAAGAAAGAGAAATGCAGGAAATAAGAGATAGGGAAAAATGATGAAACGAGTAATGTATGGAATAAACAAAAGAAAGATGAACCAGTTGTACTTATAGTATAACCGGTAATTGAACGAACTGGCAAAAGTAGTGAAACAACAAGAAATGTAATGATGAGGGACATACGACCTAATGAGAAAAATATACAAATTAATAATTTCTGGAAAGTGAGGAATAGTATAATAGGAATTGAACTTTCTAATGAAAGTTATGCGATAAGGATGGAAGACGAAATCAGAAGTAAAAAACCTAATATGAAAGTAACGAGAAAAGTAAAAAAAAAAAACCGAAAACTTATCGTATATGACGTAGATTCGAAAATACAAGATGAGGAATTTTACAGAAATATCAAAACAGGAATATAATGGGTAATGCAAAATTTTATTCAGAACTAAACCGAAAAATGATACAAACAATGTTATGATGGAAGTAAGTTCACGAATTTTTAAAAAAGATAGACAATTGGAAAAAAATATACTGTAACTGGTTAGTACATAATGCAAAGGAATTTCTGTCTCCAATGAGGTGCACGAAATGTCTGAGATATGGACACACACAGAAGTGGTGAAGGGAAAAGGAAAATAGCTGCGGTAAATGTGCAGTGGTAGGCCATAGTGAAATAAATTGCAAGAATAATGAAGTACAATGTGTTAATTGTAAAAGAGTTAAAAAAGAAGATCAATTGATAAAACATAAAGCTAGAGATAGTAATTTCCCCTGCTTAAAAAACGCTCGAGAAAGACTAAGAAATGAAACCAACTATGAAATCTGATTAGTATAAGTTTTAAATTATTAAGATAGTTAAATTAATTTAGTTTATGATAAAAGTATAAAAATGTTTTATATATATTTTAATATGTGTTAATAGTTTATATTGGGAGGGAGCATAGGGTCTGTGTGACAGCATCCCCGTTGGTTCCCCGTGGTAACTGGAGACTCCCCACCCATTTGAAAGTTTTAAATTTTAAAATTGAAAAATTTTAAATTTTTACGTTATAAAGTTCTATGGTTTATCTTTATTGAATTGATTAATTATTATAAGGATTTTAATTTCGTTTTAATGAGAAGTAATTTTATTTTATTTACATAATAGAGCCAATTTTTAAAGAATTAAAATTTGAGAAAAAAAATTTTATTTACCTCAAAAACTTTTAATAAACGTTTCCTTGGCAGTGAGTACCACGAGCATAAAATTAAGTATGTATATTTAAGACAATTAAAAATATGGAGATTTTATTTTTACTATAAAAAATTATGTATGTAAAGTAATCTCGGTAAGGCCTGGAGGCTAAGAGGACTACAAGTTTATTACACAATATATATATGTGTATGTAGGGCTTTGAAATCTAGCATGAGTGGATTTTTTTCCTTTAAAATATGATGTTCCTAAGCTAGGGGCAGTGATATTTCACGAAAATGTTTCCAGACAAGATACAGTCCAAAGCACTGTGGGGTCGTCCAGCTTCTTTGATAGGCTAAAAAATGTTCTGGCCCATGTTAACCGTTTGCACACAAATCACGAAGGTTCGGTGTCGGAGTTACTTAGTCCTGAGTGGCTTGGTCAAAGACGGACACGGCGCCAGCAGCCAATGGAGGTATAACAACAGCTGAGGTGTGTATATAGTGTTGAAGTCTACTGTGCACTCCGATTTTTACGCGATAAGTATCTGGCCCTATCCTAAGCATTAAAAATGTTAAGTGCGTATGTGAATATGTAAGTGTGAATGGTGTGTACCGGGTTAAACTCTTTACGTGGTAGCCATGTAGGGGCTCGGATCTCGTAGGCCGTTGCCGAACTGGCATGGAAGCGAGAGCGAGGCAGATCATTATCCAGAGAAGCGAGCGCAGTTTTACCACCCCCTCTACCTCGCTTGAAGAATGTCCCATTCTGATATCGCGCGCCCTCGACAACAACCCCTCGCTGCTTTTTACAACCCTCCCCCACCCCCCGCTGGTCCACATGACAGCCTACGTCATCGATCTACCAGCCGCGCTCTCGCTGTCGCTGGAGGGCGCCGTGCTTCGCCCCAGAGTAGCTGCGAGCACAGAGGCGAAGTAGCAGCAGCCAGCAACATGGCAGTACGTCCTTCACCGATAAACTCCTCGCCACCAATATGCCAGGGACCGAGGGTGGTTCAGTGGTCAGACTACTCGCCCCTCGTCCGGGCGAACCGGGTTCGATTTTTGGCGGGGTCGCATTTTTCTTTCCTTTATTGGCCAATCACTATTAAATTATTCATATTAAGAACATCTCTGATTCACAGGGGGCTGCGGTGGTGTAGTGGTCAGATCACTCGCCTCCCACCTAGGAGAACCGAGTTCGATTCCCGGCGGGGTCGCTGCCCCAGGATACTCGCATGAGGGAACCGTGTCAGACGGTGCCGTTGGTCGGCGGGTTTTCTCGGGGAGATACCGTTTTCCTGCGCTTGCATTCTGGCGCTGCTCCATACTCACCTCTCTTCAACCTCATCGGCTCTCAAGACCTCGGTGTTAAGAGCCGCCTATATCTCCTTACTCCTCTCCACTCCACGGGTTGACATATCGCGTTAACAAGTAAATCACTCGATTACGGAAGTATATTTCAGTACAATTGTTTTGAAATACAACTACTCTCAAAGTCTTTTAGCGATAATCGGATGTTCCTAACTATTAATTACATTTCAAATCCTCTAATATTAACAAAAAATAAATTAATGCGGTATTTCAACTGACGTGTTTACACAATAAATTGTCACAAGGACGTTGTGGGCGAGATGAATATGAAGTTTATGAATCTTGTGTCGGCTATAAAGACAATTGTGCAGCATACGACACACCTGTAATCAAAATGATGCGTAATACGTATTTGAATATTAGTAATAATAATCATAATTTTGTATGATTGTTTATTTTAATTATTTTTTTCTTTATACTGACGACGCCATGTCAAAATTTATTTTGTTAAAATATACGATATTTAATAGTATTTTAGTTCTTAGCAGTATCATAATTAACGAGTGTAAAGAGACAGATCGATTAATTGATTGTATTGTTAAATTTTTAATTTATAGCTCAGTATTCTATGTGGATGAGCGCTAACAATAATAATTATCAAGTGAATGAAAAACCAACGATAAGGAATGTGTTTCTCGTGGAAGAACGCAACGAAAGGCGCTCGCCGTTGTGTTCAGAAGCGAGGCCATCTATTCAGAAGTCCGTGATCTCGCACGAAGGCGGCGTCCTTGTCCACGCGACTCGATACGCCAACGGCAGCGCTGGCTATTTTTCACCGTGGCCCGAACACTGACACCCACTGGGATCTCGCCAGGAGCTCTTTCGTGCTCGGCCTGAATGCTCTAAGTGGAAGCGTCGCTCACGCTGGCCGTCCGCGAGCCACTTCAGAGACGTCGGTAACTCAACCCACAAGCAGCGGCAGTGATATTTCGCGAAAAGATTTCCAGACAAGGTACAGACCAAAGCACTGTAGGGTCGTCCAGATTCTTTGATTGGCTAAAACATGTTCTGGCCCGTGTCAACAGTTTGCGCACGAATCACGAAGGTTCAGTGTCGTAGTTACTTAGTCCTGAGTGGCTTGGTCAAAGACGGACACGGCACCAGCAGCCAATGGAGGTATAACAACAGCTGAGGCGTGTATATAGTATTGAAGTCTACTGTGTGCTCCGATTTTTACGCGAAAAGTCACTGGCCCTACCCATAAGACTCTTGCAGATGCTTGAAAAAGCGCCCCTTTCCTAAATTTTATTTTGAAATAAATAACACCAACGTTTACACGCGAAAGGTTTTCCTATTCACACATTTTACGCAAAATTCTTACAATACTGGTATAAACAATAAAAACTATTTCACCGTATTAATAGGGACTCCCGATCTTCATGAATAGCATTCCTGTTTATCTGTACTACAAAAATCTTTGTATTGCATCCTCTTTCGCGATTGGATAGTTGTGACGTCTGCGCTTCTTGTGTGTCCGGCCGCCAATCACAGACGTTCAGTAACGCACTGAACTTAATCCTAGCCGGCTCAGTCAAATACCAGACCATCTGCCCACAGACACACGCAGTCTTCTTGAAATTATTTCAGGATCAGTTGTATTTGAAAGTATTTCAACTCATTTCTATTACTGCGATTCGACGACTCACGTGTTGCGATTCTCGTGTGTCCGTCTGTGAATCAGAGTAGAATAGAGCGGAGAGGTTCTATCGAGGTCTCGAGGGCCGATGAGGGTGAAGTGAGGTGAGTATGGAGCAGCGCCGGAATGCATGGGCCGGGGGGAAACGGGAGATCCCCGAGAAAACCCGACCACCAGCGGCATCGTACGGCACGGTTCCCGCATGCGAGCATCCGGGGAGCGACCCCGCCAGTAATCGAACCCGGTTCGCCTAGGTGGGAGGCGAGTGGTCTGACCACTGCACCACCGCGGTCCGCTGCGAATCAGAGATTTTCTTAATAGGAATAATTAAATTTCGATTGACCAATCAGAGAAAGAAATGTCTTGTTAGAAAGACAAGCGGCTGATAAGCAGAGGAAAACTTCTTGGAGACCGCAGGGTGTTGAAAATGTAGCTGGAGCTAAACCACTTCTCGAGATTATCAGGTGTGTCTAGCAGTTGGCAGAAGGGAACCGAATCGCACACGTCTTTCACTTCCAGCTTGTCCGCGGAAACTTTTCCACCGCCGGTTATCGCGGTGTTGACGCCCGCGCCGGGCGTCCTCCGGAGATAGCGGTTATCGCCCAAAGCCAGCCAGCACCTGTGCGTGACGTTGACAGCCCGTCAGATATAGGGAGTAGACCGCGCTTGGGGACATAAATCACAGCCGATAGCCTTCAGCGCTCGTTCCCCGCGGGGCCGCTGACGCAATGCCGCGGGAGGACACGCCAACCTCGCGTGTCCCCGCACGACAACCACGTTCGGGCGGCGAGCTGTCAATTGGAAGATCTGTTTGGAAGTAGAGGTGGGTCACAAAGGTGTCAACCTGTTACTCTGTATTTGATGCCGGTCGTATAAAGCACTGTAAACATGAACACTGCCCGAAGTATCAGATACATTTATTATCAGTTTAACATTCGCCAGCGTGTTACGTCTGCTGATCCACGTAACGCTGAAACTAATTTGATGAGCGTTTAAGTTGAATTTAATCTCTCAGTTTAGATTTAGCAACTACGCAGTTTACAATTTCTATCTTAGTTTTCGTTTAAAAGATTTACGCAAACAATTTTAATTTTCCTGTCGGAAACATTTTCGTCCAAATGTAAACTTTTCCTCAGCTCTACCTCTCGAGCATATTTTGTTTGATTGTAACAGGTACCACACGTTACGCCAACTCAATCACGATACTCGATAACGCGCGTACCTGATACCGTGTACCTGACGACGTACACATGGACAAGGCTGCACGAGAGAGTGGCGAAGAAGCGACTCACTCGGGAATTCCTCTATCCCAGTGGTTCCCAACCTGGGGGCGATCGCCCCCCGGTGGGCGATTTGGGTTCTAAGGGGGGCGATATATTTGTGNATTCTGTATATATCTTCATTGGTTAATTATTTGTTGTATATAGTAATAAAAATACACATTTAACAGAATAATTCAGACTATTATTTTTACAACAACTTGTTTCTTACATTTAAATAAGGGTATACCGTATTAAGAGAAGGGGGGCGACAGGGGTG
The DNA here is from genome assembly GCA_002778355.1 of Clitarchus hookeri. Classification (NCBI taxonomy): domain Eukaryota; kingdom Metazoa; phylum Arthropoda; class Insecta; order Phasmatodea; family Phasmatidae; genus Clitarchus; species Clitarchus hookeri. Next base: position 392,795 of record NQII01002822.1, on the reverse strand, counting down.
AGTTGTCTTCCACTAAGGGGCGACACCTCATAAAAGGTTGGGAACCACTGCTCTATCCGATACCGAGAGTATCGGATAGTATCAGGTACGATACCGCATCTGTATCAGTTTGGAAGAGGTACAGAAAACAGATGTGACGACCCGTCTTTATTTCCCAATTTTCAGCAGAGACACATCCGGAAAATCACGGCCACGCGCACAATTAAGGCGCCCGTCTACGTGGCGCTTGAACTGCGTTGCAGAGTGTTCGAAATAAACGTTTTCCAACGAAACTATTAAGCGTGCGTCCAACGTGCTGATCTACGAAAAGAACACACACTTCAGACGAGAGCTGTTAAGTACTTTCAAAATATCACGTACGTTAGAAACATCAATTCAGAGTACTCCAAAACCGCTAAAAACGGCCTTTCCAAGGCGCTGTAGCTCAAAATGCACGCATCAGATACATACAAAACTACTATAGGGGCCTGCACTGAACCTTCCTAAAGACTTCCCACTAATAAAATAATATGGTCACCGCTGAAAGTCCCATAGGTACACGCAGCACGACGAGAACACTGCACGCCAGTTCAGAGCCTTGCGCTTAGCGGCGATGGCGTACTTGATGCGCGTGGCAGTGTCGCCCTTATCGCTCCCGCGCTTCTCGGCCTAAAAGTGGGAAAAAGTTCCAGGTAGACGGGCGCCTTAAGTAGAAAGCCTCTACAGCACGCACAATTCTCGGTACACCAGTTCGGGAAGTGATGACCTGTCCGCATAAAATGGTGAGTGGTTTATTATTATTACTATTAATGTTATTATTAGCGGTGATTAACACTTCGATTGCCGCCGATGTAATATTACGTCGTCTGAATCTAGCTGAGTTGTATGGAATTTGCCGTGATGTTTCGACATCAGCATTCTTTACAGGCACGGGAGAGGAGATATTACTTCGCCGGCACTTTATATCTGGTTCTATTCAAAGCGGTATTACTAGAGACCTGAAAAATTCGCGGATTTATTTCGGGACAAGCTAGAATTGAAACACATGTAGCTTAGCGTTACTTCTGCAATTGGCTCACGACCTATTTGACACCTCCTCCAGGACTGTGAGCCAGTAGTAAACGGGCAATAAAATGCAGTCCCAATCACGACCACTCACTGCGAAAGCCGGCAGCCAATGAGCAGTTGATATGCAAACAAATATGGAGTACAGCCTAGAGGTCAATGAACTCGCGAATTTTTCCGGTCTCTAGGTATTACGTCAGATACACTGAAGGTGTAAATTGCTGAATTAAACAAGATGTATTGTACGTTATTGTACATAGGAAAGAAGAACTGATTGGGACACTTTCGACTCGGAATTATACTGGCAGAGAGACAGCCAGTAGTGGAAGTTGTTTAGTGTATGGACCAATTTGACGGTTGTAAATGGGAATACAGAGAACATCAGAAGTGAGGGTGATGCAGTCATGAATACAGGATAATCACTTCTAGATTGCCTTGATTGATAGTAAATCCGTACCGCACTCGAAATTTTTAAGCCATCTGATTTTTATGAAAGGATTCCTCGAAGCCTACAATTCAATATCCTACATCAATTGCAGAATTTTTCTTTTTTTTTATTGGCAGCGTGTCTTTGTGAAAAAAAAAACCATTGTGTACTTGGCTGGCCCGTCAGAATTGTGTTACTCAGACAATAAACGTCCGTTATTCGCGGAGTTTAGTGAATATTAAACAATGCATTTACATAACATTTTCGCTGTGCGTGGTTAAGGGGAATCCATAGCAAAATTTTTTGTAAACAGTTTTCAAGTCGTTTGTTTATAAATAAACATTGCTAAGGCCCTCGAATCAAATCAATAGCACGTTGTATATACATATGATACTAGGATAGTGTTAAGGCGATACAAGCCAGTGTGTCAAATTACAGAAACCGCTTTGTGCTTTCTCTTTAAAAATACTATATATTCGCATTTTCACTACGTTTTAGGTGATCTGTGAATGAATAGTGCAATGGGGGTGAATGACTAAATTGAGATTTTTGGGAATTCGCTATTGCGATGCAGATGTCTGTCATGGAAAAACAAGACTGAACATGAAAAAGTACTTAAATATGACAAGTAACCCATGGACGAAAAAATAAATATATGTATACACCACTGGAAAATTTCAAGAAATAATACGTGTAAAAAAAACAGGTCATCAACAAGGTGTATATATATGTGTGTGTGTACACATATATATGTATACACACACACACACACACATATATATATATATATATATATATATATATATATATATATATGCGTGTGTGTGTGTATACACGACCAACATATATCACAAAAAACAACACAGGCTAGAAAATTTGCTTGAAAAAATAGGACAACACAGACAAAATATGTAGCAACAAAATGGGACAAGACAAGAAATAAATGCACACAAACACAGCAATTTTACCAGCACAGCAGAATGCAAGCCAGGTAAGCTGTAGTAAAGAAGATAGTATCTGTAGAAAGGTAGAAAATTCCCAGAGGGTATCGAGGCAAATAAAATAGGACAGCAATTAAATGCGGAAAACTAATATATTGCTACACACTCGCTGCTTCGTTCCACGCGAGCGAGTGGAAGCGAAAGACAGCAGTTATAAGATAGCGGCAGTGGAAAGTCAACGGAATGTTTCAAATTACAGGTGCGTTAAACCAATAACCACGTATTTATTACCATGAAACAAGCTGACGCGATGATCCTTTTGCGGCACGCGCTGCCGACCTTGGTTGTATTAAATTTCTGCGTCTATCTGAGGAATTGTACAGTTTTTTTCTGCCCTGGATTCTGTCCCCATGCCTCGGGGTCCGTCAAACTTTCCAGGTCAAGGCCAGCAGATGATAAATACTGCGACAAGCCTCTGCGCTGAGAGTTGAGTTGAGTTCTTGAATGAACGAGTGGCTGAGTTTCAGCGACAGACGACGAGCGGCGAGAGAAGTCACCATCGGAAGGGAAATCTGCGACTGCGAGTATCAAGCAGTGAAGGTGTGGCTGGCAGGCTTGACTATCGGACTAGATGCGTGTGTGAAAGACATTACAACTGATGGCAACAGACAGACTGAATGTGTGTTAATTGACTAACGAAACAGAAACATTCCTGAAGGACGTTAGTTAGAGTTGAAATATATATTTAATATTGCGCTCACTAAGAAATAAAAAGAGTAAGAGTGGAGATAGATAATTTAATACTTAAAATAGGGTGTGTTGTGAAATCAGAAATCAAATTTAGTTCTTTCATTTTTATTGGGACGTTCATACCTCGCGAACTCAGATAGTCCCTTGGGCGTCCATGTAACAATACTATATATTTACACGAAAAAGTATATAAACGACCAACAGACAACACATGGAAGACAACTCAGGCTGGTTGTATGCTGCTCAAACAAAACAGCACTGGCTAAACAAAGACAACGAAGAAACTCGCACAAACACGGCAGTTTTCCTAGTTTACGTTTTATCTTTGGTCATATTTAAAAGGATGAAAGTAAAAAGTGACGGCTGTATATAATTATTTTCTACCTTTCCAGGAAAAAAAATGTCATATTCGCAAAGCAATTTTTTTTTTGTTGAAACACGCGTGTACACGTGAACGCCGACTTTACAGACAATATTCTACTACGGAATATCCTTAACTGTAAGAGAATTTGGAAAACCTTTACTTTGCCACAGAGAAAGCCATTTGCAAAACAAGTAAGTAATCCATACATGGAAGTAAATCCGAGCGGAAGCATCTTAAAATACAACTAATCAAGAAATATTTTCGCTAAAATCTGCTGTCCGTTATTATTACTCGTTGTTGTTATGGCCCCGGAAAATTATCGTGACGGTAGCGCGATAAATAAGATAACTTTACGAGGCACGCAGCATCCATTGATACACCGAAGCCGTTCCCAGAGCGTTGCTCAGCCAATCAGAGAAACTCCTCCCACGGCTTTTCGTCACCGCGTATTTACATGCTCTGTGCCTCGCAGGACTGTGATCCAGTACCACAAATACATGGATACAAGGAAGTAATGACGTGCTGACTGAGACAGAAATCAATATATACACTGAAGAGCAAAAAAACTGGTATAGGAGTGCGTATGCGAATAGNGTATAGGAGTGCGTATGCAAATAACAGAGGTATGGAACCAATCAGAGTAACGCGATGCGGTCGGCAGCTAGATCGGTTACTGCTGCTACAATGGCAGGTTATCAAGATTTAAGTGAGTTCGAACGTGGTGTTATAGTCGGCGCACGAGAGATGAGACATAGCTTCCCCGAGGTAGCGATAACATTTGGATCTTCGCGTACGACCATTTCACGAGTGTGCCGTGAATATCGGGAATCCGGTTAAACACCAAATCTTCGACATCGCTGCGGCCGGAAAAAAGATCGGCGAACGAACGGGACAAACGACGCTTGGCGAGAATCATTAAACGTGACAGACGTGCAACCCTTTCTCAAATTGGCGCAGATTTCAATGTCTCCTGCATACCTTCAGACATTAGTCGAGTCCATGCCACGTCGTCTTGCGGCACTTCTGCGTGCCCGCGAGGGGGCCTACACGATATCAGGCAGGTGTACCAGTTTTTTTGGCTCTTCAGTGTACATGCTCTTGTATACACAGCACTGTGCATTCTAGCGTGCAGGTTACTGAACCTGCGAAATGTCTACATCTTCCTGTACTGGCAGAATCAGTAATTTACCGCAGTGTTGTAAACGAACTGCCAGCCCCCTAGTTTACCGTTTGATTCGTGAGGTTTTCGTCAACCCTTTTCAGTCCCAAATTAATTCACGAGCTCAAGCGTTGCGGTCTTTAACTTTTTTGTCCTGTGCTGTCCGTGTGCTGAGCGTCCATCTCGCAACAGGCGGACGACGCCGCAATGCGTGTCCGTTATCTTCGGCGTTAACAATTCGCAAGTGAGAGGTGAAGAATCTTCAACAAATCACATTTCTGATAGCGAAGATGCTCAAAACATCGGCCACCGATTCCTTGTCGTGTACAGTGCCGATAATAAATACCCTGCATGTGCGACATACCATCCGTCATGGATAGGGGGCAGTGATATTTCGCGAAAAGATTTCGAGACAAGACACAGTCCAAAACACTGTAGGGTCGACAAACTTCTTTGATTAGCTAAAAAAAATGTTCTGGCCCGTGTTAACCGTTTGCGCACGAATCACGAAGGTTCAGTGTTGGAGTTACTTAGTCCTGAGTGGCTAGGCCAAAGACGGACACGGCACCAGCAGCCAATGGACGTATAACAACGGCTGAGGTGTGTCTATAGTATTGAATTATACTATGTGCTCAGATTTTTACGCGAAAAGTCACTGGCCCTAGTCATGGATACTGGGACCGACAAGGTCGATGGATGTCATCTGAGTGGGAATACGTTTTTCCCGTTTCTCTGGACCAGTGAGAATTCTGGCTCTTCTCATACGAAACGCTTGTGTTTGGTCAGTAATCAGTAGAGACCTGAAAAATTCGCGGATTCCTTTCGGGACAAGCAAGAATTCAAAACACGCGTGTTAATAAAATGTCAACCATTGGTCCACGCGATGTTTGACACCTCCTGGAGAAGGCTGGCCCAATCTTCGCCTTCCGCTGTGACGGCAGACAACCCAATGTGCAGTTGATATCGGCACATCTGCACATAAGACTATAGAGTCTAGCCTTCAGGTCATTGAACTCGCGAATTTTTCAGGTCTGTAGCAATCAGTTACTCCGCGTATATTGTGCATCACGTAATTATGAAAGAAGCAAATCACTACAGTGTTTTCGAATATCAGGTGCAAAAACGTTTCGCTAATTATACTATTATCTCTAATCGTGGACAAGGGCACGTTTATTTCTTGACAAACTGGTATTTCAAATCACTTGATATGAGATCTACGTTCGTGATTTGGAATAACGTTATTGCTCCTCCTTGTTTTACGTCCGCGGACCGTAAACCTTTACTGTCGGGGTGACCTAATTCTTACTCACCTAGTTATGCAAGCCACGGCGATTACCACAGAACCTCGCCAGCAATATCCGTAGGAGAAATGCAGCTATGAGCGTAAATATTCCCGCGAAAAACTACGATTTTTTTAGTGGAAATCTTTCTCAACTCAGATACTTCAAGAGACTATAACTTTGTTTTATCACTTCCTTGGGTAACTTCTTGGTGTGTATGCACGTAGAAGTAGTTTATAAGACAATCACTCAAGTTCTGCATTGTTGCAGGCGAGCCCTACTGAGTTGAGTTGAGTTGAGTTGAGAGATTTTGGCGGCTCTTAACATCGAGGTCTTGAGAGCCGATGAGGGTGAGGCGAGGTGAGTATGGAACGGCGCCGGAATGAAACGGCGGAGGAAATGGGAGACACCGTAGAAAAACCGCCGACCAGCGGCATCGTCCACTTTGATTCCCACGTGCGGAAATAAGGAGGGCAACCCCACCGGGGAATCGAACCCGTTCGCCTAGGAGCGGAGCGAGCAGTCTAACCACTACACCACCGCTGCGCCGCCAATGAGAATTGCGTTATTCATATAGTGGACGTCTGTGATTGGTGGCCAGACACCTGCGACGTGTAAAAAGGAAACCATTCGGCCACGATGGCGTACGTGAGCGACCGACTATTTCCGCGAATATCGGGTGTCATTGATATTACGGTTGTAGGGTATAACATTTTTCAAATTCCGTTGTCGGTATTACTGTATATATTTTGGCGAGAGTGTATATACACTGAAGAGCCAAAAAAAAACTGGTACACCTGCCTAATATCGTGTAGGGCCCCCGCGAGCACGCAGAAGTGCCGCAAGACGACGTGGCATGGACTCGACTAATGTCTGAAGGTATGCAGGAGGCATTTGAATCTGCGCCAATTTAAGAAAGGGCTGCACGTCTGTCACGTTTAATGATTCTCGTCAGTCGTTGTTTCTCCCGTTCGTTCACGATCTTTTTCCTGCCGCAGCGATGTCGAAGACGTGATGTTTTACCGGATTCCTGATATTCACGGTACACTCGTGAAATAGCCGTGCGGCAGTAACCGATCTAGTAACTTTGCCAGACGCTTGTTGTCTTATATAGGCGCTGCCGACCGCATCACGTTACTCTNATATATATATATATATATATATATATATATTTACGGGCTGACGTATTTTCAGAGGTTCATTAGCGAATTTTTTTTAATTAGCCTTGATACCGCTGAACCGCAAATTATTAGCAAATAAAATTTTCCAGTTGACGTGAGCAAGTCTTTTATGTAAACGTATACAGAATCCCAGATGTGTGTTAATTGCTATTTGTATTTAGGCCGGTAGGTGATCTAGCACGTTTATATTGGGTCTGGTGCTCAAATTTATTGGTGTTTGCCCTTTGCGAATATCATAGATATCGACGTCCACAAACGTTGCAGCCTATCGGTTTGATTGATATACATTGGAACGATGGACGTAATTACTTGCTTCTCCAATATTAAAAGTTTTATTCATATTTTATTGCGTACTCCGCCCAGTGAGTCATTTGTTTACGTTAGTGGGGAGTAGAATCGATGTAGCTGTTAGGACAAACCTGGAAGGTGTCTTTAATGATGCATCGCCTCTATGATCAAAAACACTGAACTGACATCAAATGTTTTCGTTCGGAAGATAGGGGACTTAAAAGCGGCGACACTGTCGTTTATCTGCCGTTATATCTGTGGGAAATCAAAATGCAGGTGTTTTCAATAGTTACGCATTGATCCGTTAGAGTGGATTCACACGTTCGCCGAACACACACACACACAGCAGTCATCCCCACAGCCAGCGTTTGTTGTGTTATCCGTGTTGTCTGCGTCGATAATATTGAGTCGATCTCAATGGAAAGTCGACCTTCAGGTGACGCGCTAGTAAAACTGTAATGATAGAGAGGGAAAGAAATTGCAGGAAATCTTACAATCCTCATGGTGGAAGTAAATTGTATGAATCAAAACTCGAGAACCCCGATTTTTGCGGAAGCCGTTTATCTCCAGCTATATTTCAACACACTGTGGCCTTCCTAGCAGTTTTCCTTTCCTTGTTGACCACGTGTCTTTGTGAGAAGACATTATATCTTTCCTTGACAATTTAATTACTCCTGCTACGAACATCTCCGATTAACAGACGGACGACGGACACACAAGACGCGCACCTGCCTAAAATCATCCAATGGCAATCATGGAAACGAGTTAATGTGAGAGAAGAGATTTTGTCAGCTCTTTAACAGCGAGGTCTTGAGAGCGGACGAGGGGGAGGCGAGATGAGTACGGAGTAGCAACGGAATGTAAGAGCAGGGGGTGAACGGGAGATCCCCGATAAAAAAAAAACCCGACAACCAGCAGCATCGCCCGACACGATTCCCACGTTCGAAAATTCCGGGAGTGAACTGAGCGGGGATTGAATCCGGTTCTCCTTGGTGGGAGGCGAAAAGACTACCCGCTCAGCCACCACGGGCTCCTATTGTGAGCCAGTTGGTGCATCAGCAGCGAGCAATAGTATTTGTCGGGGAAAGGCACATCCTGTATCAGTGCTAGCTTCTGACGTTGCACAGCAGCGATCAGGATCCTCACTATTCTGCAAAATTTCAGTTGTGAACGAGTGTACTCGTATACAGGATGATTCTAAAATCATGGGACAAACATTGAGGGAAGGTAGAACTCACTTAATCAAACAATTATTGTATAGGAATATATGGGCGGGAGTGACGCGTTGAGGCACAAACACAAAAAAACAGAACACATTAACGGAAACATAAAATGTTCATTAGCAGCATACTTAACGAGTGATTCCGTACAGAAAACGTTAAAACAGTTGCTGGAAATGCATCCACCAACAGTCACGCATGCTTGGCGACCTCTACATATGGCGTGATTGGCTGACAATGGTGGCGATAGTTGAGGGCAGTCAAACGGTGCGCCAGTGACCTGCTGCATCAGCATCAGCATCACTCCACCGACGCTACCAAGCTTGCATTACTGTCGNCAGCATCACTCCACCGACGCTACCAAGCTTGCATTACTGTCGATGGTAGCAATTTTGAGAAATTATTATAAACATTGCTGTAAAAATGCATTTAGCGGCGACGTTGTAAATAAACAATGTGTTGCATTTCACGTGTCATTTTTGTGTTTGTGCCTCAACGCGTCACTCCCGCCCATATATTCCTATGCAATAATTGTTTGTTTTAGTGAGCTCTACCACCCCTCAATGTTTGTCCCGTGATTTTAGAAACACTCTGTATAACATGCAAAGTTGTTAATTGTCGTGTGGCAGGGCTGTCGCGACAGAAGGGCGGTGCTGCTGCCAGCAGGTACAAGATGTCGGCGAGCCTTGTACTGGTGTAAATCACGGCGGTGATGTTGTGTCAGCGTTATCGATATACTGACCATTAGCGCTATCTGCTATCGCGACAGCCCTTCTCCCCGACTACAAGCCGCCTGCAGCCGTGTAGGGGCCGTCACTTCGACGTGGCTTTAACACTCTGAGGACTGTGTCCGAGTTCTACTGCAGGTGGCACTTTGCTCTTTGTCTTCTCCCTCGACTGTCTGAGAACCGTGCCTCGGGCGAAGGAATCCTAGAAATATGTCTGGAGACAAAAATCAAGCTGATATAATGTTACAAGAATTCCTGGGGGGCGCATCAGAGTTCGTAAAGGACGGAGGACTTAATAAAAGTAAATACCTAAATGTAATAACTATATTTATTTTCAATGCTACAAACAGTCAAACATCCGTTCTTCACCGATCTGAGCGTCCTTTTAACTCTTATCATTCTTACTGAGCGCAATATTTAATTACTATCTCCATTTAAATAAAAGTCTTTATCACAGTATTTACTCTTTCTAATGTCCCTTAAACTGCTCCAATTATTATTCTCACACGTTTAGTTAAAACTGCCAATTTCCACCGTCCCGAATGTCGTTTCACTCACGCATCCAGTCCACAGTCCCGCAGATCAGTCCCACCCTTCACTGCACGCACACAACCTCGCCGACGCACTATCGCAGATCGCTGCAGTCGTCCCTCGCCGCTCCGGAATCGCCCAGCCGTCGCTTAAGGTAGCACGAGACGCCAAACTCTCGGCTCTTGTCTCCTCAGAAGCCCGCATGTGGTATTTATACTCGAGGTAGGAGCCGCATAGAACGTTCTCGGCAATCCAAGATGTTCTGGGAAAAGTAATGGGGATGACGACGAAGTTCCTGCGTGGTAAATTGAGAGATATGAGCTTCTCAGGGTTAACGAGGCGCGAGCTGCGGTAAGTTCAGAGGCATGTGCGGCGGCGTCCTTTATAATATGCCGCCCCTATCACATAACTGCTGTCCTTCACTTACACTCAGTCACGCGGATGTCTAATTAACTCTATTTTTATCGCGATTTTACGTGATTACTTCAATTGATAAACGAACATTTTCCCTGACAAATTAAAACCTTTTTTTTACTGCTCTGTAAATGAACACGACGGGCCGTAAATAAAGGTAACTCTTAAAGAATATTTGATTGGAAGACTGTGAACTCGGCATTATATTTGCCAACAGTCCACCAGTTATGAGCATCGTACAGAACAGTATGGTGTACCGAGTGGCGAGGACCAATATCACGGTAGTACAAGTGTGATCGGAGACCAACAAAACTTTTTTTCCATTTTATAATGGGTATAGGTGACTCACTTCTATCTTGCCTTAAATAGTTGCACAAGGGCCAATACCGCAGAGTGTTGAGGAAATTGAGAGCAGATAATTATAAAACCCTACTTTTTAACCATTTTAACTGGTTTTACTCTTTGAATATATCTAATAAGAGGAAAGTAAAACGTAACGGCTGTAGATAACAGTTTGTTTTTATCTTTACTGAAAAATTGTTATATCGTAGTATTTATTAACTGAGATATGCGTTCACTAGCCAACACTGATGGCACATACAATATTTTACCACGGAGTGCCCTTAAGACCGAAGTGTCGAGGCTGTTCACGGTAAAGAGAGCCCTTTTAAGATCCTCCTAGACGGTGTGTTAATCCAAAATGTTGGTATATTCTGTCGTGGCTCCAGGCGTTACATTTAGAGAGCCTGTAAAATATATACATTGCGTTTACCAGTCATATAACAATTGGTGAAAGGATACTAATAAGTAGGGCCAGTGACTTTTCGCGTAAAAACCGGAGTTCACAACAGACTTCAATACTATATACAAACCTCAGCTGTAGTTATACCTCCATTGGCTGCTGGTGCCGTGTCCGTCTTTGACCAAGCCACTCAGGACTAAGTAACTCCGACACTGAACCTTCGTGATTCGAGCGCCAACGGTTAACACTTTTCAGAACATTTTTTTAGCCAATCAAAGAAGCTGGACGACCCTACAGTGCTTTGGAAGGTATCTTGTCTTGAAATCTTTTCGCGAAATATCACTGCCCCTACTAATAAGCTGAAGGCAACTTTTAAGCACGGCATCTAAAATCGCTCACTTGACACCGTGAACCATGGCCTGTACGCTTGGCGAGTGCAGGATGACGTCACGGGATGGCGATGTAGCGTCACGCGCTCGCAAGATAAACAAGTTCCCGCATATCGTGGTGTTGACCAGGGAAGCCTACCAACGATCAATCGGCCGCAGATGAGGGCAGACATGATGAAAACACCTCCGTCGACGAGGAGAACTGATGTTTACCTTACCCCGAGGAGTACACTTGGTTCTGGGCCCGTGGCGGGCGGGGGGGGAAGTAATCTTATTTGAGGGAAAGGAACGGTGTTGCAAAAATCTGGTCATCGATAAATCCACGAGAGTTCCAGAAAACATGTAAAGATGTGACGAAAATCAATTTTTGGTTAGTGCAAATTATGTATGCAAAATACTGTATTCTATGAATTGTGCTAAGATATTAGTTTCATGTAGGGCCACTGACTTTTCGCGAAAAAATCGGAGCACCCAGTAGACTTCAATACTACATATACACCTCGGCTGTTGTCATAACTCCATTGGTTACTCGGTTCGTTTCCGCATTTGACCGAGCCACTCAAAATTACGTAACTCCGAGACTAAGCCTTCGTGATTCGTGCGCAAACAGTTAACACGGACAACAACATGCTTCAGCCAATCAAAAAATCTGGACGACCCTACAATATTTGGAAGTGTCTCATGTCTCGAAATCTTTTCGCGAAATATCACTGCCCCTAGTTTCATGTCTTCAATTATGAACTCTCTAAAAGAAGTGTCTCGTAGACACACGCAACGTCACAGAGGCCGTGGTTTTGATTGTCCCTTACAGGACGGTGTTTTTCGCTGTGAACGTGTGATGAGACATCGTTCGTGACAAAGCGTTAAAATTAGGGACATGTACAAACACCCGATTTTTGACGAAAATACGTCATAACTAGTTGTATTTCAAAATCTTGTAGTTCAGATCTATTTTTTGTGACTGCTTGATTTACTTCCCACTTTACAGAAACGTTCACAATCGGAGTATCCTAATTCTGATTGGCCAGTCGAGTGAGGAAATGTCTCCTCCCGAAGATAAGTGGCCAATGAGCAAGGGGAAAACTGCTGGAAGGCTGGTTGGGTGTTTATCAAACGAACGCGATGGATTGTAAAATGTGTTACATCTGTTGCGACACATCAATTTATGCAGAGTAATGCGTGACTCCATTGGTCGGCGGCCTGCCAGTAATAAACATAGTAGAGTACTTGCAGTTTTCCCGGTGTAGTCAGGGGTAATATGTAGAGACCGGGAAAAAATCGCGAGTTCAATTACCTGCAGGCTAGACTCTACAGTCTTATGTACAAATATGCCGATATCAACTGCACATTGGTTGCTTGCTGTCACAGTGGAAGGCGACGATTGGACCAGCGTTCTCCAGGAAGTGTCAAATACGGCGTGAGCCAATGGATTAAGTGATATAAACGCATATGTTTTGAATTATAGCTTGTCCTAAAATGAATCAGCGAATTCTTCAGGTCTCTAGTAATAGGACGATTGTAAGTGGAAATACGGAGGCTGCAGAATATACGCATCTCACTCCAACCTTGATCCCAGGTGCCAACAAATGTGTGGTACTCTCAAATAGCTAATAATACCCGAGTTTTAAAATTTCACACGCCTACATTCTCGATTTTGTTATTTGGCTTGGTCCCAGAATAGTTAAGTACACATACACGAAATGGGCGTGGTAGTTCCTTTTATGGGGGCGCACCCACACTTTGATTGGCTACGCGAGGCTTTGAGTACGGCCCTCGAGTCCGACTGGGCACTGCGTGTTGCAAAGCGTTCCTTACTGGCTGGGACGTTTAGTTGAGTTGAGATATTTGAGCGGCTCTTCACGACGAGGTCTTGAGAGCGGATGAGGGTGAAGTGAGGAGTGGATGGAGCGGTACTGGTATGCAAGGGCGGGGGGAAACGGGATATCCCCAAGGAAAACCGCTGACCAGCGGCACAGTCCGGCACGATTCCCTCTTGCGAAAATACCGGGACTGAACCGGCCGGGGGTTTGAACCCGGTTCGCCTTGGTGGGAGGCGAGCAGTCTAACCGCTCAGCCAATCGCGGCACCGGCTGGGCTGTTGGCTGGAAAGTAAGTCATGAGGCGCTGATTGGCGAACGTCTAGTGACGAAAGTTTGGTGTGATGGTGTGAGTTCTCGACGGTTTGATTTTAAAAAATGTAAAGAAACTGCGAGTAGGGTATAGAAAAAATTTATTTCTAATTCGTTTGCTGTGTTGTAACTGATAAGTAGAAACCTGAAAAATTCGCGGATTCATTTCGGGACAAGCTGAAATTGAAACACATATATCTTAGCGTTACTTCTGCAATTGTCTCACGATCTATTTGACACCTCCTCCTGGACTGTGAGCCAATAGTAAACAGGCAACAAAATGCAGTCTCAATCACACCCTCGCACAGTGAGAGCAGGCAGCCAATGAGCAGTTGATATCTCCTTGAGTGTGCAAACAAATATGGAGTCTAGTCTAAAGGTCAATGAACTCGCGAATATTTTCCGGTCTCTACTGATCAGACAAGAATTTTTATTTTATTTTTATATTTTAAGTTAACGCAGGCTGTGAACATAGCCTAAGTCCGAGTCTCTCGTGGCTGCAAGGTTGATGTTTGCTTGCGTTCGCGCAAGGTCGCGATGCACAGGGGTTAGCTTGATGCCAAGGGACGACGTCAGCGTCGCCTGTGATCCCTCATCAGCATTCACCTGTAAAGCCATTCTCCCCACACGTCAACCCTGCGAACCTCTGACACATTCCCGGCTTCGTTGTGAGCCCTGCCGTCGACGGCGACCTCGCGTCGAAAGCACCCTCACTCCCCCGGCTAGAGGACATAAACCACACGTGTTCCGACCTCGCCCAGCAGCGGCCTCGGCTTCACGTCGAAAACAAGCAACACATATTGTAGCAGCGCGACGCGCTGAAACACCTATTCCGCACGTCGCCTTCGACGTAGTGTTTACCACCCCCCCCCCCAACACGNTATGTTTTTTACCCCTACAGCTGCATTTATTGCTTCGCTGCGTTAGAAACTTTAACCCGGGCTTCATGTAACGTTCATAATAAGAGCGGAAAGTACTTTCCCTATAACTTCAACATCAGTTTTCAGATAATAACTTACACAACTTTTTCTATTTTATCGACGTTCATAAGAAATAAGTTAAATACATTTATTTAACGCTTATAACCAGGGCCAGTGACTTTTCGCGTAAAAACCGGAGCCCACAGTAGACTTCAATACTATATACACACACCTCAGCTTTTGTTACACCTCAATTGGCTGCTGGTGCCATGTCCGTCTTTGACCAAGCCACTCAGGACTAAGTAACTCCGACTCTGAACCTTCGTGATTCGTGCGCAAACGGTTAACACGGGCCAGAAAATTATTTAGCCAATCAAATAAGCTGGATGACCCTACCGTGCTTTGACCTCCATCTAGTCTCGAAATCTTTTCGCGAAATGTCACTGCCCCTACTTGTGACACAATGGCCGATAGTAACTTCGGCTACACTACAAACGGAAATTTTATCTGTTTCTGAAAACATAATTTTCGTAAATGTAGTTTTCCTGTTCCTCTAAAAGATTTTCAAGAGCTCACAAAGCTTTTACAACATATCAACACTAATTATTATGGATAAAATTTTTTTTTAATAACAACTGAAATGAACGCCGTTTATTGTGGTACATTTTACATATGAAATTATATTTCATTGGTAGGCAACCAACTGCGCACTCAATTGGCTGTCAGCCAGCCAGTAATATACTGTGTACAGTGAAGTAGGAGTGGTGTCAATTGTTGTTTTAACCAATAGGACCAATAGGAAGGGCACAGAACGACAGAAAAGCTAGGGGCAGTGATATTTGGCGAAGATATTTCGAGACAAGATAGAGTAAAAAGCACTGTAGGGTCGTCCAGCTTCTTTGATTGGCTAAAAATTGTTCTGGCCCGTGTTAAAAGTTTGCGCACGAATCACGAAGGTTCAGTGTCGGAGTTACTCAGTCCTGAGTGACTTGGTCAAAGACGGACACGGCACCAGCAGCCAATGGAGGTATAACAACAGCTGAGGTGTGTATATAGTATTGAAGTCTACTGTGTGCTCCGATTTTTACGCGAAAAGTCACTGGCCCTTCTTATTCCTTATGTTACTTTACGTAACAAAACATTTACTAAAACCTGGCCGGAGAACATGGCTATGAACTAAAAAAAAACACGTAAATCGGGTAAGTGGTTCTTGAGTGATAAGCACACTAACAGTCAGTCAGACAGAGAGATCTTGAGTTCTATAATATGTAAAGATATCACAACAAACAAACTTACCTTTCAAAATCTTAATATGAACGATTCAGATTTTCTTCACATTAGCCTTCAATTAAACTTTCGTAACTTCAAACTTGTTTACCAACAAACACATAAAATAAGTTGTATATATATATATATATATATTGTTTTACGTGAAAAACTAATTTTTTAATTTAATTTCGAAATTCTTAAGCTTAGATCCTTTTTCTTTATTGGATGATTTCAGTTGTTACGTCTCTCAAGTTTCTGCTCGCGAATAACAGACGTTTAGTGTATGAGTAACCAAATTCTGATGGTATTATTAGCTGTTTATTAAAGTCGTTTATTTTCCACAATTTTTCGACTAAGCCGTTACAAAAAAAATATAACACACAAGTATTTTCCAAAAATAATGTGGAAAATTTCAGTCTCATATGTAGCGAATTTTTTTCGGCCTCTGGGCCTAGACAAGCAATAAATACTTAACCCTTCCAGACCTATCTTAATATACCATTCCAGTTGTTACAAACAAGAAATTTATCTTGCGAGCTGTACTTAAGTCGACACAACACTTGTTCTGTTGTCACAACTCATGAGCCATAAGTAGTGCCAGTGACTTTTCGCGTAGAAATCGTAGCACGCAGTAGACTTCAATACTATATACACACCTCAGCTGTTGTTATACCTCCATTGGCTGCTGGTGCCGTGTCCGTCTTCGACCAAGCCACTCAGGACTAAGTAACCCCGACACTGAACCTCCGTGATTCGTGCGCAAACGGTTAGTACGAGCCAGAACATTTGTTTAGCCAATCAAAGCAGCTGGACGACCCTACAGTGCTTTGGACTGTATCTTGTCTCGAAATCTTTTCGCGAAATATCGCTGCCCTTAGCTGTAGGCTATAGGTTCAGCTGCAGTTATGTGAACGAATTATGACCTGGACCAGTCGGACGGTTTGCGAATCATTTGCCCACAGTGGTCATTGAGCTTCGTAGTGTGCAGTTGTGTACACTAGGTCAGAATGAGTTGAGATTAAAGGGGAAGAAATAGCAGCTTATTCCGCGAGATGGCGTCACCGACCAGAAACGTGGCGGAATGCTGTCCACCAATCAGTGGCCTGGTCCAGCTGGCAGCACAGCCAATAGGACACCTTTAGCAGAGCGCAGTAGCCAATCAGACGCAAGGCCCATCCCCGGATCCTCGAAAAATCAAATCAGAAAAAGGCCATGTGCACATGAAAGGAAACATCACGCAATTTCGTATCTGTGTATTCATCTACTCTGTGACCCAGGCTGTAATGGACATATATAACTGAAACAGTCACAGTTATAACAAAAAAATGATCACACAGTAGCCATCGTACAGTTGATATGACGCCGGCAAATTTTCTCTCGTTTTTGCTGTTGCGTTTTTTCGTCAAAAATAATAAATTTTTTTTTAACTAAAAAGTTTTTAATAAACTAAATTCCTCTTGTTTCAATTTTTATTGTTAACGTCGCATTGTAAATTTTCTAAAATTCGAGATCACAATGCTTTATAAATAAACAAAAGAAAACTTTTCCACAGGGAACATTTTCTCGCCTGAAAAAGCTGTATACCATTCATAGCTTCTGAATGGCCAAACACTTGGTGAAATTAATTTGTGAAGTTATTTCTCCCTGATAAACAAGGTGCGAGATTGCTATGCGTGCCTGCTGGACATTTCATTTGCGGTTGCTTATTACAAGAGACCTGAAAAATTCGCGGTTTCATTTCGGGACAAGCTAGAATTCAAAACCTCGTACGTTTGTATTGCTTATTCTATTGGTCCACCTGTTAGTTTACACCTCCTGTACAACTCTGAGCCAATAAAAAACACACAATAAAATGCAGACCGAATCACGTCTTCCGCTAATACAACAAGCAACCAATGAACAGTGATTTTTGCATGATTTTACATACCACAATGGAGAATAGCCTACAGGTCATTGAACTCGCAAATTTTTCAGGTCTCTACTTATTACTTTTGCCATGTCTTGTGTTCACTTGTCGACGGAGAATTCATCTGGTGCACCCACGAACGGTAGTCACGACCATCTGGTTTTCGCGTAAAGATCAAGAATACTGCTAGTATTTCCGTGGGATATTGAAATCTAGCATGTGCGGGAATCCTTTTGAAGAAAACACGTGACCCCGACGACGGTTAATAGCACGCTATGTTCAAGGGCATGGTCATGCTAGCATCAATTTACAAAGACAGCAACGAAGCGAATAATTGTGGTTTATCTGTTTCGTCCAGCTCATGCGCATAGTGGTCAAGTGGTGTTCTTCAGCCGTGTCAAGTTTCTTATATCCATTGCCAGGGGCAGTGATGTTTCGCGAAATGATTTCAAGGCAAGATACAGCCAAAAGCACTGTAGGGTCGTCCAGCTTCTTTGGTTGACTTAAAAATGTTCTGACCCGTGTTAACAGTTTGCGCACGAATCACGAAGGTTCAGTGTCGGAGTTGCTTAGTCTCGAGTGGCTTGGTCAAAGACGGACACGGCACCAGCAGCCAATGGAGGTATACCAACAGCTGAGGTTTGTATATAGTATTGAAGTCTACTGTGTGCTCCAATTTTTACGCGAAAAGTCACTGGCCCTATCTATTGTTGACCAGACTTCCTAACAAAATTGACTTCGTGAATGCATGTTATTTTAAAAGCGAAGTGTCGGATGTGCTGAATTACTTCTATAGTCCATTCGCTGTTTCTTCACACTTTTTGAATCTAACCTTTGAAAAATCACCCCGTGTATGCCATGTTTGGTTGTTTACTAAACATGTCATGTATCACAAGCGTTTTATACCTCTTTTAACGTGAAAGTATCTCATTTTTCGTTACAAGAAGTTTTAACCAATATTTCGTTTAAAAATTATAATATTTTATTTATAATAAATATGTATAAAAACAGTGATAAAACATGTGTGTTGGTAGCTCCTAGTAAGAAATAGTTCTTACACAAAATATTATTATAACTAAGTGCGCACGAATTCGGTGCGTTGTCCTTTGGTGAGATTTTTTAGTCTTATTTAAGATTAGTTTGCACGAGGTGGAGGAATATCATGAAAGTAGGACTTTAGCAGGACTTCATTAAAGTGTGAAGGAACCGTGAATGAATTATATTAAGAACGTCTCTGATTCGCGGAATGACTAGATACATGCAAATTTCGCGTTTTATTTTTTTAAAGACATGCTGCACTTAAAGGACGTATACATTTCCCCTACTATTGTCATTGGACCATTCTTTATTTGACACGCCCAGAGTGACTCTACGCTAATGAATAAACACTTCATATTGGCAGAGACCTGAAAAATTCGCGGTTTCATTCCGGGACAAGCTGGAATTCAAACCCTCGTACGTTTGTATTGCTTATTATATTGGTCCACCCGTTAGTTTACACCTCCTGGACAACTCTGAGCCAATAAAAAAACACAATAAAATGCAGACCCAGTCACCGTATTCCGCTAATATAAAAGCAACACATGAAAAGTGATATTTGCAAGATTTTACATACGGCACTGGAAAATGTCCTACAGGTCATTGAACTCGGGAATTTTTGCAGGTCTCTACATATTGGTTATATAAAATCACGTGCCATACAGTCAAAAGGGACATGGCTTGTCACCTAGGCAACAACCGATTGGCAGACGTCG
Source organism: Clitarchus hookeri (assembly GCA_002778355.1). Lineage (NCBI taxonomy): Eukaryota > Metazoa > Arthropoda > Insecta > Phasmatodea > Phasmatidae > Clitarchus > Clitarchus hookeri. The sequence goes on along the minus strand of NQII01002822.1, from coordinate 373,359 downwards.
CCTGGTCAAGTGCATACACTGCCGTGAATTCTATCTTGATAGCAAAAAATAAGACGAATCTTGCAGATCTTTAGGAATGACTAGAGACCTGAAAAATTGGCGGATTCATTTCGGGACAAGCTAGAATTGAAACACATGTATCTTAGCGTTACTCCTCTAGGAATGTGAGCCAATAGTAAACAGGCAACCAAATACAGTCCCAATCACGACCTCTGACTGTGAAAGCTGGCAGCCAATGAGCAGTTGATATCTCCTTGAGTGTGCAAACATAAGTGGAGTCTGGCCTAAAGGTCAATGAACTCGAGAATTTTTCCTGTCTCTAGGAATGACACGTAAGACTCCGAACAATGTAAGTAATGCGCTCGCAGTAATGGACACGAGTTAGGTTATTTTGAAGTACGACTAGTGCTGAGATGTTTTTCACGGAAGTCGTGTGTCCCTACCTGTGAGCCAGAGAGTAAAGTTTGTTCTCAGGGGAAAGGGTTTTGCGAACGGCACGAGGAGAAGCAATATCTCGAAGAAAGTTTGCGTGGAAGGACGAAGGGAACGGAGCTTGTTGCGCGGCACAGCCCTCTCGGGTTGTCTGACNTAGCCTTTTATTGCTGCTCTCTCGATCAACCGTCCACACACCCGCCAATAGAACCCGCTCTTCCTGACGTCCCGAGGACCTGCCACTTCACTCCGTGCTCGAACGTGCGCCGTGATTGGACGTTCACGTCGCCGTCTGCCAAGCTGGAGAGAAGGCCACACACGACGTTCCGTAACTCCACGTACACTACTGTTTACTCACGAACCAACATCGCAAGTGAATTCACAACTTTGCTACGTTTGTAGGCAGTTAGGATCGGTACAGCCCTTTCTACTCGCATTGTACTGTGTTCTATGCCCGGGAATGTACTCTGTGAGGCTTAGTGCCCTATGATATTACCTGCGGGTGACTGATCCTCATTACGTGCTACAGCTCGGCGCTATGATTGGTTCATATCACTGATCGGCGAAATCGCCTCCGACCAAGGTGACCCGGGTTCGACCCCGAATGGGCCACTCCCGGATTTTCAAGTGGGAATCGTGCCGGACGGTGCCACTGGTCTGGGCGGGTTTTCTCAGGGATCTCCCTCCCTCCTCTTCCCCTCGTATTCCGGCGCTGCTCCATTATCACGTCATTTAACCCTCATCTGTTCTAAAAACCTCGTCGTTAAGAGCCGGCCAAATCCCTCCAACTCTTCTCACTATCGAACGCAAAATTATACATTTTCAGGGTTGTGACAACGAAACAAGTTCTTAGCTTAAGTACAGTACACATCACGTCATTTCTAGTTTGCAACAGCAGAAACCGTAAATTGATATCGGAAAAAAAAATTGCTAACACTTTGATATCTGGGCATATTTAACCCTTTTACACACCTCTGGCAGTCACTGCGAGCACGTTGCACGTGAATGCTACTTATGAACAGTACTTCACAGACCAAGGTATCGGTGCCCAGCTTTCCTTGCGGCTATTCTGATTGGTGGTATTTCCTAAGCTTCTTTGACGTGACTGGTTAGTGCCAATATCACTGAGTATGAAGCACGTTGCACTTACGCTGGCTGCAGGACTAGTGATGTACACGAGTACAGCACTCAACAAAAATGTACGTAATTGCAGAACTTGAATATGGGAAATTAATGGGTGACCGAACGATTTGAGAGAAGCTCGAAACGATTAAGACGTTAGTTAGCTACGTACACCACAATAGGTAAACCAGTTCTATTGGCCTGTGTATTCCCACTCAACATCTTCCTGTTGTGTCACACCATACTAGACATGGCGTCGTACTCTAACGCGTTCATTACTGGCCGACTGGCAGACTATATGAAGCCTAGTTCACAGACTTCCGATCAAATTTTGTGTTATTATTAGACACTTGAAAAATTCGCGAGTTCAATGACCTGTAGGTAGAGGCAGTGATATTTCGCGAAAATATTTCGAGACAAGATACAGTCCAAAGCAATGTAGGGTCGTACAGCTTCTGTGATTGGATAAAAAATGTTCTGGCCCATGATAACCGTTTGAGCACGAATCACGAAGGTTCAGTGTCGGAGTTACTTAGTCCTGAGTGGCTAGGCCAAAGACGGACACGGCACCAGCAGCCAACGGAGGTATAACAACAGCTGAGGTGTGTATATAGTATTGAAGTCTACTGTGTGCTCCGATTTTTACGCGAAAAGTCACTGGCCCTACTAATAATCTCTTAAGATATTATCTGGAATATACTTACTCGTCCACTTATGACGTGTTGCAAAATATATAAAGCCTTGTTCGGTGCTGTACAAGGTCAGAAGCTAGCGCCAATACAGAAAGCGTATTTTCTTGGTTAACGCCACATTGGCTGCAGCTGGAACACTGTGTTATTATTGGTTTCTGCTGGTGCTATAGACAAACAGAAATTCTTTTTTATATGTCCCATCGTCTGGTGAGTGAGTGAGTGAAGAGATTTTGGCAGCTCTTAGCAGCGAGGTCTCTTGAGAGCCGATGGGGGTGAAGCGAGTTGAGCATGGAGCAGCGCCGGAATGAAAGGACGGGAGAAACGGGAGATACCCGAGAAAACCCGCTGACCAGTGGCATCATCCGGCACGATTCCTACGTGTGGAAATCCGGGAGTGGCCCGAACGGAGATTGTACACGGTTCGCCTTGGTGGGAGGCGAGCCTTCCGACGGCTCAGCAACTACCACCCCCCCGCCCCCCAACCATCCAAACGTCTAAGTTATTACAAGGAATTAGTACGTACTTGCCAGACCAAAAGTTCCCTCTTTTAGAACACCTAGAACGTAAAATTATAGTGGAAGTTAAAGGGTTAAAAACGACATCAATAAAGAAATATGCACAGACCTGGAAATTTCGCTTATTTATGTGAGAGTAGGTGAGTTTTATTCTGTACACCTGCGCGAGCTATCTCTGTTCGTTGCCTACATTTCTACGGCTGTCCATAAGTGATTTGTTCAATCAACTTCCAGACTGTCTATAACTGGCTCACTGGCCCTAGGAAGTGTCAATGTGAAATATCTATCCGAAGACAAATTCCCAGGATTGTACAATTGATTGAAATTTCAATTTAAAAAAAGTTCCACGCAGAAAAGAAATCAATATACTTTTTGCATTCCGGCATGTTGTTTTGCTTATTGGCCGTGTGTCATAATGAAGAGACATTTTCTTTCTCGATTGGCCAATCAGATAGGTTTGCCAACTGCCCCGTATTTTACGGTATTTCCCGTATCCTGAGGCTGAAACTATTATTTTGTTTACTTGATCTGATTGGGTATACAAACTGACTTACTGATATCATTGTTTCGGTTTCAGCGCAAAACTCATACAGTAGTTGCCTTCAAAACACTGCTCGTAATTAATTCATAGCTGCAAGGGGAATAATTTTATAGAAAACACACTCGCCACAATTCTGTAACTGGGTTGCAGAATAACACTTAAGAAGAACCACTTGTAACTGCCGTGGAGATAAAACTTTCTCTCCTAACAGAGGAAATACGTAGGAATCGGTAGTGGCATAGTGAAATACAAATGAAAAAATGATCCAGACGTATATTTGTGGGAGGAAAGGTAGGGGGAGGTAGTAAAGGGGAAGGGCTCTCGCGAACGCTCGCCGCTGGAGAGGGGGGGGGGAAACAAGCGAAACTGCTTGTGCATTACAGACCAAATTGATAACACCACTCCCTACTGCCTCGCTGTTAAATACCATGCTGCATGACTTACGGTTTTTTCGACCGGTAATATGCATACGCAGAGCAGCTCTCATCTAACCGCTCTCGGCCGCTGTCACTACTGAACTCAATAACCTTGCCCCTTCGTGCAGCGGCAATGGACTCTCCCAACTGGCCCGACGCGTTTTCGGCTTCTGGGCATCGTTTTCTCATTTGGAATTCACTTTACGTAACGGGAGTGTGTGACGTGTGTTAGGACTAATGCAGGACCACAGTGCTGCGAAAGTAATATGACGTCACCTGAAGCTGAAACTGCTAGCGAAGATAAATTTCTTCGCCAGCAGTTTTCATTAGTTTCTCCGGAACGTAATATTACGTCAGGAAAACTGATAGCTAGGGCCAGTGACTTTTCGCTTAAAAATCGGAGCACACAGTAGTCTTCAATACTATACACACACCTCAGCAGTCGTTATACCTCCATTGGCTGCCGGTGCCGTGTCCGTCTTTGACCAAGCCACTCAGGACTAAGTAACTCCGACACTGAACCTTCGTGATTCGTGCGCGAACGGTTAACACGGGCCAGGACATTTTCCAGCCAATCAAAGAATCTGGACGACCCTACAGTGCTTTGGACTGTATCTTGTCTCGAAATCTTTTCGGGAAATATCACTGCCCCTACTTAAAGCTTAAGATACTCAAATTGATAGTTAAGATTGTATATGATTATACGTGGGAAATAATATTTTATTGAGGCACTTTAAACTTGCCATTATATTCGAAGAAAGCCAACCTATACTGAACGTTATACGTTACAAAAATTGTGTCCAGTGCTGTGTCAACGGAAATGCAGACACAGGCAGAATAAATGGTCATACTATTGTGAATATAGGCGACTCACACATAACTTGTCTTAGTTGACAGTAAAACCATGGAGTAGATACGTACGCAGACACTAAATAACGTTGCGGTTCCTCTGATGTGTACGAACACATTCTGCGATTGGCTACGAAAGCCTCTGGGAACAGGCCCTGTGTCTGATTGGCCGCCGAGTGCTGCGAAAAGATTTCCTATTGGCTGGGCCGCCGGCTGGCGCCTAAGTTACAAAGCGCTGATTCGCAAACGGCGTTCAGGCGTGCTGCCGGCTATTGACGCCATTTTGCTGGCAAGTATGTGGTTGGAGTTTGCGATATTGGGAGCTGTTTCTCCTCTGTATTCTTAACTACTCTGTGGTAAAAATCTACAGAACTCGACGCGTTACCTAAGTAAAGACGTAGAGACTGACTCTACGGTCGCTTTGCGTTGAGTCGTCCGGCCGAACGAGTTGTGGGAGACTTGGAGACTTGTGTAAGTTAGGCTGTTTCGCAAAATACACGTTTTCCAGCCACCTAAAACCCAAGAAAATTGAAATAGCACATTTTATTTTACTTAACTCCACATCTTTGGTTCCTTTGGTACGTCTGTTGTCCTGTGTGGTTTCGATGTTCGTATTATTATTAAGAGACCTGAAAAAATTCGTGAGTTCAATGACCTGCAGGTTGTACTTCATTTACGTATGTAAAATAACGTAAATGCCAATGTTAATTGGTTGCGTGTTGTATTAGCGGAAGACGGTGACTGGGTCTGCATTTTATTGTGTGTTTATTATTAGCTCAGAGTTGTTCATGAGGTGTAAACTAACCGGATGAAAAAAAAAGGGGGGGGGGCAATAGCATACGCAATACAAACGCACGAGGTTTTGAATTCTAGCTTATCCCGAAATGAAACCGCGAATTTTTTAAGGTCTCTAGTTATTATCGCTAAGGCCACCTGTTTGTCGCGGATGGATTTACTCGCAGGCTAGACTTCAATGTACTATGGACGCACTTGTAGCTTTTGTTTGATTATTGGCCACGTGTCTTCGTGGGGAGAAGGTTTGTTACCTGACAGGGCCAATCACAACAAAGAAACGCTGATAACGAATCCTCGTGTTTCGCGGGTAGACACCTAAAACACGTGACAGTTCAAAGCATCCAATCAGGAAAGTGGATCTGAGCTGTAGAGTTTTGGAGTACAAGCTCTGAAATCATTTTGCGATAAACATGTGGCCCTTTTTATTAATAACAATAACAACTAGTATATAATGTTCACGGTAAAGTGAGCACTTTTGAGCACCTAGTTACTTTTTCCTTTCAGAAATTTTTTTATCCTTTAACTATTTTTTAAAATAAACATTGCAATGTAAGTAATAACATAGTATTCATATTCCACCACACTCGGAAGTTAACGTCCTATGCTAAAAACAAAAAAAAAAATCTGACAATTGTTTTAAATGACAGGGCTTTCAAAAGTGCTTACTTTACTGTGAATAACCAATACTTAGAAAAGTCTTTAGTTTTCATGATAGTCGCTTGTTCTTATTTCGCGTGAACTGTTGGCACGACCTTGAAGTTACTGAGTATTTAAGGAAGAAAATAAGTGTGAAAGGGATTGGGGGCTATGTTTTACATATTGCCTGAAGTTTCACTTGCGCAGTGTGGAGAGATTCGGGAGGCCTAAAAGCGTGGGAGCGCTAGGGGCGACCGAGACATGCGCATCAACTCTCTCGTCGCCTCTACGTGCAAAGCACTGAACTGGCGTGCAGTTTTGCCTTCGATAACGCACCTCTATGAGACTTTCAGGGGAGACCCTACAATTATATGGCGTAATAATAAAAATAAAGATTTGATGCACGTACCTATTCTTATTTGAATGTTTTGTACAGGAATGTTCATAGCTAAAAATGGTCGTGGAAACACCCGTTTGAGCCGTTTTCACTATTTCAAAAACACGCTTAGGAGAGAAATGGAGGAACTGAAAAACCTACACAGACGCGTAACGTTACTTAAATGCTATTCGTAAGTAGACCTCACTCACGCACGTTGGACGGCTTTTTTTTATAAAACTATTTCTGCCGGAGCTCCATGCACCATTCGGTGGCCTACCCAGGTGGCCACCTTAACATTGGTATCTTGAGAGCCGAAGAGGTTGAAGCGAGGCGAGTATGGAGCAGCGCAAGAATGCAAGGGCGGGAGAAACGGGATTTCCCCGATAAAACCGTTGTCCGGCACGATTATTTGATTTTGGTGAAAAAGGTACAATGAAATTATTTGATTGTGGTGAAAAAGGCAAAATGAAATTATTTGATTATGTTGAAAAAGGTCAAATGAAATTATTTGATTATGGTGATAAAGGTCAAATGAAATTATTTGATTATGGTGGGTGGTCTGACCACTACAGCGCCGCGGTCCCAAGCTTCACTCGTGTTTGTAGAGCAATGGTGACGGTACGGCACACAGCGCGGCTAGCGGCAGTGCAGATCAACTACTGGAACATCGTGTCTGGCGCAGAGCTAGCTCCTACTTCTAACATCATGTCGCTCCCACCCACTGCAGTTTCTGCGGCTATCATCAGAGGGAAGTGCTGTTTGCAAGGCACCGCTAGCTTTCTCCGGAATTGCTCCTCGCTTCGTCTCTCATATTTCACTGGCCGCCTCCTCCGAACTGCGTGTCACTTCACTGCCATCGAAATGAGTTTAAGACGTGGCTGTCACAGCTGATCACCATGCAATACCAGCATCACGAAAATATTACGTTATTTTACCGTAAACATATACATGCATGCCTAGGTACACTATAAAATTGTAAACAATTCCTGAACCAATATTTATTCGATAACATCCTAGCTGATTTATTGTTTCCGTGAGAGGACATTCCATGTTTTGACTCATTCGAGTTCCTTCCAGACCAATGACACCGTTATGTCAGAGTTCATTGGCCCAGTGGAGTGAGGCAGTGGCTTGATACGCAGATGAACACCAATAACAAATAGTCGACTTTACTTGCGATAAACCATTGTCTCTTATAATAACAACAATGAAACGCTAAAGTTGTTTTAAACATTTGCTAGCACCATTCATATTAGTAATTCCCCATTACTATAGACCTGAAAAATTCGCGATTTCAATGACCTGTAGGCTATTCTCCATTGTCGTATGTAAAATCATGAAAATATCACTTTTAATTGGTTGCTTGTTGTATTAGCGGAAGACGGTGATACGGTCTGTATTTTATTGTGTGTTTGTTCTTGGCTCAGAGTTGTCCAGGAAGTGTAAACTATCGGGTGGATCAATGGAATAAGCAATACAAACATACGAGGTTTTGAATTCTAGATTGTCCCGAAATGAAATCGCGAATTTTTCAGGTCTCTGCCCATTGCATGTAACTGTACCAGTCGTAATCAACAAAACTTGCACTATTAAGCCTGCGCGGTCATAAAAAGTAGCATTGTGATGTCGAAACTCCTTTGGCACGCTCCTCTGGAACCTTGTCAAAATCCACTTTACTCTGTTGGCACAGCTCGCAAACGACCGGGAACAAGTCTTCTGGATTATGAGAGCCACATGCGTTTGTTAAAGTCATACTTCAATATAATTTTTTATTCAATTATTTGAAATCAATTTATGTAATAACCGCATAATTTCCCAAATTTGTTGTAAAATGAGTATAGTTTTCCAAATATAGCACCGAAAAGGCAATAATTTCGAAATATGGGAGCTCAACTTTATATGCACCTAATAACATTTTCCCACAAAATCACATGTCATGTGATTTATATCATATACACAACATATTAATTAAGTATCAAGGATACATAACAACAGGCTCTCGGGTACTGGTGTACTGAATCTCTTTTAAAATACGTATTGTTGTTTTTGTCATCACAGTTTTATTCATGCTAGAGAAACTAATAAATATTAATATTGTATTCTCTTGGACGAACAAAAAAGTGTTTGCCAAAACATCAAGACCTAGGGCCATTGACTTTTCGCGTAAAAATCGGAGCGCACAGTAGACTTCAACACTATATACACACCTCAGCTGTTGTTATACCTCCATTGGCTGCTGGTGCCGTGTCCGTCTTTGACCGAGCCACTCAGGACTAAGTAACTCCGACACTGATCATTCGTGATTCGTGCGCAAACGGTTAACACGGGCCAGGACATTTTTTAGCTAATCAAAGAAGCTGGACGGCCCTACAATGCTTTGGACTGTATCTTGTCTCGAAATTTTTTTGCGAAATATCACTGCCCCTATCGAAACCTATTTGTAAAAATATTCATGATGCCAGTACCTATAATCACTTGACTACTAACAACTACGTTTATGTGGTCCTTATATAAATCTCTTTCAGATAATGAAATAAAAATTATTGTGAAACGTGGCCCTAAAATCTTTCTTGAGCGCGCAGATACCATAATTAGTCAAGTAAATTCAAGTATTAGTGAACTGATATTGTTTTGTCTTGGTATATTAGCTAATGTTGTGATTTTAAAACCTGACAGTTCATTCGCCATTTTTGGGCGACTTCTTATTTCTATCGTAGCAGTTTTGCGCACGCTAGTCGCCATCGACGAAAGCTTCAGTAGAAGCACATTTAGTTGGGAAAGCTTTTCGCGAATTACCACTACCTGGGCTATACCAATGTAACTATATATTTGCCCATGAAACCCACACGCCGATGGAATTTTTTCTTTATTGCTATAAAAATATTACAGAAAAATTGAATCACACGAAAAGAAAATTGCTATGATTGAAAATGACGTACGCATTAAAGACAGTTTTATTTCATTATGAGCAGTTATTAATGAATGAAGGCACTATCTCATTTCACCAAGCCAATGAGGTTATTGGTTCTCTAGAAAGCAGAACGTTTGTGGTTGGCGTGCGAAGAGCATAGGCGAGTTATAATCTTGATCATCCAATGATAAATGGAAAAACTAGCTGGATTGGCTAATTTTTTTTCACAATTTTCTTGTGTGTCTGTTCATTGTGCCATGAAAGGAGAAAAAATTTTAAATTGTTTTTTAAATATATGTTGGCAGAAAAAATTCTTCGTAATTATGCAGAAGAACACTAGGTGCGAAACGTATATTAATCGTTTGTACCGTGTACATATTTAGTGTCATAAACGCCAAGATAGTGTGGCGTCACGTATACCCACCATTATCTGAACGACGTTTCTGTTGGTCTCTGTTGTCCCACTTACTATCGTACTGTTCGTTCACTCCACATTCGACACGCTTTCTATAGTCTATTGGCACTTTTGAATCAAACATTTGAAAAATCAACCCTTGCATGACGTCTTTTGTTTTTTCCTAAATACGTTATGTATCACAAGCGTTTTATTCTTCTGTCAAGAGAAAAGTATCTTATTTTGTTTAAATTGAACTTGTACTTATACGTAGGGCCAGTGACTTTTCGCGTAAAAATCGGAGCACACAGTAGACTTTAATACTATATACACACCTCAGCTGTTGTTATACCTCCACTGGCTGCTGGTGCCGTGTCCGTCTTTGACCAAGCCACTCAGGACCAAGTAACTCCGACACTGAAACTTCGTGATTCGTGCTCAAACTGTTAACACGGGCCGGAACATTTTTTAGCCAATCAAAGAAGCTGGACGACCGTACAGTGCTTTGCACTCTATTTTGTCGCGAAATCATTTCGTGAAATATCACTGCCCCTACTTATACGTAATATATAAATTATAATATTTTATTTATAATTGATACGAACGAACAGAAGGAAACAATATGCGCGCTGTAACGCATGGGAAGAAATAATTCCCCTGCAAAATATTAATCATCGGAGTGCGCACGAATGCGGTGCCTTATCACTTTAGTGTGATTTTCTAAACTACGTTAAGTTTTGTTTGAATTAAGCGGAGGAACATCCTGAAAGTAGAATTTTAGTAGGCTCCAAAAAAAAATAGTAAGTAACCGGGAATGGTCTTTACAATGAACAAAAGTTTTTATTGGCTGCCTGTTAACCAATGGAGAGCCGAGGTGATAGTATCAAATTCAAATACCCTTTTATGTATAACTAGAGACCGGAAAAATTCGCTAGTTCAATGACCTGCAGGCTAGACTCTACAGTCTCATGTACAAATATGCCGATATTAACTGCACATTGGTTGTCTGCTGTCACAGTGGAAGGCGGCTATTGGGCCAGCGTTCTCCAGGAGGTGTCAAAAACCGTGTGCACCAATAGCTAAAGTTATATCAACACACGTGTTTTGAATTATAGCATGTCTCAAAAGGAGTAAGCGAATTTTTCAGGTATTTATGTATAACATACCATGCAATATTTTGTCCATTTCAGTTATTATAAAATTTTTATTTTGTCTATTCCCGATAACCACTGTTTATGTGTTATAAATGTTTACTTGGACCCTGGCAAGCATTAACGAAGCAGTCAAATCACTTCCAGGCATATTTTGTTTTCGGTGGCAGGGAAATTTTTCTTTTCAGTGTTTCCCGAGTTACGCTACGGGAATTGTGTTCTCAGTTTCAAAAAAGAAACGTCGGGCGTGTGGCGCATGAAGGGCCATCATCGGAGCCGAACACAAACACTGTAAAGGGCGCTCGCGCGGCCAGGAAAACACTGCATAGATGTGATGATGAGGGGGGA